>JAHREE010000435.1:372136-466925 GCA_033628505.1 Tringa tobata
CTCCCCCCCCCCCCCCTCCTAGACTGGGAAAGATTACTCCTCTGGGCTGGGGGAGTTTCAGTCTGAGGCCAGAAAAAAAAATACTTGGAGGGAAAAAAAAAGCTCAAATATTTATTTTTAATCTTTCACTGAAGTATCTGATCAAGGATGGGTTATTGAATTAGAAACATCAAATCTGGTACTTCATGGGGAGAGGCAAATTTTCATTTTAAAATCATTGTTACAGCATTAGACGTTCATTAGTTTTGTGAATCTACATAAGGTAGCTTTTCATCGGGAGAAGTTATTCTGTGTTTTAAAAGCAAGTTCAGCTTGTGTCTCATGATGTCCTCATGAAAGGCAGCTTGGATACCACGCAGACTTCATCAAGGGCTTGCAGATCTCAATTTTTCCTTTTCCCCGTACCCCAAGGGGTAAGACTTGCTAGAAAATTTGTTGCATTTGTTTTCCGTTGGTTTTCACCTCTATATTTTAGCAAGACAGATCTCTCTTAAATAAATTTCTGTCTCCCTTTTTAACTAGTGTTAAAATTGAGATATTTTAAATGGGTTGCATTGCATTATGGCACGTACAGTTGCAGTGTAAGGTATTTGTTCCTGATGACTGCGGGATTAAAGGTTAGAGGGTGCTCTGGCTTCTGTATTGCGCACTTAAAACAATAATAGACTCTCAGAGCTCGGCTTCTAGAAATAGCCCTTAAAAGTGCAGAAGGCTTGGAACCTGTTCCTGCTTGAAGTGTGGGTTTTTAATGGGATGAAAGAAGAGCTATAATGGGATAATAAAAACTCAGCAGTAATTTCATCTCTTGCTGCCCCATAGTAGGCCTTCAAAGAGTTGTCCAGTCACTGAGGATGAGGAGTGTCTCGTCCACGCTGGCAAGCTCCTGCGGAAACATTAATCAAATACAGAGAAAGCGCTTTGGCACTTCTTCACTAAAAATAAACTCCTTTTTGACCAGTGAAATTATAGTTATTCCAGAAAAAGATTATCGATGAGCAGTGTGATTTATTGCATCTTAATATATGGCTGAATGCTATACTGGTCAGTGCGTTGACTCTTGTCAAGTGCAGTGTTCTTTTTAAGAAGGTTTTGTATTGTTACTGTCACCTGGGGAGCCCCAAGCACAGGAAGATCTCCTGTGCATATACAGGATTGAAATTTTACCATAAAAGTTATTTAAGCTCTAATTTTTTTTTTAATCTAATAAATTGCACTCTCCTTTTATGTGACAACACGCGAACCCTTTGGTGGTGTTGGGCATCTATGGTGAAGCCTTTGTAAACCTCTTCCTTGAGTTTTTGTGTCTTGCTTTTAGAGTCTGCTCTTGCAGGGCAGAACAAAGCATCTCCAGGTTTACAGAATAGTCACTGTTAAATGATCTGTGCCTACTTATGTGTACAAGTGAAAAAAAACCCCAACAAACCAGCAAACAAACAAACAAAAACCTAATGATTAAAGGTACCAACTTTGTCAAAACAAAACAAAAGGTGCTAAGGCCACAAGTGTGACTGTGCCTGCTGGTGCCCCATGGTCTGTGGTGGTGCCGCGGTCGGGCTGTGCAGAGCTGGTTAGAGGAAGCCGGTCATCGATACGGCAAATCAGCCTTGGGGTTGTTTCATCCTCCTTTGGGATTTCGTTCATTGCTTTGCTTTAATATATCTGCAACTGCAAATCCATTAGTTGTTTCTGGAAGCCGTTGCACCTGGCTGTGTCAGCAGAAGTGACTTCTCTGGGAGTCTGAGCTCAGCACTGGAAGGTGCTGGGGTCTGCTCTGAAGCACCGTGTCACCAGTGGGTCTTCAAAGGACCACTCTGGTGGCCTGGCCTTTCCCTGGAGCCACGGCTGAAAACCCGAGTTTCAGAAACGTCTTTGTGGCAAAGGGTCCAATGTGAGAATCGTGTTTGAGAGCCTGAAATAAAGCAGCAACATATTGTGGCTTTAAAAGTAGTATAGCCTGACTGAGATTGCTGGGTTTAAGTTTGCCATCTGTGCTCAAATTGCAGCTTCAGCCATGTTTGGGGGGATTTGGGATTTTTTTAAGTGGTTTTGGTCTGTTTAGTGTATTATGTGGGTATCAGTTTAAGCCAAATGTGATGCGCATGTATTTTTTTTTTTTTCTAAGGTGTAACTGAAGCTGTTAACTACTCTTATGAATAATAGTGTTCACGTTCATTGTCATCAAGCATCAGAAAACTGATTTTGACTTCAATGCAGATTAATTTGTGTTCTGAAGCATTAGTTCTTTTTTTTTGCTAATGATAATGTGATTGGACACTAATTATCCTTTGGAATGAAGAGCTTGAGCTCACACTGCTCCTAAACCATTTGTTCTTTGGCTGGGGATATTTTTTTTTTTTGCCTTTTTTCTCCCATAATCCTTGAGAAGGGGCCATGCACTTGGAAATGACAATAATGGACAGAATATACAAGTTTTGGTTAGAATGCAAGGTAAACTACAAATGGAATATTTGTGTCACGTAAGAAATCTAATTTTGAAATAAGTCAGAACTTTTTTTTGCCAATTTGTAACATTAGGACCATTTTTGCTTTGAATATATCGAGCGAACTTTAGAACAGAGTTTGGATTTAGTGCAAGAGCCGTATGATTGCAGTTAGTTTTGTGTAACTAATACCCTTGAAACACTGGGTGTGCTTCTCCTCATCAGAAATACCCCTGGCAGTCCCTCTCTGCTGATAAAGCCCTGGCAGCAGGGGCTCTGTTCGGTTTTGCAGGGGAGCAGGATGTCTGTTGGTCCAGGCAGGAGGCCTGGAATTCCAGAGCTCTCGCCTCGGCTCCTCGCTCCCCCACCCGCCTCCGGCAAAATTACTTACCTTTTATTTTATTTTTTTTTTAGCTTCAGTTGCTGCACCTGTGAAATGGAGACAATGCCTCCTCACAGGAATGTTTTGCAAATTATGTAGGTGGAGTTGAGCACCTTCAAAGTGGAAAATCTCTTTTTAAAAAATAATTAAATATATCTTAAAAGATATTTCGGTGTGTAGCTCCCCGAAATGGGTGGCCCAGCCTAGTTCCTTGCTGCCATCAAGAGGCACATCAGGAGATGCTGGTCCTGACAGCCTGGTCTTGCCTTGATCCTGCACTGGCTGGGGTTTCTGTTGGCTTATCAGAGGCACTAACGAACGCTGACACTAACGAACACCGGCCTCTCGCCCAGGGATGGTGAGCTGTTCAACAGCCCGCTTCATCCAACAAATATTCTGATAGCTATGGGCTTTATTTAGCCATCTCAGTTGCCCTTTTTTGGTAGGTGTAGCATTCTTCTGTTAAAAGGAGGAGAATTTTTTTTCTTTTAAAAAACCAAAAATTGGTTTAAATCAAAAGGTGTCCCATCTTACAGCTGTGTGAGAATTGGCTTCAGCACTCTCTCCGAGTATGCAACAAGAATATCTGGGTTTTTATTTCTGTGATTGCTTTGCCAGCATGATTTTTGTGATGGTTTAACTCAGTTTTGTTTACAATGTAAAGTAACTAGAATGAAGGTGAGTTTCAATTAAAAAAAAAAAAAAAAGAGAGAGAGGAAATAGGTGTTGGTTTGAGTCTAACTGCCCCAGCAGTTAGAGAAAGTTGAAATGCTTGGGAAAATTACAAAAGGTACTGATTTAAAAATACTGGCGGTACTGATGATATTATTTATTTTTTTGTTTTGCCCAGTAAAACATTTCTAGTTTTGTCTCTTCTCACTAGAACAAGTTGAAATCATCACAGAAGGATAAAGTGCGTCAGTTTATGGTCTTCACACAATCTAGCGAAAAGACAGCGGTGAGTTGTCTCTCTCAGAATGACTGGAAGTTAGATGTTGCAACAGACAACTTTTTCCAAAATCCTGAACTTTATATACGAGAGAGTGTTAAAGGATCATTGGACAGAAAGAAGTTAGAACAACTATATAACAGATACAAAGGTGAGCACCTTGAATTTTCAGCTTATTTCCTCGTTGTGTGTGTGTGTTCTTAATTACAGTGTGTGATTGCAGCTGTGCTCCTGTGCTTGGACATCTTAACTGGCTCTTCTTCTACTAATAGTACAAGTTAGAGGGGGAGTATACATAGACTTCTGCTTCACAAGGATTGCATGTGGTCACTTTATGTGCCCTAAATATAGGTGCCTTTATCCAAAATTAGGGTCTGGAACTGGAATTGTGTGTACGGTGAGTAACTGTAATGGCAGCATGGATTTTAGGGGATTCTCCTGGGTAAGGCACTCAGGGCTCACCCCTGACAAGGTGAAAGGCTGCATACCAGGGATGGATTCTACCTTAACTTTTGTTCACCTTGTGCTTATTATCAGATAGTTAGAAGCAGAGCGGAACAGAAAACAAAGTCTGTTTCCCTGTTACATAGCCAGTGTTCAGCTGGTGGTGCCCTGCCACAGAGATAAAGTGATTCAGTGCAGCAGAACAAATGCTTCGAAAAAAATGTGAAACTGAGTGTTACATTTTCTGTCAGTTTTCCTATGCCCTCGTAATCCAAATTCCATTTTCCTGGAGTCTTGTTGGCTTGCCTTAGTAGATTTTTGTTAGTGCATCTCACTTCCAGAGCAGATGCTGATTCCTGGAAAGAGAGAGGAGTGTGCCGGGCTGACGCAGGATCAGTGAGGGGCAACATAACTTTCCTCTTGGAGGCCCATGCATGCTGGTGATGCCAGAAAATGCATAAAACTAGTGTCAACTTGATAGTTCCTGGGCAGATTTGATTATTGTATCAGTACAGCTTGCAAGGACGCTGCAGGATTGTTGACAGTGTACACAGATCAGCAGCCTCACCAAAGGTGCCAGGAATGAAGTGTGCTGGTGGGAAAGGAGCGCTGTTCTCTGTACAGAAAGAGTCAGAATATCGTGTGTACTATTAGGGAGAAAACAAATATTTGTGGTGCTTTTGCCTCTCAATGAAAATAACATCGGCTTCATTGTATGGGAGGCTTTATTGTAGTAACTTTCTCAATTGTTAAAGCTTAGCTATTGAAAATACTAATTTAATTTTGTTTTTAAAATATTCACTTATAAGGGCTGATGCCAGAAATGGCTTCTTGAAAATCTTCTTAAATACTCGTGAATAAATTTTTCAACAATGTGTTTTTCTTGACACTTACTTTTATATCCCAAAGATCCTCAAGATGAAAATAAAATTGGTATAGATGGTATACAGCAGTTCTGTGACGATCTAGCTCTCGACCCAGCCAGCATTACTGTCCTCATTATCGCATGGAAATTCCGAGCTGCGACACAGTGTGAATTTTCAAAGCTGGAATTCATGGATGGAATGACTGAGCTGGGGTAAGTGTGCAATGAGTGTGAAGCACCGACGGTGGAACCCAGCGTCGGAAACTGGGACAGATGGTAAAACAGCCCTGGTTTGGGAAATTCACAGTCCCGTTCTCCTTTCAGACTCCGTAGCCTTTTTGGGGTCTGGCATCACATGCCTGCCTCTGTACGGGTGCCTCTGCTGTCTGTGTGCTGGGAGCTTAGTCACCAAAAAAAGCAGCTTTTGGTGCTCCTTGCCTCAGCTGTGGGAGGATTTCAGCGAGGTGCCACAGAGCTGCTCAGGTGGGCAAAGCAGGGTGTTGCTCTGCAGTCTGCACACCGGGGCTTTCGCTGCCTTAGGAGAGTGCGGTATTTATGACAGTTTTATAAAACTCTTGTGGATTACAGCATCTGATGTATCAGCTGGTATGTACAAATGGCAATGTGAAGAAATACAAGTTTCATTTCTTTGTTGTTATAGATGCAGACTAATGAAAGGCTTCCTGAATTTTGTTTTGATAATCGTATTGTGTTCCTCAAAATACTTACAGTTTTTTGTTATAACTCATATTTTATGGCAAAATGAATAATACACAAATAAACATGCTTCCTAAAATGCAGATGTGACAGCATAGAAAAACTGAAGGCCCAGATTCCTAAAATGGAACAAGAGTTAAAAGAGCCAGGAAGATTTAAGGATTTTTATCAGTTTACTTTCAACTTCGCAAAGAACCCAGGACAGAAAGGTTTAGGTATGTATGCTCTATTGTAAACATTTGTTTGTAAATATGGGAAATGACTGATTAAAGCAGGAAGTGAAAATATTATTGTCATGCAATGAGTCTGAAAGATAGCCACCCTTGGGATACAACATATATCTCTTTTTTAAAAAAGGCAGGTGTCAATTTAAGGTATTCAGATTGATAGAAATAGTGGCACCCTCAGTATAGACCACAAAATTGTATGAGGGGGGCTTTATTCTGTCACTGAGAGTGTGTGCAGTTCTCAGTAATACTCAGTGGATTATGGTCTTCCATGAAAAGCGTAATTATACTACTCAGAATTTGCAGCACTGAACAGATTAATTGAATTTTTACATTTAGGATAAATTTAAATGATTTCCATGTTAAGTACACTTGTACAGTCTCTTGTAACACCAAAAATGCTCGCAAATGTCTTGTCAAAATAGAATTGGAATAGTGCAAGCAGATTTCCCTGTCCTGGGCTTGGTGCCTGTTGTTGTTGTGCTGTTGGTAATCACTGCCTCCCTACAGCCTTGGTTTTTTCCCTCAGCTCACTGAATTATTTTTTTTTTTATTATTTCAGAGCTGTTTTGCTGGTTGTGCTTTTCATTAGTGTAACAGGTGAAGTGGAAGAGTCACTTATTTCAAATATTTTTTTTTTTTTTTTTAGAAAATAAAACCAACACCAAACCCATGACAAAACTCTGTCATTCTTTAACATTTCTGTAGCCTGGGTTTGGGTTTCAGTTGGGTTGTGGGTTCCATTGTCTCTGGAGAAGCTAAAAGAGCACTGCTGAACTGTTTCATAATACTTGGGCATGCACATAGGTCTGAATCCTCCAAATAAACGAGTGGCTGATTCTTATGTCTTGTAGAAAGTCATGTAAAGTTTTTCCAGGCTGGTACAAGTGGGAAAATGTGGGCAGTGATTTAATTGAGAGAGGGCAGAAGTGAGGCTATGGAGGGTGTGGAATCAGTTCCACGGTGGGAACTGTGGCAGGGGTTTGTTGTTTGGGTTTTTATGGTTACCTTTGTAACATTTGTATGTTGTTTTTAATCTTTAAACAGCTTTACACAACAAGGGGTATTTTGCAGAATCCCTGTAAGATAGTAAAAGTGAAATGACAATCACAATAATACCATAATTACACAATCATTTTAATTCTGTTTTCTCAAAGCTTTGGAATACCAGAACGATTTGATGTAGTACTTGCCTCTTATTTTCTTCTCCATATATCTAAGGTATAAGGAAGACTTGCATTCTTTTTCTGATTTCCCCCCAGTCCTATATGGAAATGAATCTTTTCAGTATCCCAGGTGGAGTAGGCTGCAATAAAAATTATTTACTGGGAAAACTAATCCCTTGCTTTATTTCTCATTCATCTTGAAGCTTCTTTATGCAGGTTAAGCTCTAACAGTGGCAAAGACAAGTGCAGTTTCCTCAGATTCATATAGCACATACATAGTCCAAGATTTTTTGTTGTTGTTGCTATTTACTTACTTATTTGTGTGGGTCTGGAAGTGATGTAGAATTAAGCTTAAAACCTGGATGCTTGTCAGCCCTTTTGGTGCCAATAACTACAGAGTTGTAGGCATGAATTTATGATAGGGCAGAATAATTCTGGAAACCCTGAAGCAAAAGACTGTTGAGAGAAGTACAGTGCTGAAAAGTGAGTGCTCCTTGTTAGGCAATTAATTTTGGAGTGCCTAAATAACTGCTTGTAGGAACTTGCAAATTAATGTATATTGGTCTCTAATCTCCCAAACATTGTGTAGTAGTTGAGGCCCAGTTCTGGAAAGGCATTTCCTCTGCCTGATCCCTTGCTACGGTGTAAGTTCTATGAGTGTTTGAAAAGCTCTTGAGACATTTGTGTGTGATTTGAGAATACCCTTTAGCTTATGTTCATCTCAGACACCCTTTGCTTCTCTTGCGTCTCTCTGGATAAAACTCAGAATGGAGCATTTATTTGGAGACTTTCATATCTGATCCATGAGGACTTCCCTGAGCATTCTTTCACTTTCTTAGGAGAACCTAAAATCACATCTTTACTTTTGAATTTTATGAGCGATTCTTTGCCTTTGTGCTCTTTGAGCTGGATGTGAAAACGACAGCTTTTATTTTCTGAGGAGAAGGGACTTCTGTTTAGTGACTCCTGTTTAATTGGTCTCTGCTGCTCCAAACTCAATCTTACACTTCTGTCTGGAATCATACCCCTTTGCAGCTGCTGGAAAATCCTCCATAATTCTGTTCTTTAGTTTTAGTCAGGAAGGATTATAATATGAATGTGCTGTTGGAGAAGAACTTTTAATATCAAAGATACTGAACAGCTCATAAACCTGCCCCCATCACCATCTATTTTCCCTCCAGCAATGCAGATTTCATGCTGTGATTTGTTTGCTGTTGATGTCACCTCTAAGATCCACCTCCCTGTGCTTTTTTAACTAGTTGGGGCGTCCAGGGGAAGGGAGTGGTTTTCTTGGCTCGCATCAGGTTTCTTTTTTTCTTTTTCTTTTTTTCCTGAGGTGCAGGTGATCAGGTGCCTCTTCTCTCTGCACTCACAAGAGGGTTGTTTATGGAAGAAGAGATTTGCTAGGCTGTAAAACGTACAAGAGCTTTTGTTAAAAAAGAGGTCACTTAACTGGGTAGCCGGTTGGGGCTGCTCCGTGCACGGTGACGGGCATGGAATTCGGTACGGTCACAGTTGGCAGCTTTTGTTACAACTCCAGAGGCCAGTGTTCGTTCCTGGGGGTGGAAATCTCACCAGGTAGAGAGTGAGAACTCGGACATTTCACTTTCTTTTACCAGCATCCACTAATAATCAGTAAACACGTGTCAGTGTAGCCCTTGGCAGATCCCAGGAGGTGAGGAGTTGGTTTTTTCCCTACATGCTGGACTCACCATCTCTTTTTCTACACCAGCCCCAGGGTGGGGGGCAGTTCCCGGGGGACAGTGGGGTGTTCTGCTCCCTCAACCCTGGCAGTGCAGGGCTCTCACTCCTGAGAAACAGTCAAACCAGGCAAGAGCTTAACAGGAGTCTTTGGAAACAACAACAACAAAACGTCCCAAATCAACAAAACCCCCCAAAAAAACCTCAACCCAACCAAAAAAAAACCCCAACAATTAAAAACTATTGACCATCTGCTGGTTCGGTACTGAAAGATCCTTTCAGAAGGAAACCTGATCGCAGCCATGAGCCATCGACAACAGCCGCGTCACAACGCCAGGGCCTCTAACAGAGTTGCTGTAAAAATGAAATCATAAAATACTAGTTTTATGTAAATTTTATTTTATGTATTAAAAAGGTTAAAAAGATCTTATTACAAAATAATCAAATTTTTTCTTTTCAAGTTAGTAGCATTTCTAAGAGTATTTCACTGAATTCTAACTAAAGTATTATTATATGGCAAAAGGCATATGAAATACACTTGTGTGGTTTGGATATTTTAGATATATTAATATGGGCAATTTTCCATTCTTCTATATTCAAGTTATAATATCAAAATCTATAAAATATTTGTGTAACATTTTATTTATGGCTGCCTTTTTGTAAAGGATCCACGAGTGTATTTACATTAGATTAATCTTTTCACCTTTATGAGTATATTTTAGCGCTAGGTACCTGTGGGGATGATTTGAAATGTCTGTCTCTAAAAGTAACCTATTTTAATATTACAGATTTAGAAATGGCCATTGCCTACTGGAATTTAGTACTTAATGGAAGATTTAAATTTCTAGACTTGTGGAACAAATTTTTGTTGGTAAGTTTAAATCTTTACATAAACTGGACTGCAGTATTTTCAAAACTTGGAAGATAAATATGTTTAAATTATTGAGCAGATGCAATGGACTGTTTTGAGCCAGGCCCCAGGTACTGCACTTCACAGGGGGCACAAGAGCAGTAGGTCTGGGGGGTGTGGATGTGTCCAAGACAGTAAAACTGAGTACGTATAAGTGGAGGGTTTTTTAACTTTTTTTTAAACATAAATTTTCCAGGAACATCATAAAAGATCAATTCCTAAGGATACCTGGAACCTCCTCCTAGACTTTAGTACAATGATAGCAGACGATATGTCGAACTATGATGAGGAAGGTAAACATTTCCATTTTCTTTCCTTAACTTCTGTGTTCCATGGTACTTTTATTGCTGTGTATCTGCTTTGGCACAGCTGTCTAATAACCGTGTAATTCCAGTGTCACTGGGGGGCTGAAGTTCACTTAGAGCTACTTTAATGCGTGCTGTTACCAGTTGTTTGTTACTGCAGGGTTAAAAAAGAAGTACTTCCTTAAATTTTCTTTTTTTCCTTCTGAGTGAGCTCAAATACTAATTCTTTCTTAGAGACAAACCCTGATATTTGTCTGCTTAATAAACACAGCTTCTCTGTCAGCGCAGCTCTTGGCGTCTTCACCGAAGGAGCTGATTCGTGGCCTGGGCATTTCTTCTTGGGCTCCTCCTGCTCCTGCATTTCCTGGCTGAGAATAGTTTTGAAGTTGGGTTTCTTCAGTTTATTGGACGTGTAGTAATATTAAAGTGAAGCTGGCAGCAGCCAGGGAATGCTAAACGTTACTTACCTCCTAACAAATGTGTTTAGTGTAAATTTTTGGATTGATCTTCCCTCTTCCCATCCATCTAATTACCTCTGGTCACTGGCAGATCAGTGCAGAGGGGAGGAAGCTATAAACTCCTGGTGCTTCCAGAGCAGAGGGCAGCAAACTTCTACAACTTCATTTAATAATTACAGACAGTTCTCCTTCCCTTATCACTGAGCAAATGGGCTGCTGCCCGCGGTAAATCAATGCAGTTTAGAAAGATGAGAGGCAGAAAACATGCTTTAATGATTTGGAATAAAGATATTTTAAAGGGGTGGGGGGGAAAACCAGCCCACAGTTATTTTTAACCTTGACGTGACCATCGTGCACGTGACCGGGGGCCTCTTTCCATATGGCTGCCCGTAATATGTGAAATACTGATGCGTATTTTAACTGCCTCCTGATGAGGAATAAGGGAGAGTTATGTAGTGTAATGACAGCCTTCTGGGTGGTTGTACGATGCTGCTGCTCTCGGGGTGGGTGTTGCTGTTCTGGGGTAGGGCTGAGGGTGGTGATTCCAACAGCTGAGCCTTGCCTTTGGGCACAGTCCGTGCAGAAGTGCTGCTGCCTCCTGCTTCCTCCAGCTCTTTCTAAACAGCTATTCCCATCCTGGAGATCAAAATGCTGGTGCCAAAACCAGGACAGATTTAAGCTAGAAGTTTTGTCAGCTTTTTGTTTTCTTCTTTTTTTGTTTTGGTCAGGAAGATGAAGGAAGTTTGACCCCCAAAAGGGACGTCTGTTAACTGGGTTTCAAGGAAGTAGAAAAGTAGAAATCTTTAACCAGCTCTTCAATTTCAAGCAAGAAAATGACAATTTTTTTCTTGAAACTATGCCTAGTTAAGACCAGAAAGTCAGTAACTTGTTAGGGTTGCAGAAGAACGCCTTGTTGAAGTGAGGTCTTATGATCTGGTCTTCTTTTTTTTCCTATAGGGGCATGGCCAGTTCTTATTGATGACTTTGTGGAATTTGCACGCCCTCAAATTGCTGGGACAAAAAGTACGACGGTGTAGCACTAACGGACCCTTCTAGAGTGTACATAGTCTGTACAAATACCTGACATGGAGAATTGCACAGTCAATTTCTGCTGGCTGGACTGAACTGAAGCTCAATCCTCACGGTATGGCTGAGGGTTGGGACAAACCTCTAAGGATACATCTTGGACCATATCATAATTCATTCTTCTACTGGTGGTTTGGGCTTTTCTTCTAGTCTGGACCGCTCTTGCCAGTTAAAATTCCAACGTTGTGGATTTCATCATGGATTTTTTTAAATTTTTTTTTTTTTTTTGGTGGACCACCCTGGTTTCATCTCCCATGAGCCCGAGAAGCTTTATAATTATTTTGAGGTTTCTGGTTTCACATAAAGCACAATGCTGGTCATCATCAGCCAACCGTTGTACGGCATCTGAATTATACAGATCAACATCAAAACAATTTTTAAAAGAATCCTTAAATATACACTTGGGGCTAGTTGCAAAGACTGCATTGATAGCACTTCCTGTAAGAGTGATATATTTAAGTGTACCGGGTCCCATATTTTTTTCTTTTCTTTTCTGGAAAAGTTACAGGTATCGTATAAGTGCGTTTGAGTATCTGGCAAAAACCATTGCAGAAATAACCAGGAAAAGGCGAGGTTTGGTTGATGCTGGGGTGCCCCTCTGAATGGTTTGGGGGTGCTCCGGCGGCCTCGGGAGCAGCTGGAGATCGGGACAAGGGCCGTGCCCTTACAGCCCCGGGCTTGGTGTTCTGCTCGGCCTCCGGGAGCGGCATCCAGACGATAGAACCGAATATTCTCCAGGTTATTATCTGAGGAACCAGATTTCATTACAGTTCTGAAATGCTTCTCTGTCCGTCGAAGAAAGGTTTTTCATTTCTGTGGAAATCTAAAACTTGAAGTTTTGAATTGGTGTCTTAAATGTTTGCTACACAATACAGTATTTTAAATTGAGACGTGGAATTCCTATGGTTGAGGTCTGGCGGAACAAACAGCCCTGTTGTGCAAGACGCTGGTGAGGTTGATGTGAATCTGGGTTTTGAAACCATTATCCTGAGAAGTAAGTTAAGCCTTTATAACTGTAGGTACTGCCGTTATGGATGACACCCACTTTTTAATTATTTTGTTGAGATTTCCTTAAATTGACATATCACTGTGGTTGCCAAATACAGAAATCAAGAGTAAAGCTTTCCCAAACATGCACAGACCACATCTAAAATACCACACTGGCTTCGTTTGCTTAAACCCCTCTGCTCCACTCTGGGGAGACCCCCTGGAGCAGCATCTCCAGCTGTGGGGCCACCAACAGCAGAAGGACAGGGACCTGTTGGAGTGAGTCCAGAGGAGGCCCTGGAGATGCTGGCGGAGCTGGAGCCCCTCTGCTGTGAGGACAGGCTGAGAGAGTTGGGGGGGTTCAGCCTGGAGAAGAGAAGGCTCCGGGGAGACCTTAGAGCCCCTTCCAGTCCCTCAGGGGGCTCCAGGAAAGCTGGGGAGGGACTCTGGATCAGGGAGGGGAGCCACAGGAGGAGGGGAAAGGGTTTGTCACTGAAAGAGGGGAGATGGAGCTGAGATGTGGGGAAGAACTACTTTGGTGTGAGGGTGGTGAGCCTGGCCCAGGTTGCCCAGAGAAGCTGTGGCTGCCCCATCCCTGGAGAGGTTCAGGGGCAGGTTGGAGGGGGCTTGGAGCAACCTGGTCTGGTGGGAGGTGTCCCTGCCCAGGAGATGGCACTGGGGGGGGGCTTTAAGGTCTCTTCCAACCCAAACCAGTCTGTGATTCTATGAAATGATTTTGTTGATCCATCACTACTTACTGTCTTACTACACTTCACTAAATTGTTTTGTTCAAAACAGGTTCTATCAGATGCAATTATTCTTTGACTATTCCAAGAGCTCTCGAGCTGCTTTTGTGCTAAACGTGGTCTTTTACTCCTCACTTGTTACTTGTGGGGGGATTTGATAAATGCTCCTCTGTGAAACAAGCTGGAAAATACCAGGCTCCGGGGAAAAAAGAGGATAGTTACGAGTCGGGAGAGAGGTTTTGGTCCCTGCTCTGAACAGTCCCCTGAGTCATTGGCACTTGCACTGAACAGCAGAACACTTTCATGCAGATGCTAGAGGGTATTTTAGGAAAAAAAAAAAAGACTATTAAACTGCTAAAAGGTGTTATTTGTACTCCCTGAGGCTGGCGGCGAGGCCGGCTCGCCCTCCCCCCACCCCCAGCAGGTCGGGGAAGGAAACCCCAGGGTGTGTTTGCCCCCAAACCCCCGCAGACCCTCCAGCCCCTGGGACCAGCCCTGCCAAACCCAGCTCTGGCTGCTTTCGGCCTTGCCTTTCCCACTTCCCTCTGAATGCGAAGGGGGGGCCCTGGGCTGGTGGGGGGGGTGGAGGATGCTGTGAGGGGCTCCACACGTCCTGGGGGGGTCTGGGGCTGTTCTCGGGGGACGAGTTCCCAGGGGACGAGTTCTTGGGGATCGGGTTTTATCCCAGCCCAGAGCTGCCCCCCCCAAAAGCAGCGGGTGGGCAGCAGCATCACCCCGGGGAGGGGGGGTGGGCTTAAAGGTGATTCCTTTTGAATGCAAGATCTTGTCAACAAAATAGTGTTGTCCTCAGTTTGGTACTACACACTTATAATTACTGTGTAATTATAAAGAAATAGATAAAACTTGGACTAATTCTGTTGCCGAGAAGGGTCATTTGTGCTACGACGGCATCTGGAAAGCTTTTCCCAGTGAGTGACTGAAGCTGAAGCGCTGGTTGAACAGGGTGTTGTTCTAAGGACAAAGAGCCTGGTTACAGGGAATATTTTGTACGGAACCGTGCTGGGATGTGGCCATGTGGTTTTTCCTTTAGAGAGTTGTGTGGGTTTTCTTTTTGATTATTTTTTTTTTTTTGTAAGAATGCAGCCAGTTGCTTACTTGGATTGCTTTAATTCGTAAGTGCTTATGTCTTCAATTTGATGATCTCCCCTTAAATGGATGGGTTTAATTTTGCCAAATGTCGAGGAAAAAAAAAAGAGGCGGCGAACATCAAGTTTGTAACCTGTTTTTATACATTAAACGTGTACAAAATTAGAAGTGCCCTGATATAAAACACTTAATCTTGAGATTATATTTAGTAAAAAAACATCATTTACATATCTCTGTAAGTTCAAATGTAACTTCTTACAATCCCTCATCACCACCAGAGGCAATAAAGCTCCAGTGAAATTGCTGTGCCTGCCTCCTCCCTGCCTCCCGTCCGCTCTTATTTACAGAATGTGCTCACAAGCAGGGGGAAAAAAAAAGAAAGGGTGGAATACTGGCTTTTGGCATAAAATCCCTGTTTTGGGTAAGTCTTTTGTTGGAGGGGGGTCTGGGAACTGCCGCATCGGTGCGGGGAGACGCTGCACCAGCCCCTGCCCCCCGTCGCTGGGTCCTTTTATTGATAAGGAAGGGGGTGATCAGCTGGTGCCTGACTGCGGAGCTGTCTCACAGCGACACCCACACCCAGAGACCCTTACTTAAGAAAGAGAGAATTTTTTAAGTCTGCATTTAATAAACTGTTGTCGTTCATGCTTTAATTAAACAATGGTATTTGAGCGTGTCGGGTTTGTGGGGCCGCTCTCTGGGCGAACAGAGCACCCCGTTACAGACTGGGTGAAAGGACCATCTTCTCCATCAGAAAGGGGCTGTTTCGGCACCGCCGCAGAGAAATACCTCCAGGAGAGAACACAGAGCTTTGCTCCCCCCTCTGCCCATTTAAACTGGCACAAGCCCACTGCCCGCCCTGCGCCGGGAGCCTCTTCCACTGACTCTCCTCCACGTTCTCAGCTGGACACAAGCTGCTCAACTGTCACTTGAATGTTTTACTACAGGAGATTACAACTGTTTCTGAAGCCAGTTCTGTGTCTTCAGAGTGTGAAATGCCAACCCTCCTCCATGAAGAGGTGAGGGGAGGCCGGGCAGGAGGCAGAGTGATGACCTGTAACTCCAGTCAGGACCAGGCGCTGCCCGGGAACCCGGGGAGATGCTGGAGCCCCGTCCCTGTCCATAAAGAATCCATAAAGGGTGGAGTTCATGGCTCAGCAAAGCCCATGGTGGGCTCCGTGGGGAGCTGGGGCTACTGTGCCACCGGACAGACTGAGCACAGGGAACCCCTTTCCCTTACACACACACACACGTGTGTCTGGCTGTAGCTATTTGTGTGTGTAAAGGTGTTGGGGGTTTTGTCCCATCACTGGGGGGTTTCTCTCCCGGTGGAGCAGGCACCAGGAGCCCCCCAGGCTCAGGGCAGTGAATCCTGGGGCGGAGGTGACATCTGTCTGCGCCTGCTGGGGAACCAACATTTACATAATTAAAACAATGACTCGGCAAGAAGTGAAAGTTTTATTTAATAAATATAATTTTCATAAATCATTTCCAGAACAGCTCCTGCTGCCCAGGCTGTGCAACGTGCAAACACCCCCCTCCCTGCCCGGGAACCCAGATCAACCTGAGGCGGCCACAGTGTTGGGGTCCAGGAGGCTTTGTACTAATTATTGCTACAGTTTCCAGGGGTCAATGCCCCTTACTTGCCAGAAATTAAGGACCAGTATCTTTAAAAAGATACTTCTTGCAGAGAGGCTCTCCATCACACTTTTCTCTTAATAGAAAAAAAAACCCAAAAGCGCAGCACTACATCACACTTCAGTGAAAAAAAACAGGAGCCGATGGTTTGTTATTTTTTTGTGTGTGTTGGGCCCAAAACCTCTCCTGGGACCATAATGGGAATTGTAAAAAAAAAAAAAAAAATCCTTTGCTGCAGTGATGGCACCTTACTGGCACGGGAAAGCGAGGCTCATTTTGAAACCATTTTCCCCTTTCTGAAACCTATGCCCCAGGGATCATCTTTACCCCATTGCCAGAACGGGAAGAGGTCGAGCCCCCGCTGCCACATGAAATCATTTGCTGCAGAACTGCTGAAGGAACACCACTGAACACCCCAGAGGCCACGCGGGTCCTTTCAGACAAATCCCACTCCGTGTCATAAACAGAGGATTTAATTTCATTCCCCTTCGTGGTGCAGCCGGAGGGGCTGGAGCCCGGGGTTACACGTGGCTGAGATTTTACACAAATGGGCAACAACAACAGCGACAAAAGACTCTCAGCTACAGCAGTGGGTGGGGGGTGTGTGGTCCCACACACAGTGGGGGACAAACACAGCCAGGAGAAGGCTCCCGAGGGGTGACAATGTCCCTGGGACCGGTGGCCACGGAGCAGGATTCGGCTGCAGGATGAGCCCTGGGCAAACATGGATGAGAACGGGCATCGACTGCTGGGCTTCTGATGTGGCCGAGGGCAAGAGCCGATGGAGCCGGGAGCAGCCGAGCTGGGTCCAGCCTGACCCCCCTAGAGAGCAGAGCCCGGGGCCGTGCTGCTGGGAGCAAACCACAGAGGCAAAGAACGTACAAAACTGCCAAGAATAGAGATGGGCACAGAGAGAAACCCCCTCAGCCCTGCAAAGCCGAGAGTGTCAGAGGGAATGACCTGGGGAAAGCAGAAAGGCTAAAAATCAGTGCCTGCTGAGGGGGTGCCCTGCTCCGGGAAGGGCCCCTCAGCATAAGGGTGGCCAAAAAAAAAAAAAAAAAACCCAGCAAAAAAAAAAAAAAACAACCTCAAAATAAATTGTTCAGACGCACATTATGACTGACCATTTTTGAACACTGAATTTCACCAAAACCACTAATAAGTAGCAGTACAGAAGTGTCAGATAAAACCTATGAAAAGTAACACACACTACAGCTTTGTGCCAGTTCTCACACTAGAAAAATACAGAATTCTTCCCAACAGAGACATTACACTGGCATTAAAAAAAAAGAAAAAAGCATGTTTGAAAGTACCACCAAAGGTTTTCCGTGAGAAATGAGTTGCCCACCTTGCAAAGGTCCATAATCTTTTCTCAAACTATCATCTTTTGCACTAGAAACCAAGAAATCATTCTGAAAAAATAAAGCCAAAGTTTCCAGCACTCCTTCCTTTGCATTTATTTTTTCTCCCACCGCCCGATAACCTTAAAAATATACAGAAGTTTTATTAAGCAGACTATTTACATTTTTAGTTTGTGAAACAATTCAGAGCATCTGCCCAATTTTTTCCACTGCATCCTTCAAAATGCAAAAGTTTGGCATCGCCAGTTTTCTAAGGAACAAAACCAAACCCAAATTTTCACAGACAGAGACCTAAAAATGTGCTGAGCCCTCGGTCCCTCCCTGGGGTGGGGTGGCTGCCCAGAAGGTGCTTCATCAGCCCAAACCCCTCCTGCTGTGAGGGCTTCGCTGCCGCCCCCGAGGGATTTCGGGACCAAGACTACAAACCTCCCCCTGCAAGGCGAGGTCTCCTTCCCCCGTCCTGCCCCAAAATCAGAGCCACCGCAGCCAGGAACCCAATTAACCAACATCACCTGCCTCCTCCAGGAAGAGTTCCCAGTACCCAACACACAGGGACCGTGTTCCTGCACCTGAGCTGGCAAAGAACCCCACAGACTCCTCCTGCCTCGAGTACAACACCTTTCACACGCTTTGTGGCACCCCTACAAAAACAGCCACGTCTTCCAGCCAAAGGACTTGTAACTTCCTGCCCCCCCCCAAAAAAAAATCCTAATCTGGTGTCACACAAAGCACAGCTTCATTCTCGTCACACAAGAAATCACTGATTTAGAGTCAGTGCAAATAGAACACCACAGATGGCAGAGCTGGAGTCTTGGGATCTTCCCGAATTCTTAAAATGCCTGTTTCTTCAGTGACCTCCCAACCCCTGGGAAAGGGGAAGCTGGGGGGGGGGTTTACAGAAACCCATCATGGAGGGCAATTAGTCTGCAAATATGGGGCTGTGCTGCTTTGGTGCAAACCCAACTCCCACTTTGGTGTGCGAGAGCCAAAGCACACTCCCCGGGCACAGAGAAACGCCTGGAGCGGGGCCGAGAGCAGCCCCTGTGGGACACGAGACATGGGAGTGATGGGACACACACACACACACACACACACACGGACAGACGGGCACCTCTGGGGGGTGACACAGCATGACGTGGACAGGACAGGTAGAGCCCAACAGCAGATCTCTGAGAGGAGCATTTCCAAAACCCCAGCCTTTATTGCCCAGGTCTCCACCGCAGTAGGAAGACTCTTGGAACCAGAAACTACTACGAAGAAAATCATTATTTTAAGAACTGATTTAATATTATTATTATTTATTATTACTACTATTAATATCTGATATCTAGAGTTACAGGAGCAGGTGAAATCCCAGCGTGGTTTGTTGTCCCTCTGCCTCTGGGTAAGTTCTCCTGGGGAGGGGGGAGGTGACAATCCCTTTATTCCTCTCTGCCCAGGAGCCAGGTCTCAGACTGTCCCTGGTCAGAGGGGTCCCACCTCCCACCCATCAGCAGCCAGGGCTCAATTAGCAGTGATTCTTAATCATCTGGACACTGGATGTGGGGTTCGTGTACAACTGAAACGTTCCAGCTTAAGCTTCACTGCATCCGAAGGCAGGATGCAGACCTGAGCTACACACACCCATTTAACGGGAACATTTGCTGTATTTTCATTTTGCTTCTCCTGTTTCAGAATTTGGTTTTTGAGCTTCTTAATCTGTGAACTCATTTTCACCTCTGCCAACGGGACAAAAACCTCACATACTGCACGGTCACACCACTGGGAGCTTCCAAACAAGGTTGCAGTGACAGTTTATTACGTGAACGTGGCCTTGAACAAAAAGCTCCTGAGACCCATCAGCATCTTCCACCTCGAGAGCGAGGGCTCTGGTGGTTCCCGCAGAACCAGAGCTCTCCCCGAAGTGACACTCCAGCCCTTCCTCATGGACGACACTACGGGAGAGCAGGGCTGTTCCTGGGGGAGCATCTGGAACAAGGGCCCCCGGAGCCCCCTCCCCTGCAGTCACTGCCCCCAGGGACCCGGGATGGCCACGCCGAGGGGCGCACGGGGGTGTCCCGGGGGGTGTCAGGCTGGGGTGTCCCACTGGGATGTGGCCGCCTGACCTGTGGCATCAAAGCTCTTGGCCCCGTCCTTTGCTGGGGGCAGCGCTGAGGCCGGGGGGGGCAGGGTGGGCGCAGCCGACAGCGGGAACTGCAGCGTTATTAGAGCCCGGGTCGGGTACAGCTCCCCCCCCACGGGAACACGAGATACAGACTCACATCCTGCAGCACCCTCCAGCACCAGACCCGAGAACAGGCTCTAAGGTCACTGGGGGTGGCACCTCTGCTGGATGTGGATCTCCCCCAGTAAAGCCACCGGCAGGTTTTGTCACCCTGGCTGAAGGGACAACGGGTGCCACCCCCCAACAGACACAGAGGGGGGGCCGGGGCAGGAGCTCTGCCCGGGGGGGGCACCACGGGGGCCCCTGGTTTATCGGCAGGTTCGGGTACCGAAACATCGCCATGTCTCGGAGCCTTGGGATACAGGAGGGTAATTACGCGTTAATTGCATCCTCAAAGCACAGCGCGACCAAATATACATCCAGGAAAAAGAACAAAACATGCAAAAATCCCCCAACTTTAAAAGGATTAATAATTCAAACAAGTGTATGCTGCTGAGACTTCTGCTCCCTGTCCCCATTCTGCCCCGGGTCCATGAAAAGATCCGGGATCCTTAACAAAACAGCGGGGGTGGAATAAAAGACAAGTGGCATGCTCTGGGTGGTCCTGCTTTAGCAGGGGAGTTGGACTAGACGATCTCTAAGGTCCCTTCCAACTCTAAAAATTCAGTGAAATTCAGTGAAATTCAGTGGCTTCTGAGTTACAGGCCAAGAGTGTCACAGCCTGCCCCTCCCCAAGTACCCCCTGCTGGAAGGTACCGGTGTTTTCCAAAGCGCTGCCCAACACACTGCCACTCACACACCAGCAGCAAGACTTCAATTTTATTTAACGCTCACAAATTCCTGAACTGATTCCTCACGGAATATAGGAAGCGGCCCTGGAAATGACAAAGTTGATTTGCAAACTGTAAGAAACGGCCCAAAATTAACATATGTGTGTGTTGGAAGTGGAGGGTCATCATGAAAAACGCCACCTTTTAGAGCTCCATTGTGTAAATTGTGTTGGATCACTGGGATTTGGGAGGAGGATTTTGCCACCGCGCTGCATTGGCCTCTCGGGTACCAAAGGCAGGATTCCAACCCGCCCTCATGGTAACAAAACAAAACAAAAAAATCAATTTAAATGGTCGGAGATAAAAGCGTTCCTTACAAAAAATAATTTAGCAATTTGTGGATATAATTAGAAAAAAAATGATATTGGAAGCGACTGCCGTCCCGCTGAGTTCTGCGAGCCACAAGCCCCGGGGATGTTTAGAAGCCACACTCCTCTTTCCTGGGGCTACCCATGTCCCTGTCAACACGTGGCCGAGTCCAGAGTGGAGAGAGTCAAGATGCTTCTGTCGTTGGCACAGAAGGGATCCGAGGAGCTCCATGATCTAAAGCAACAATAAAAGAAAAGTTTGGCTGACGGGGAAGCGGGGAGCTGGAGGTGAGAAGAGTCTGAGAGCGAGAAACAGAGGTCAGAGAAATGCAACTCTCAAAGACGACTCTCCTCATCTCACGTGGGCACCCCCAGTTCAGTCAGACCTGTGAAAATACACTGCGATTAATCACACCAACTGGGGAATCTCTCTCATCCCTCCCTGGGAAATTTGAGTTAAAGTGTAAGGCATCAGGAAATCTCCCCAACAGCTCACAGCTTTTGATGGGGAGGGGATCCTACAACGTCCTTCTCTCAGGGACAGATCAGCGCTTCGGAAGAAATACTGTCCTAGGCTGAACACCACCACAGGACTGTGTGTGAAAAGCTGAAATGCTAAAGGTTGGGAGGCAGGAAATCAAAGCACAAGGACCTTATCGTCCAAACCAGCCTCTGTCAGAAATCTGCTGTTTGCTCAGAACGTCCCCCGGGGCCCTGAGGTGGGTCCCAGGGTCAGGAGCTCTGCTGTACCAGCAGGAATGCCACCAGCACCCCTCACCTTGGTGACCAACACGGTGACAGACAGCGTCATGGGACAGACAGACAGTGCAATGGGACAGACAGACAGACAGACTGCATTTTGTCAGACCATAACACACTCTTTATGTTCTCCCCGGGGAATGGAGCCATAGAAAACGCTCCTTGGACACATGGTCCAGGGAGAGAGCTGAGCAGGAGAGACCCCACTCCCCTGGCCCTGCTACTCCAGGTGTTTGTACAACTCGGATTGACCAAAGGCTCCATCCCAGTTGGAGGTGGTGGGTGATTTCACGCTCCGTTATCGCCAGGCACTGCCTCCAGCAGGGCTCACAGAACACCTACTGAGGAGCATCCCTCCGACACCAACAACGTGCAGCCACCTCCTGGTTGAGTCCCACCCCGCTCTACGGAGCACAGGGACCCCAAAGACCGTCCCCTCTGGGGCTGCGCCCTGGTCCAGGACAGCAGCCTTAGGTAAAGAGCGAAGCAGCTCACGCTCATGAAGAGAGGCCAAACAATTTCACAAGAGTTTTTAAATCAGCCGAGAGATTTCTGCACTGTACCGTCAGCATTTAACCATTTTCAACTGCCTTGTGGGATTTAAGAAATAAGTACATTAAAAATTTTAATTACCAGGAAAGTGCAGGGGAAAATTCGGTCTTAGTACCTTGACGTTTAGACTGGGCTCTAAGCGTCAACGCTGAGTGGAAGGAACTGAACTCACCGAAGCAAATAAGAGTGAAATTAAAATAATGCCTTTTCTAGTTGTACTATACATAAATTTAAGTTTTGGAGTAATTTCAGCCAGAGGCAGAAGCAAAAACTCCAGCCCTTCAAGCCCTGAGTGTAGCACCAGGAGAGTTTTGCACGTTCATTAACCACAACGGGAACCTCTGAGCTCCAAGGACCCTGCAGTTACTGGGGCTGGATGGAGCCTGCTCTGAAAACCACAGGAGGTCAGCAGCCAGGACACCTGGGGAAAAGCAGTCTTCCAAAAGCGTTTAATATTCTGTCAAATAAGAGTTATCTTATATATAAATTTTTGTAAGTTCTTAAAGGAAGAAAAACTGAGTGGAAAAGAAAGAGAAAATCGCAAAAATGTAAAAGCATTGCAGAAATAAAGCAGAATACCTACCTTATAAACTGCACGGCACTAAGGCAAATGTTAACTAAAAATCTGCCCTCATTAGGTAACAGTAAATGAAAAAAGTAAAGTAGCATGAGAAGCTCTTCATTTGGAAAGCACAGTTTTACAGCAAAGTGGAAAAAGCCCCAGAAAAACCTTAGAGCAACTGCTACCAAAATATTGATTTTTAGACCAATTAAATGCTCACCTTGTGGATTAAAAATTCTATAGAATCGTTTATTTTATACATCATGCCCGCTTCCTATACAGCAAGAGTCTGAATTAAAAAGGTACGGAATCACAACAGCTGGTTTTTCATAGGGAATGGAACCTTTTGCGTAACGACAGCCGGGATTTGCAGCAACGCGGCAGGAATCCCGAGAGCAGAGCAGAGGGAGAGCGTGTCCCCCAGGAGACACCCCGGGGATGTCCCCTGGGGCAGGGCCGTCCCCAGGGGCAGCGTCAGACCCGGCAGCGACCGACCCTGCACCAATGATACCATGGGCTTCCCCCGAGAGAGACAAAACGTGCAAAATTGTGAAAAAAATGTGTGAAATGCGACTTTTTCAGGTTTGACCAAGGAAAGGGCCACGGTATCATTCGGGGACGGAGAGATCATGATGTACAGAAGCCTGGGTTTTGTATTTCTACCCCCAAATATTTCCCTGGGTCGGGGAGGAGGAGGTGGCAGAGATTTAGTGAGGGATGTGAGTGCGAGAGCAGTGCTGCTCCTCACACATGGTTTTATCCCATTGACGTTTGTTTCACACATGGTTTGTGAAGGAAAAAAAAGATTTATTTAGCACATACTTTGGAATGGCACACATGAATTTGACAATATACCTTCTAGAACCCCCCAAAAAACCCCTTTAAAATTCTTAGAACCCGGAGGCTCTGTTCTGTCAATTACTCTGATTTTAGAAATAGATTATAAAAGTTATACTACAAAAATATTTCATCTTCATATCAATCAATGGCTGAAAGATTCAAAGACTCTCCTTCTAACAACGCAGTTACATTTAGAGAGGGGATGCGTGAGCCTTTTGTGTATCTTCAGGAGTAATGCAAGCTCCAAGGTAAATATTTGGAGGTTGTACATCAAGAACCAAAGGGAAAAGTCTTTCGACTCTACAGACAACTCCTGATCGGTGAAGGCAAGAAAAAATAATCGTAAAAAGGAGAACGGCAGCAAGGCTTGATTTTTCTAAAGAGAAGAATGTACAAATCAAGAGAAATCACGACAGATACAACACAAGAACTCGTAGGAAGCCAAACTAAACGTTGGAACAGAAATCTGCTCAGAACCGTTCTTCCCCCTCCCCATCCCAAAAGAAAGCGCTCGAAAAGAAACCAGAAACGAATCTTTTAGGGTGAAAGAAGCAGTAGAGTGGAGTGGAGAGCCGTGTCCTACTTAGAGGAGCCGAGCCCGCGGGGGGCTCCCTAGACATCTACGGCGGGGGGCTCCTCGGGTTCCAGCTTGTAGGAGAGGCGCCGGCAGCAGAGGCTGCCCAGGGCAATGCCGCACCTGCGGGGGCTGCAGCGCCCCGTCACTCGCTCCACAGCTCCTCCAAGAGATGCGCACGCTGCTTCCCCCCCTGGGACACAGCACACGGAGTCCACGCAGCCGACACCTGAACCTGCCTCAGCAAACTGCCAGGGGGAAAGAGAAATAACAAGAAAAAACAGAGAGTCAGTACTCGCATTCTAGCAACAGGGATTTATCAGAAAACACTTAGGAAAAGCCAGTTTTAAAGTTAGAGTGTTGAATATTTTTCAATTTTAGAGGCGAGCCACAATAATGAATAACATTACCATTTTGCTTTTTAAGGTCTATCTCAAATTTGATCTCCCCAAGGTTTGAATGCAGCCTTGGCGAGCACATGGCAGTCGTTCAGCACCATCTCTGGCTAACGCTGGCCACCACCCGGCCAGCAGTTCCCGGCGCTCCAGCTGTAAGGAGCCCCTGGAGCAGAGCATCTGCAGTTTAAGCCACGAGGCCTCGGGTACCCCCCAGGGGGGCACAATTTACAGAAGCTGCAGCTCTGCCCGATTTTAAGAGAAATCATCAGGAGCAAGGTTCAGAGCAGGGCTGCAGTGCCCAATGCAGCAGCCTGACCATAAGTCATATTTTTTCCCTCGAGAAGTGCCAAGTGCGACTTTCTATAATAATTTTCATTCCATCACTCCCAGAGGTAGCCTTGGCTGGGTCAGCAACATTCCTGGGTTTGTGCATGTCTTTTATCTAAAGGCAAACGAGCCTGATGTTAGAAAGGTCCCGTCATATTCATCCAGTGTGAAGAATAACCCAACATTAACATCATAAACCTTCTACTCTTCATTCTTTGTAGGTGAGAAACCAACTCAAACAAACTGAAAGAAGTGATACAGAGAGGTATGGGTTTAAATTAAGAGCCACCTATACTGTGCTCCCCTATATCACTTTTGCAAACAAGCCAAGTGCAGCATAACTAAAATCTACCAGAAATCTAGTGCTGCTGGAGAGAGTACCCAAACCCAACTTCAGTGTCCTCTCCAGAAGGAAACAAAAATGTGGGGATGCTTCTCAATTTAACTCAAAACAAATGCTGAAACACAGAGGCTAAATTTAAGCCTCCATCCATCCCTCCCTCCCAGACACCAGTGACCAAAGCGATCTGGGAGGAGGCACCTTGGTCTCTGACAAGACACCGCTCACTCAAGAGCTTCCCCCACCTCTCCCCATGTCACCAAGGGCTGGTGACTGGCTTCCAACTCTGATTTCTTTCACACCACCCACACTCACCCAGCACTGCACGGAAAGCAAAGAACTTCAGAGTTTCCTATGGGAATGGTTCACTGCGAGTGGACACATTCCTTCCTAACCCCCCCAAGCAGGGAACTGGAGAGGTTACAGCTCCAGAACAGAACTTTTCCAGAAAGGAAAGGCAGCAGAGAAAAACAACAGGCACGTGGAAATCCAAGGGAAAGACCCCAACTGGTAGGACAAACACACTGGCAGAACTGGTGTTTCCAAACGTCATTTCCACACCTGCCCCTTCCTCAGCTCCACATTCCCCATGGTCCCTCAGATCTTCCCATCTCACCACTGACCCTGGCGCTCACAGGACTCTCAGGTGACACCTGTAGGAACCTAGAGAAACCAGCACAGACTGAAGCCCTCAGGCGAGTTACTGGGCCTGGGAGGCCAGGACTGAGTGCAGGAGAACACGTGCTTCTGACTCACACTCACTTGGGAGGTCTTCTGGGCACAAAAGGAACATTTACTATGATATGACAATGAACTTGTGTAAATACCTGAGAGATGGGAGCACCTGAAATGTCTAAAAGGGGGTTTAGTTAAAACAAAACCTCAACAAAACAAACCTCAAGAGAGCTTCAGTCCCCGAACGCCCTTTTTTGATGACCATCTGGTCACAACTGTCACATAAGACACCACGATTGGGAGCATTGCAAGACTAGCAAACAGGACCTTCTTGGCCACCTTGTGCTGTGCCCACAGAGTGTCAGCCCAGAAACTACACCAAGCAGAAGGGACCCCTGTGAGGAGGTCAGAAAGCAACCTCCCTGCCACCAGGCAGTGATCTTCACCGCTGTGCCCACAGCAATACAACACAACCTCTCAACATTCCCACACTAAGGATTTCAAAAAGACTATTTAGTCCATCCGTTACCCCAAAGCAGACCAAGTAACACCTCCAACGTGTCTGTACACGGCTGTAGCACAGTGGCTGTAGGATCAGATGGACTGGCCATTATTTTCCCTAGAACTTGCTGACCTAGAGCTCACAGCCCCAGGTATCACTCGGAGACTGGCAGAAAGATGAACCAAGAGGAACCCAAAACAGCTTCCCAGGAGGGAACCCACAGCTCTGGGTTTTGCGAGGCTGGTGCCTCTTCTTCACTACAATCTCCTTGGTTCTTCACAAGTCAGATACTCACAAAAAGCTAGGATCACACTTGAACCACAATTTATGGAAAAGTTACTCTTTTTTAAAAAGCAGCAAGTGTGACCTTACATAAGCCTGGAAACAACATGTTTTCTCAAACTCCCAGTTACGCGTGAAGTGATACTGGGAGAGCACTAAGGACAACACACAAATAAATTCAATTTTATGCATAGATATATTGTGTATCACTGCCTGGTGAACACGGATTTATATATTTATATCCACTACCTGGAAGGAATATACTTATATCGGGCCAGAGAGACCCTTTTCCCACTTTTCTCTGTGGCAGACAATTATCACCATAGCTATATATCCGAGTAAAACCTGGCATGGTGAGGCAGTAAAGCATAATGGTCTCTGAAGACCTGAAACAAACCCTCGGGAAATAAAAGGCAGGAGAGACAATGCTTTAAAAAAATTAATAAGTATAGAGAAGTACTTGGTATTATTCATATTTGGGCTGCAAATAAAGTATTTTCATAAGACAAGATCTGGGATCACAACAAACATAATACTTTATATGATAATGGCCCATTTCATGTAATAAATCAAAAAGAAACTGAAGTGCGGAACTAAAGAATGAGTCAGCTTGGTAAGGGGAAATAAAAAATAATTAAAAAAAAAAAATCAAAGCCACAAACTGTAATGCGAATTTTAGCGTGGATGCTGAAAACATGGGTGTTTTGGGGATGTGGGTGTGATGCTGTGGCTGCAGAGGGAGGGTGGAGGGCAGGTACTACCTAGCGCAGGCAGGAGCTGCCGGGCGGACTAGCGGGGTCTAGCAGTTGCCTATCGTCCTCCCCTCGGGGCCTGCCTTCAGCAAAGTCACCTGCTGAGCTGACTGAACCCTTATCTTCTGCCATCTGGAAGGACAGAAAAGCAACACATCTTATCAAGCTTTAAAACATATTTTTTTTTTTCCAGATGAACTTTCATGCTACAGATCCGTTCCTGAGAGATCGAGGCATGTTTACAAGGTAAAGAGGCAATTTTTTTTCACGCTGACGGGTGGATCAAACACTGTTCATCAGGGCACGGGGATCACAAGTGTTTGGTCTTTTTGCACACCAGAGGCTACAAAAGTGGAAAAGCCAATAAATTCGAAATGTCTTTCAAAATTTCAGATTCTGGTTTCACATTTTGGAGTTTTATTTGGTTTCCCCCTTCCAACAGAAAGGCCCGTTTCGGTATTTCTGAGTGTTCTATACACCACAAGACAGACATTTCCACTCAACATTTAACCACACTGAAATACACAGCTGGGACCTTGCTGGACAGAACCGTATTTAACGCCTGGAGATCACTAAGAGCCCTGGAGTGTGCCCTCCTGAGCCCTGGTCCCACCTCCAGCACGGCTGATGCCACACGGACATTTCAGAAAATATATATTTATATGAGATGAGATTTATATGAGATTTATATGAGATATTACTATTCCACAATTAAGTTAAAACCTGCTCCCTATTGTGAGGCTCATTGTCTCTAATCCTAAATATACTCTATGCCAAAATCCCAAACAATTCGATTTAGAATTTTAAGAGATAATATAAGAATGTTGACATCTAACAATTTCACTGACACTTATGTTTTCAACATTCTTCTAGTTTTTCTGCTCCTTGTCTCTTTGAATCAAACAGACCTACAAATGCCAAATTATTTCTTTATTTTAAAGTCATTAGGCAAAAGCATCTAAATAGATACGTGCATTTTTCTGACTGAAGATGACCATGAAATAGTCTATTCTTCTCTCATTTATTCCCTGCACTAGATCCCATGGTGTAGCCAACAGCTCAGCACCACCCCACACGGACAAACCTGGAGAGGAAGAGATGGCTCTTGTTCAAGGTTTAGCACATTAAGATGTTCTGGGACACTTTACTACTTTGAATGCACGTCTGCACTCAAATTTCTTGGAAATTGCTTTTCTTACAGAAAACCTATGCTGCAAAAGCGACAGCAGCCCATCTGCTCCCCAGTGCTGGGCTGCGGCAGCCGGGAAAGCTGTCGGGAGGGGGATCCTGTGAGACAGGAACTAGAGTTAAAAATACAGAGAAATCCAGAAGGGCGTAGGGCCAGGGGTTCTGGAGAAGCCAAGGCAAGGGGGTCGGGGCACAGACGAAGGAGACCGGGTAACACTGGTGTCCCTGGGGGGAGAAGAGGGTCCTGGTGGCACTGGGGCACACGCTGCAGCTGGAGAGCCCCGGGTACAGCATCACGTACCCCCAGCCTCCCCTGCCAATAAACCCCTTCTGGGTTTTCCATTTCCCCAGTCCTGTGTGCAGCCCTAACACACTGTCCAAAGGTAAAAGCTCTATAAAAACACAGTTAATCCCACCAGAAGGAAGAATTAAAGCATCTGTCTGAGCAATGCTTCTCACATGTGGCTTAAGATTCCTGGCAGTTCTTACAAAGCACAGAGATGTGTATGAACACATGGGCACACAGAACTTCGGTTACAAAGAAAAACCTGAAATGAGGCACAAGGGGGCCCAGGTTACCCTAAGCCAGATATTTCAGGTGTTCCCAGCCCAGGAGAGACAGCGCCAGGGGAAGCAGCAGCACTCGGTGGGTCTCCAGCTCTGCCCCATCTCCTCCTCTCCCAGGCTACAGAGGTGCAGATGGAGCCAGGCACAGAGGCACACACAGCTGTGTCCTGACTCACACACAGAGGCACACACAGCTGTGTCCTGACTCACACCAACCACCTTCACACTCAAAAGATACCCCCCCCCAAAGCTCATAACTACAGCACTTCAACTGCACAGTCTGAGGTGCTCAGTGCTTGTGTGTCAGGCACTTCACTACTAGATACACAAGAGAACTGGATGTGCATCATCATTTCATACTCGGGGAAAAAAACAGATTTCCCATTTTTCAACCCTTAAAACCTGTTTAATTTTGGAAAGGTTAACAGAATCTTTTGCTATAAAATCTTTGGTGTATAAACAATGCTCCACGTCATTCACTTTAGTAATTCAGTGAGAAAACAGAGGTTTACTGGAAACATATTTATCTAAGGCTTTAAAAAGGAAAGTTATTTGCATGACACTGATAAACCAAGAATTTTAAAACTAACTTGTCAAAGCTTTGGCAGAGGAACCCCCCCAGTACACTGCTAAGTTTAGGGAAATGCCGCAGTTTGCCTGTTTTAAAGCTGGTAAGTGCCAAATTGAAAACCAAACCACTGGCCAGTACCTCCCTGGGTGCCTGGAAATCTAAGGTGATGTGTTTCTCAGCACCCTCCCCTTAAAAGCACTTGTATCATCTGTTCCCATAACCACTAATAATTCTCTGCTCATCATTTACCATGTCAGGTTCCTGTCTCCTGCTTTCCCTCAGTTAACCAAACGACAATTAAGTCCCCAAACTGCAGGTTCTCTGAGCACCTATTTGCATGCTTTTAAATAACACTGTCACCTTAAAAAAATATATATTTTAAAGGAATCAGTTCTTTGCATTAACTCTTGCTATAAAATTCATAGAATACAGAAGTAGGTAAGCATTAGATAAAAAAAAAATAATCTAAGGGGTTGAGACACTATTGATCCATATGAATGTTTTAGTCTTACAAGAGAGAATCAGCATTTCACTGAACTCAGGGCACTTGAAGAGTTCAGAATGACAGTGGTTCATCTACAGACACATGGACGCTTCGATTTATTTATTTTTTTTGAATAATTTTCTAGGACTTTGTAGCCAAATGCCCTTAGGAATATGTATCTATACACATTGAAAACAAACAACACTCACTTTATAGATGCACAAAACAAACACAAAAAGCCGTAGCCGCACGAATGTATGTAACGCACCCGAACTTCAAACAGGTTTTGCTCTTTCAATACAAGTGGGAAGCAAATTAAAACGGGCAAACAACTCGCCTGAAATACAGAGACCTTCCTGTCACAGCCTTATGAAGCTGAAATTATCCAACATGCAAAAAGCACTGTTAATTTTGGTCGTAAAGAAATTAAAAGCGCAATAACCATGCTAGAAACTGTGGTTATTGGGAAATGGATGCAAGAAGAGCTAGGTCCGTATTCTGAGAGTTGAGCATCATGCTAGGGATGGTTTCTCCTAAAGAAGCACGTCCAACGCATGCTACTGGGGAGAAGCATTTGGCTCAGAAAACACAGAGCAAAGCCCAGCAATAACGGCAGGGGAGGTCTCTGCGCTGCAGGAATGGCCCCCGCAGCCCGCGGCCGCCCATGCCTCTCCCGGCTCTCTGGCCCTGGGGACTTGCCCCCCCGCATGCAGAGGGGGTGGCCAGCCACTGGCCCTCCTACTCTACCTAATTTTGCTCAGCTGACTCCTGGCCCTGGACAATGGCTGCAGCGCGATGAACTCGTCACTTAAAGCAACTCTGTTGGAGAACATCTACAACAGGACAGAGAAGGGATGGAACACACACGTCAGTGAGTAGCAGCGGTAATTCTCTAAGAGAGAGACACAGGACAAGACATCATTATTTAAGTGGAATAAACATCATTTGCAGAACACCAGCCTGGTGCCTCCAGGACAGCTCCTGGCATCCACAGCCAGCTGCTGGTTGGTAGGACCATTCTTAGCATATCTCAGCTCTTTACCGAGAAAAAAGGCCTATACACTTTTCCATCTATACTTTACCTGACATCTTTATTCAGTATTGCCTTCTCCCCTCAGTAGTGCTGGGAATTATATTTACCTGAAGATTTATATTTTGATTCAGATTTACCTTACTGTTCACTTCCTCCTATATGATCCTGTATTGTCAGAAATTACCCAGAAGCTACTTCAGGGCAAGAGAGCTAAGGCATATATAATAAAAGGGGTTTTCTCTAAGAAGTCAACTCATGCTTGCCTCTCAAATTTTTAATATACTGACTTCCCAAAATGGAACAGAGATTAGTTCTTTAAAGTTGCTGTGACAGAACAATATTTACATTTAAAAGTTTATCTTTAGCAGAATTTCTCAAGCATTTCTCTCTCACACCAGTGAAACTTCTTTGCTCTCTTATGAATAACTTTGCTACACGTAACATCTAGCAGATTGACTGTTGATGCTATGACCTTACACTAAATAAAAGATATAAAATCAAGTTCCTTATGTACTGAGTAGGGCAGATGGCCACAGATCAGTGAATGCAGAGCACTCAGCTGGGTAACTCACACAACTACTCTGCTCTTAGTTTCTGAATAATTAAAACAGGGGCAAGCATTTTCAGCCCAGAACCCTGTGTTTTGCTCACTGCTCCTGGGAATACTTTAGAATTTAAATGATGGCACACAGGAACAAATAATTTACATAGCTGTGATTTAAAATCCAGTGACTAGGTCATGTAACATTTTATCTTCTCCCAATAAAAAATTAGTAACTGTAAACTCAACTTTTTCTGTCCCCAATATGCAAATATACTTAGTCCTACAATTAAAATGAACAACTAAAAATATTCAGTTACCTACACTATGAAAAACATATTTAAAAGGGCAATACATGAAGTTCCATATTCACTCTTTCAATGACTTCCACAGAAAATTCCTCAGTGTTTATGACAAAGATATTCTTAAAACTCATTCTGTCTGAAAGTCAGAGAATACCTAAGCCTTTCTGGTCAAATCAGGTTGTAGATGCCTCGAATTTGTGATATCAGGAATTAAATGTTTTCAGAAAGAGACAGTATTTGGTAAACATCGATCCTAATGCTGACACTGTCAAATGACAAAGCAGAATGGGAATAAGGAGACAAAAGAAAAGGAGTAATAGAGATGCACACAGCAAAATCCCCATGGCTGTGAATCAGAGTACAGCCCCAGAAAGGGGTCAGACATCAAGATTCATCAAGATTTTGCCTTAAAAATAAGAATTCCAACTGTGTCCTTGATGACACAACTGTAATGGAAGCAAACTGAACCCGGAGAGTCTTTAAAATTGCTTCAGAAAGCAAGAAAATGCAACAAGAAGTAAGTACCCAGATGAAGCTAGGGAAAAATGGTACGGGCTTTTCAGGTTTTAATTCAAACACTTTAGGACCACGAGAAGCCTGAAGAACCAGCCCGATGCACTGCCAGACACAGCTGATGGACAGGAAGGAAGGAAAGGGAAGCATTCAATAAATACTGCCACTAGCTTTTGAAGGAAAAATAAAAGATAATTAAGTATCATTACCCATAGATTTTTTTCTAAATCAAGACTTTAATCCAAGAAGTGCAGGAATGAGCAATCAAGAGTCTTATCAGGTCTAGTTGAACCGTTTTCAAAAAGATAGTGCTTATTTACCTTGACCTTTAGCTACTAAATGCCAAGACTGGAAAAAGCATCTAATATTCAACAAATGGGGTATTTTGGTCAGCAATGGGTTTGTCAGCGTGATGTTGGTCCTAGGCAGACTAAGAGAATGAGAAAAAGATGCAGAAGGTAAGAGATTATTGCTGCATATTATTTGGTAAAAGGAATACAGCTGGGGGATTCGTTATTCCCACACTTGGTACAGATGTAGGCTCTGCTGAAATAGCGTGTCCACTGGACTAACCCAAAATTCAAGATGAAGTTGAGGAATAGTGACGATTACAGGAGAAACACAAGAATGACCGAAGGACTGGAAGATAGCCTTTTTGACAAAAGATGCAAGTCCAATCTACTTCTTAGTGATAAAATTAATTCGATCACAAATCTAACCATGAATAAAACAAAACACTGTTAACAGAAGGCTTTTCAGTTCAGCAGAAAAATATGTAAGAAGATAAAACACTGACAACTGTGACTATGAGAACAATGGGTCAGGATGCCTTCTCCAGAACTCTCAGTAAAAAGAAAACACTAACACAGAAGAGATTTTTACCTAAAAGAGCCTAAATTCAACAGAATGATTTCAAGGAGGTTTTGTAGCCTGTGTCAGGCAAAAGGGAGATTGTTACCACAGCATGTCCTTAGACCTTGTCTATGAATTTATGAAAATGCCATGTGAGTAATTATCTTTAATTACATAATCAATGATCAAATCACATGCCATGTGATATTATCAAGATTTAAGAAATACTAATTAGAACAAGTCCTACTAAAATAATCTTTAAAAGTAGTGCTTTCATCACATTGTAAGAATTGTTCAGTGTCAGTTACAGCTGAAGAGAGTTTCTAATACCTGGACTAAAATGAGAATAATAAGTTGCCATCTTTAAAGCAATATAAAAATGCACAGTACGATCCTCTCATACAGGTGCAGACTGAGATACAAAAGACTGAGTGACCCCTCTATAAGTGACTCTGCGACTGTTAATACCAATTACTTAAACATAAATGTTATTTCCTTGTAAAACGGTGTCCTCATTTTTGCGATTTTAAATTAACAATGATCTTTTGAAATGAGGACATTTTTATGCATTAAACATGACAGCAATATAAGAGGATAATTAAATACCACAGGAAAGTGATTAGTTTACAAAAGAGACTTTAACAAGGTGTTCTTTTAAGTATTGCGCGGGCGGCAGACAGCAGCAGCAGGTTACCTGAGCTTTTTCCGTACTGGTGGGTTGTAGGTGTCTGTACAGCACTTTCTTCACAACATCAAGGAACAAACAAGCAACTACGATGAGGATTATGGCAAACCAAGCAGAACCACTTGACAACAGCTGAACAAATACGAAGTACATGTCCTGGGTGTGTAAAAATGGCCTGGAAAGTTAAAAGAAGCAACAATTACTAAAAGGAACTTCTAGAAACCAAAGTACAGTCCAGGCAGGCTCGAGTGTATCCTCATTGGACACCCAGCAGAGAGTCCCTTGGGAGGCAGAGTTAGGCTGCTGGTGTCCAGCAGTCTGTTGGACCTGGAAATTCTGGGGCAGGAGGGTACCCAGCTTTGGAGGGAAACCTTCTAGTTCAGCTTTAAATGGTGCTGCAGGAAATCAGTCACCATTCCTATTCCTACAAGACCCCAAAACACAAGCAAAAATACAGCACTTTACTGATTCTAACCCCAGCATGTTCACTTCAGTTGTAAAGATTTACTTAACACGTAGCACCTTCGGGAACCTATCTACTTTTTAGAAACCAAAATGCCTTTGTAGTCCCAGGCTGTGAGAGATGAGTAATTCCTGTCCTTGAGCACAGGATGGCTTGGCAGCACCGCCCAAGTTTCTGAAAGAATCACCAAAAGCGAGTGGGCGGTCTAGGTTTAAAAAAATTCACAACATTCAGAGCAACATGGTAGAACATTGATACTTCAGTGGTTTTTCATAACTTCACTTATCATATGTGCTATAGAAAGGAGAGGAAAATAAATAAAAAAAGAAGAGAATCACTCACCAGATAATTCCCCCATAAAACAAGGAGAATATGAAATAAAATACAATGGATCCCCAAGTAACAAAATGGTTTATCCATGTCCAGAAGTGAGTTTCTAGAGCCATCTAAAACAAAGATAACTTCAATGAGCTACATTTCTCCCCCCACTTCACAGCAAATGATAAATACCGGTTCTGAACACGCTTATGAACTTTCAGTCTAAACACTAAATAAGGTTCTAACGTGCAAAAATGACAAAGAAAAATTTTGACCATCACTGAAACTTCTGTCTAACTTTTGAATCAATTTTCAATTATCACTCTATGACATATTTGCCGCATTACCCAGCCACAGAGAGTAATTAGTATAATATCATACCTTCATCGTAACGGTTATAACCATAACGGTGAAGACCAAAGTACCAAATGTCCAGTTTCCAAACATCTATGAGAATGGCAAGGTAAAAATCATGGAAGAAAAAAAATAATAGATCAGTTAAGAGCATTGCTGGTAAGTTAGATTCTTCTCAAGGCAGCTACACTAATGGAAGGAGTCTGCGCACATCAGCTTGTGACAACACATCATTGTGAAAAAGCAAGGACAGAACACAAACTACTAGAAAAAAATACAGCTTATGATAAGAGCAAAATTAACAACCCACAAACCACCTTTCTTCTTGGTTCAAAACAAATCACCACAAAGGCTACATGAGGTATGAAGAAAGTCCGAAACAGGAACATGAAGCGATAGGAAAATGAAGATACCACTTGGATCAACTAAGTAAAAGCACCCAATAGAAAGCAAATATTGGGTGGAAGGTATTCACTTGAACACAAGTGCAAAACACTTTGAGTTTAAACATTTCCAGATCATTTTCAACATGCAGCATCACCTGAAAGTTTACTTTGTACCCCAAGCACAATTCTACAATTCAAAAATAATGGTGCCATTTCTATTTTTTTTCAAGAAAATTCTATGGAAAAGACACTTTGTTTCAAGGCCAATAAACACAAAATTACGCTTAAATTCTAAAATGCTGTATCTGTCACTTTGGCATTCTCTCGCCCACGTAAATGAAAAAGTATCAAAACTCTGAACAAGTTCTACAACGACAGGATCTCAGCTGTGACAACCAAGCAGGGATGCGGGTCCAGCGCCTCCCGCCAGCCATGCTGTGGGGCGCAGCGGGTGCTGCCGGGGAGCGGGGACGTGGCTGGGTACCACATGCAGCCAGGCGCATCCCAGCGAGCTGTTAGTAGGGCAGGGGCAGGGAACTGGGATCCACGGCGTTGCAGTCCTTGTGACAGAGCTCTGACAGGAACCCCACAGCCCCACGGCAGATCCCACAACGGCTTTTCTCATCTCGCTACACGTGGTACAAAAATCGAGGCAGCCAGGAGTCTCGACTGACCGATCGTTTTAAAGTTCTTTGTTATAACACCTCTTCTGAAGCCTTCTGTTTACTTTTCACACTGAGGGTAACGTTCAACAAGCAACACGCTTGTGTTAACTGCTGCAATAATCATCTTAAGGTACAATTAAACTGCTGCTCCTGAGTGTCCCGTGAAAGAAAGTGTCTTTGCTAACACCACTCAGAGTTAGAATGAAGAAGGGCAACGGGTTCTCGCCACCATCTTATTTTTGAACGCATTTACACCGTGGATGCTGCATCCTTCAGTCCTGGGAAGTAACAGATACAATATTTTTGTATCTCCTCCTCTTCTAAACTCTTACCATTTGCCTGTTAGGCTTCAATATCTGGCGACATGCACAGCATGAAAAAGGGGGGGAAAAAAAAATAAAAAGAACTAAAAGATCAAGTTGTTGCACGACGTGTTGAGGTAAAGCCTACCAAACCACCAGCATTAACAATAGAGTCTCTTCTGTTCTGCTTCGCTCCCAACTGAGAATTGGAATGACAATGTGAGGCCTGGCACCGACACCACCCTGTGTCACACGTCCCCCCAGAGCCATCCCTTCTCCAGGGCTCCTCACAAGAAAGCACCTTCTCTTGCCCTTTTGTTTTTTTCAGGCACACGTTCAATTTGCCACATACTTTCTGCACCACAGATATCTTCCTGAAACACATAATTCTACCAGTCCAAATAATCACCTTCTAGCGAACACAGAGTAACTCCAAATAGATTCTAAGACCTTTTTTTTTAAGTTACATCACAGAAAACGTGAGAAGCCAAAGGGCATCTGAAAGCTTTATTTCCAGTATGCTCAGTCACTAAGTATATTTAGCAAATATTGAGGTTGTTTATACAAGAAACCATTAAAAGAACCTTCCCCATAAAGTCTACGCTGATACCCTGGTCTAGACTCACCAAATATAATCTCTTCCCCAAACTAAACATTTGTTACTAAAGACAATGAAAAAAGTCTGTTCTGGCCTAGTGGAGGTTAAAGGAATTTTGAAGGGAGGAGTTTTGATGACGAAGATGGACAGAAACAAACTGATCTGTAGTTTAAAATTATTTGGTTAGAGGAGCACTGAAGACCCTTTGCCAACTCACAAGAACTTCAAAGTCACACAGCTTGGAACAAGTGGCAGGAGAGGACACGCTTGTACCTCAGCTCTAAGGGACATTTCAGTCTCAAGGACAACTATTTAACCTCCTTATCGACCACCTGATGATGAAAGGGGCCCTCCAGCCGCGGCCCCACCGCCCCTTACTGCTCCTTTCCCCTCGGGGACACGGGCTCCCCACTCCACATGCTCTGAGTCCAGGCACCGAGACACTCCTGGCCATTGTCCAGCATGGTATGGAGAGCGTTTTTTCCTCACCCTCCTGCACTCCTGCCCACCCCCTGTCCCCAGGGAACCCCTGTCACTACAGCACGATGCCATCTTTCTACCTCAGCTCGCAACGCACCCAGCACCGCTTTTACTTTACCATAAAGAACATTTTTATGAGATAAAAATCAGTATCTAATTGTTCTACACTGGGCTAACAAACTCAGAACTGGGGAAAATGGGGAAGCAGCCTTGGGATGGTTTCACCCAAGCTTGATAGTCTTTTGTATACGATTTGTTTCCTGTGAACTTGAACATCTTTAAAATAGAAAGTGTCGAATTAGTATTTGGTTATTTCATTAAGTTACGGCCTTAAAAACATTTATTGAATAAAAAGTACAACTTAAAAGCAGCTTGAACCACCTAATTTTTAAAAACTCTGAGTAATTAAAATAATACATTTTCAGGAGACGCTTTAAGACTTTTGGCAATGTTCAGATTTAAACCTAATATTATAACAGATGCTAAAGAGAAGCCATCGTTAGGCACTGTGATTACGTCCAACTCAAAATGAGTTTTGAATTAATATAAATCTCATTTACTGAAGGTACAACATATGATTATGACAAAAGCAGTCTACAGAATAAAAGAAAGTGTAAGACAATCCTAACACACTTATTATCTTGAAAGAGATGTTCTTCATGGACATACACTTTCTGACAACATGCCTTACAGCTTCCACACTAAGAGATCTTACTCTTGAGAGAACACACAAATATTGCTAAAGCATCTTTGATAATAATGTAGTTCATTAAAAAAAAATAAAAAAAATCTGAGATTTTTCTGACACAAGAGGGTTTTTAAAAAAAACACCAAAAACATAAAAAAAATAGCACCAAAACCACAGTGACAGAATAATTCTTATAATATTGTACCTGGCCATTTCCCAGCAGAGAAGTGTCTTCTCCCATTAGAAGATACGAGCCATAAAAGAAAACAAATGCATGAAAGAAGCCTAAGACGGTCCAGTAAAGAAAGGGTTTAAACCCCAGATGGGCATTTTTACTGATGTCTCTGCAGAAATAAAACAGATTTGGGATTTTAGATTGTCTTTATATAAGCCATCAGCTATTCACATCGCACGACTGCTACTGCTTTGAATAAATGTAAGTTTCGACTGCACCAAGATACACTTAATGAATGCTGACATATGAAAAAAATGCATAAATCATGGGCAAAAAAAGAACTCTGAGCTCTTGTGATTTGCCTCTGCTTTACGCAGGGATCACCAATGGCAAGGGTCTCCAACGGGTCACATTCAGAATGGCACAAACTAGAGTTATTCTCCCTGGAGGTGGAAGTGCAAGAGGAAGAAAAAGCCAGATCTCCTGACACTTGCCCCTTGTTCTGCTTGAAAGATCTTTAGGAAAAGAGAAACTTTTAAGAGACATCACTTTTTTTACAAAAATACATTCTTTCTTTTTTCCCCCTCCAAAAAGCAGTATGCAGTGCAACATGCTGCCACTGGGAGGACACCTAGTTCTACAGGAAACCACTTGCCCTCTTAGGAAAGCATTTTTTGGTGGTGATTCCCCTAATCACGGTGTCCTAGTTCTTCCTGTGCACGGCAGAGATTTTCACCTCCTCCATGTAACGCAGGAGAAAGCTGCCAATCGTGTGAGCTGACCAAGCGCTCAATTCTCCTCCAATCTCAACAGGACTGACGTAAAAAGATGCTTCTCTTAAAATACCCATGTCAATTAACTTTCAGGATGAAAATCATGGAGCTGCAGTTCTTCCTTGACAAGTCAGTTACTAAGAACTGCATAAATTACAGGTAAAAATACCGCTGGAATGTGTAATAGCAAGTTCAGACTTCTGCGGATGCCACTGTTGTTCTAAATTATGCGCTACTGTGAGAGTATATGAAGCTGTACATACCGATACAGCACAGGTTTGCTCTGTAATACATGCGGATGCACATGCTGTTCAAAAAGACTGTATATGAGGACAGGCAAGGAAGTGAAACAAATATTGTACAAAGTCAGGTATACGCTGTCATAGAGCGTCTGAAACAGAAAGAAAAATTATTTTGAGTCTTGATAACAAAAAAGCTTATATTAAAGTTTATTAGCACATTAATAGCAGTAATAAATCATTAATTACGTGAATTTACTAGTTAGATAACCATCTAGTAAGACCAAGCTATCAAATATAGAAAATCAAGCTGGGTATTTAAGTGTAGAATCTGTGCTGTTCCTGTGTAGTTCATTGCCATTTTTTTTAGTTATTTACCCAGAGTGTTTCATACACATTTACCAAGGTGCGAGGTGTCCAGTACTTACTTGTTGTGAAAACAAACAGAAGAACTGATATAAAAATTGTGGTGTAATAAAGCACACATTCTGAAAAAAGAAAAGCAAAGGAAATAGTTAATTCTTCGTATATGGCTAAAAGAAACTGCTAAATCTAAAAGAAATTGCTAACTCTTACGAGCTGTAAAAATACACAGGGAGAGGATAAAGCATTTCAGCGTTTTACTTGGCAAAGAGAAATCATGCACTTTGTGTGAGAGCACATTTTGTTTGTCCTTCAGGACAATGAACCTGAAAAATATAAACTTAATTATATGTGCTTGATGAACACATCTCATTATGGGAGTACATGTAGCATTATAGAGGAGGAGAAATCCATCCTTTTCCCCCCTCAGCTCCTTTTTAAGAATTTCTTTGCAAAATAGTTTCCATATTTCATTCCAGAAAGCCCATGTCCAGCTGATGGGAGCCTTTTGTGTGGGAGCAAAGAGAAACAAACCCCCACACCTAACCCCATGCTGTTATCTGGAAATGAGAGCAACCAACAGAAGATAAAAAAAGTAGCCAGTGTTAGAATCTCAGATAAATTTCAAGTAAGATAGTGGATTTTGACTTCTCAAAATTGATGATCAAGTGGAAAAAAAAAAAAAAAGGAGAGGAAAAAAGGGAAAAGGAAAAAAAAAAAAAGAGAAGCTGTTGTGAGGATTCCAAACACCCCTGCCCAGGACTGAGCTCCCAGGCCCATTCCTTGCTCCTTTATCCTTTTAAGAAAGATGAATGAATGTGGTTCATATTAAATCCATAAACAAAACAGGTCATACTTTTATATCTTGCTAAAGAATGCATTTAATTTCAAGCTGCTGACACTGTTTTCAGAGAGCAATGTGTCTGCCTTAGCCTACACAAACTCACTGTGGTGTTCAACAGCCATTTCCAGGTGGAAGTACTACACAGTTTCACAGTTAAACCACTGCACTTGGTTGAAAAATAACAAAAAAAAACCCAGAAAGCACGTTTGAACAGAGATATTTAACCCATTGCCAACAAAAATGTTAGATCTGAAATGAATTTCTTGCTGGGAAAGTCACACATTTTTCTAGGAACTTGAAGACTTACCTTATAAAAAAAGTACTGTACAAGGGTTGCTATTCTAATATAGTAAAAGTGCCCATGAACAAAAAGCAACTTGGAGAGGAATTTAAACCGTGCTATTGCATAGTCACTGTTTCTCACAGCTTGTCTTCCTTCCTTGCCCATGATTCCTGCCATATTTGGGAAACAAAACAGAAAACAGGTTAAACATTACAAAAATTAAAGTTTAACCCCTGCACCCCTCCCAACAATATACATCTGAAGCTACAGATATGTTTTCCTGCACTTCAACAGTATAATGACTGCATCTTCCAGTTCCAAATGAAGGCGTTATTCCCCACACAACTTCGGGAAACTATTCATTTGATGCTAAGTCAAGTTAAAAAATAATAAAAAAGAAAGACAAAGGACTATTTCCATAAGCCATTCTTTAGAAATATTTATGGAAAGACATAGAGATAATAACACTCAAAGCCAACTGAAAACCAAAATTCCCAAACCATTATCGATCCATCATTAATTATCAATTTACTTACTATGTTTTGCTTCAGAGAGGTTTTCCTTACAGTTCTTTCTACTCACCAGCAGAATAAAGGAAACACTGCTGTTACAATAGCACTTTACTTACTTTGAAGGGCTGACAATGCTTGTCACTTGTCACAGTTGAACACAAATTCATTTCTAATAATTATTATTAAGATAAGCATGCACAGAACTCAACAAGCTGCTCTTTTACAGAAGACAAGTGGCCCAGGATTCCTAAAACCAGACACTTAAAAGTGCTGGTTGCTTTAAAATGAAAAAAAGGTCAAGTTTCCACAGGAACTTAGAACCCAACTATGTTTGAAGTTAGATATTTCTAACTTCCAGTGTCTGAAGCAGAGTAATTCTGAGACTCCAGCTCCAGAGCACCTTTGCTGCTCTTAAGGCAGCATTAAGCAGGACCTGTGATTATTGGTAATGACACAACAGACCTGTGAAAGCCAACAGCCTTCAATTTTAAATGTCACTAAAACTCTGTCCCAAGAGATGACTCAGATTAACATCCTCTCATTCACAGGTGCAAAAACGTTAGAAGTCCACCTGTTTACAAACACTATTCATGACCTAATCCTCCACTACACTTTGCACCCTATTTGCCTGTCTCCCCTGACACACGAGGTACCTATGCCGACGTGGGCCTCTTGGATCATGCTGACGTCATTAGCACCATCACCGATCGCTAACGTTATAGGTTTCTCTGGAGATGTTTTTAACAGTCGCACTACCTGGGGAAAAATAAAAAGGTAGAAATGTGTCAAATTAGGCAGATAATCTATCCACAAGCCATGCCTCTCATTTCCGAGTATCTTGGTTACCTACCTGTAAATATAATTACTAGGTAACACTTGGATAAAACACACCTTCGGCACATCCCATGTGCAAATTCAGTGCTCCTTTAGAAAAGCTGCTTGCTTTGGGGCACAAGCCTTATTTAAATATCATGCCTGACTTGAGCTTAATTTGCAGTTCATATTTAGATGTTCTCTCACGACTCAATTTGTGCTTTATCATGCAAAACAGTCAAGTAGAAGCTGGAACTGAATATTTATTTAGTCCCTAAGTACAGCAGAAAATCCAAAGCAAGGCTGGAATGAACTGCACTACACTTCCTTCCCCGCCCCTCCCGCCTGCATGCCGTTTGTCTCAGTGATTTATAGACTTCAGTGTTTAAAACTAAAAAGTCACTGCCATCAAAATTAGCTTTTACAGTACTTCATGAGAAAACACAGGAAATAATGGAGATTATCCGCCGGACAGGATAAGAATTAAGGAAACCATTATTGGCTGCTCTCTGCCAAATCTGGCAGTACAAAGCAAACTATAAATCCAAATAAAACTATAAATCAAGTTAAATGACAAAATAAGAACAAGGACACAACACAGGCATATAACTGCACATTAAAGAGAGGGGATGGCAAGAATTTAAACTAAAAAGAGTGTACATAAGGGGGACTCATCCAATAAGTTGCTTTTCTCAAAAAAGTCACAAACAATTTAATAGCTTCAATAAAATGTTACTATTACACTAAATTTTACATACAGCTGAACGAAGTGGTTCTGAAGACTGCATTAAAATGCCTAAATGTTGGATGCAGGAAGAGTGACCTCAAAACAGGTCACTCACGCTACAGTAAACCAGCCTGCTCTGTTTTGCACATCTAGGACCTCACATAACCATTTCCTAGTGCTTTAGGGTAAAAAGATGTCTTTTCCTTTTCTTTTTGACAAGGTATAAAGAGTAGGAACCCATGTCCTTTCAGAGGTTTAATATTACTAGAAATACATGCAAAAAGCCTTTAAAGCATACAGATAAGCTAAAAGTATAGTAAATTTAAAAATACTCCAATAGTTATACAATTGAATGTTAGTCAAAAAAATGAAGAGAAGCATAAAATGAAGAGAGAACATTTTAAAAGGAAAGAAATAACATAGCTTTTCAGATGTTAGCTTTCTGGAGTAAAAAAAAATAAATCACAAAATCTGAATTTGAATTTTATCTGATCTGTATTTGAGTAAAATTTATTGTGAAGGAAAAAACCATCTTAACAGAGAGCGTTAAGGCAAAACTTCCCTGGAGACTAGGCTTCAGCTTCCCTTCTACTTCCTCCTCAAAAGTGGGTATTTTTTAAATCTTTAGAGAGCACAATTTTCCCTACTGCTTTGTGAATTTTCAGTTTAGCTTTTTTGGTGTGGAGAAGCAATGGGACAGGCACTGCAGCAGCAGGCAGGTGATGGGGATCGCTGCTGATGATTAAAGATCAGCTTTTTTCCTGCACGGTGGCAGTATTTTGACTTTCTCCTCCACCCACTTGCAAATTTTCATAAACTCACACAGAAACTTCTGAGGAAACTACTCCAGATGAACAGGATTTAACAAGGATTCCAAAAGTCACACAAACAAAGTAGTTCCAGGAATCCTTGCCTCCTCAAAGCACGATAAACACACCTCCCAGACAGTCCTGGTTATATTCCCCCTCACCTTTGCTTTCTGAAGGGGTGCCATGCGACAGCACAACACTGCAGAGCAGTTTTTGCAAACTTCCATGAACAGTTTTTCATGTTCCCTGAGTGCAAGAGAGAGGCTGGTCCCGTCCACCACCAGGCCGTGCTGGATAACGTGGTCTTCCTGTATTCTGTTCGGGGACAAAAATGTTGGCTTTGTATTGGTGTGACTGAAAAGTCTGAATTTTGTCATGAGCTGGGCAGCTGCCCAAACAATAAACAAAGAAGTTAGCCTGTTAGGCTGCTTCTTCAAGTCTGTTGATACATTAATAAATAGATTTCTAAAAAGGCAACTTCACGCGTTTGGCACATACATCAAAGAAATTGTCATAAAATTTGAAAATAAAAGAAGAATAAGCTAAGCTGATTGCTAAGATAAGGACGTCTGGGGTGTTGTACCTCTTGGCGAGCTGCCTCAGCTGCTCCGCGCACGTACTGTCTGACTTGTGCTGCACCAGCTCCAGGATGTTCATGGTTCTGTGGAAGTGGCCGCACGACAAACTGACGCTAACGGCCGTCTCGTGCTTGTCTCCAGTGAGCACCCACACCTTGATACCGGCCAGTCTCAGAGCTTCGATTGTTTCTTGGACTTTCTCCTGCAGCCTGGAAAGAAGACCAAAAAAAATATGTAAATAACCGATCAAACACCAGACCAAAAAACCAGAGCTCACACTGTAACTCCTGTGACCCCACTGTCAGGGTGATTTAAGACTGAATTGCCAATAATACATACATTTCCAGAGAGTCACAGTCTGGCAGATGACATTCTGTTTCCAGCAACAGAACAAAGGCCTTGATGAAACAAAAACTGACCTTCAATGCTGCTAAGTGATCAGAGCTTTGTAATAAGCACATCTTAATTTAAAGCCAGGCACCATTGCTGAGAAGTTTTAAAACAGCCCACAACAATGACCGTCGATTGTGGTAAATGAGAAGCTTTGAAGTGCTCCATCAGTACACTCCTGTGTACAGTACACCCTCTGACTGACAGAATGCCTCGGAAAGCAGCTATGGATAGAGCTTTTCCCAAGCAATTAGCCGTTACCCTAAATATTTACTGCATTTATTCCGTTTCACAGACATGAAGTCTCTCCCGATGAAGCACACTATATGTCAGCGTTATCAAGCCAGAATCAGTTGGTACAACCCATGGTTTGAACGCTCCCCAAGGCCAAGAGCAGTGAACACACTAAACAAGACCAGCACACAACTTTTGGTGGTGGTAGGAGAGCATTTCACGGCACACATCATATTTCAGTTACAAATCCTAAACTCGCTATGGTTTTGAGCGTAGTGAGCAGAAACTCCGTGGCATACTTGTCTTCTACTCCTGTAGCCCCAAGTAACTCCAGATCCCTCTCTATGAAGTTGAACACATCTGCTAATCTCTCCTCCCGTTGCTGTAAGGCAGTCCTGGCCTCATGCAGGCGTTTGCCAACTTCTTGGTACTCCTCGGGTGTGAATCTTCTGTAGGCTACGCACAAAGTTCTTAGTCCTTTCTGTGAGAAAATAAAAGACTACATTCAGCGTAGACGAGATTCTGACCTGACAAGGTGTCACCTGCAATTTGTTCGCTTTGCGTCCCAGAATTTGTACTGGAAGAATTTCCCTCCCATCGGCTGAGCAAACACACACACTCACCAAGGCAAATTCATCCACGTGTATCCTGGTCTTGTCTATTTCTCCACTCTTACTACAAGGAAGAATGGAAGATTCTGCTCCCTTTGTGAACAAAAGCTTTTCCCCTAAGAAGTACAACAGAACAGACTTTAAGAATACCCACTATTTAAGAAGTTCTCAACTGCAGCTTGTGCAACTTCTAAGTGCTTACCTGAGGGACTCTCTACAATGACACTCATTCGTCTGCGATTCGGATCAAACTCCAAAACATGAAGCAATTTATACCTGTATTTTGTGTTTTAATAGAAGAGGGAAAGGGAAGAAAACATTTTTAAGAGATAAATTTCCAAAAACAATGACTTATAAATATACACTTACCCCATAGAGCTTTCCCCAAAGTGTCAGTTTGATACAGAAACCCTAAGAGCAATGCCATCGCTGTCGAGCAACAACCACTGTTATGGGTGTTTGTGCAATTCATTGCTTTTCATCACTTTATATATATTTAATTCCATTCTATAAGAATAAAAGGTTCTTCTACCACTAGGAACAGTTCCTTGAACATGAGCTCTACATCTGGAGATTACAATCAGCTCCTACCTATTCCTTTATCCTTCTGTTATTAGTTCAGGCGTAACTTTGAAAACTACAATTTATTTCTAACACTTGTAAACAATCTACAGAGTCAAAAAAAAAAGTATATGTTCCCTGATGACCTGACTATTTTTTATTATGTTACCACTAGTTTAGAAAATTAACTTTAGACATTTAAGCTTGAAGTACTGCCAACTGACACAGATCAGGTGGAGAAAATGTGCTATGGCATACCGCAGATAGACAATTATCAGTAATATTTCTGCTCAGTTTGGGAAAGTTTAAAATATGTAATTAGATTATACATACACGAGTGATTCTGGGAACTTGTTGAACTTAAAGCACAAACTTTAAGAAAAAAGAGCACGCTGTGGAAAGGCAAGGTTTTCTTATGAACAGAGAGGATTAAGAAGAGAACATGATATTGATCTTCACTGCTGTTCTATACTTCAGAAGAACCAAGGAATAACAATGAGTACCTTTCTGGTTTTCCTAGACTTTTTACTTCCATACTGTCCCCAGTGGTTCCAGTAAAAACTACTCCAACCCTGAAAGGAAAAGAAAATATGCATTTAATCATTAATTTCAACATAACGTCTATTGATTGTTTGAGGCAGGGGGAAGAAAATAAAAGAAAAAGAGAGACTCTTATACCCCCCATTACTGTTTTCTATTTCTAGAGAAAATGAAGAACGCCCACTTTCTCCAGTATTTTAACAGCAACACACTCTGCCCCCTGGAATTTCTCAAGGATTTGCATTAACATTTTAAATCACCACTTTATAATATGCTTAGGGGTTTTGCGTACCTTGTTTTTGTGTGTTTTCATACTAAACTGACAGTGTCAGGCCCTGGGGCTTTACAATCTTTGTGAGTGATTTCTGAGGTTGCCTTTACCCGGAATTTCCTGCCCAGGGAGGCAGTTCCTCCACTGCAGAGTTACGGGAGCCCCACTCACCGGCTGGCGGCTTCCACCAGCGCTTTCTCGTCTGGGGAGGAAGCGTAATACTCCAGCGTGGCCGGCGTGCCACCCCCCTGCCAGGGACCGTCAGCACCATCCGTCTGATCGGCGCTGATCTGCACCGTGTGGCACAGACAGACCGCCTTCAGGAAGAGTTCCTCCTCTTTCATCTGCAAGAAAGAAAAAAGCACCTTTATATGCCAACATTTGTACCATTCGGATATCAACCCACTTTTAAATGTATTTTAAAAGTATGTTTTTAATTGAAAAGCTGCCAAGTATTCCATGTTACACAATCCCATCTCAATGTGTTTAATAAATATTATTTACTCTGTAACACTTAGTAGCTTCAAACTCTTCAGAAATTCTTTTGGTTTTTTTTGAAACATGCTGATGCTAGAAGTGTGTTTCTCTGAAATAAAACACTTTCTATCTAGGATGCCTAACGAGGGGGGAGGGAAAAAGGTCTTTGTAAACTATGTTGATTCAGAAATTCTAATTTTTTAAAACATGCTAATGCTAGAAGACTATTTCTCTGAAATAAAACACTTTCTATTTAGGATATCTAATGAGGGGACAAGAAAAAAAAATAATCTTACCAAACTATGCCTATTTCCATCTGGAGAATCTTCAGAAAACCCCTCTGGAGTTAGTTTACCATTGACTTCTTGGTACTTTATGCCATTAATGGAGCACTCCCGAAACTGCATCTCATTTTCAGTTAACGTACCCGTTTTGTCTGTAAACACGTACTCTACCTTTTGTAAAATAAAACCAAAACCAGACTTGGAGTTGCACATACTTGTCAGAAGGAGAAAAAAAACAACCCACAAACCAAAACCGTCAACTCACACTATCCACACCTATCTACACCTGATCGTGTAAAAGTTTTAATTTCCACCATGAGATATTTATACCTTACTTTCAAATTAATCACAAATCAATGTGCAACCAGTAATAAATTTTAATATTAAAAAAGAGGTAGAAAATAGAAGGTTAAAAAAAAAAGGAAGAGAGAATGTAATTTTTACTCTACCTGTCCCAGTTCCTCATTGAGATCTGAAGTATTTACTTGCGCTCTCTGGTTTGTTTCTTCGTGATAGAGGTCAAGATCCCAGCCAATAAAAAAAGATCCAAGAAACTTCTGCATCTCAACAGTCACATAAAGTGAAATAGGTATGATGAAATTGTAGAGTACCAGAAAAGCAAGAAAATCTGAAATAAATCGCAGGATCTACAAGCGAAAAAGAGAAAATGTAAAGATTACTGCAGGGATCAGGTGAAACATGGTTTCTTAGTCTCAATGTGTATGAAAAACGAAAAAATGAGAGAGGCAGAGGAGACTGAGTCCCAGGTACAGGTGAGAGACACCACACAGAGTGACAATACAGGCGTTTCCAGTCTGGCCCAGTAACGCGCCCTCGGACTGATGCGAAAAACCTGCCTTAAGCTATGGCTGGACGTTTCAATTCACAAGTTCATTAACTTTTGCCCTTTCTACTGACTCTGTCGGGAGGGCTGCCAGTTAACGTTAAATGTCACGGCGAGTCTGTTCTCTAACAGGTCTCTTGAAAGAGGTCTGAAAAAACCAAATATGTTCCCCAGCCCATCAACCAGCCCCATTCCCAGGCTTTCCTGAGGAACGTAAATGGTACAGCAAACAACTCCGTCTCCTCAGAGGTGTCTGCAAGTGTCCTGCAGAGGTTCAGGAGAGCAGAGACAGGAGGGTTCCTGTCTGTGGGCACTCCCCAGGGACGCGGGTGACCCAGACTACGTGACAAGGAGACAGTGGGGGTTCCAACAGCCCAGACTTCTCTTACGCCTCTTCACATCATGGGGTTTGACACACACGTTTCGGGTATGTAACAGGATAGAAACTCCTCTTTATTAGCTGTGACAATTTGAACAAACTCTGAAGAGCAACATTAGAGTCTCTTTGAACTCTCTTTTTCATTCGCACGAACTCAGTATCTGACTTGTACATTGGGAAGAGTCTCACCAACACCTGAACACTGAGCAAGGGAGAGGAGAGATGAGAACAGGACATCTCTTTCAACTCTACCAGATATTGGTGTAGGAGAAGTTTTTGAAGAAATGGAGTACAGAAGTAGTCAACAGTTTGCAAAGCTAAATGTTCTTCCTAATTAGGTAGTGTTGCTATAATTACTTAATGAAAGTCAGTATCAATAACTAAGGTGTCTGACAAAAGCTCCGGAAGCTCTGTGCCTTCAGAGATCTTCCAAATTAAACCAGAAAAGGAAGATAAAAACTGAAAACAGTAATTCATGTGAGAGAATGTCAGTGGGAGAGGGAAAAATGACAAAATGGTAGGAGGAGAGTGACATTGCAGAAACACAGACAGCTCTGTAGGCTCCTGAAGGCAAAGGGAAAGGAATGGAAAGACTGAGTAGATATTTATCCCAATTCTATCTGGAACTGGAAAGGCTCCCCAGGGCAGTCTGACTTCTACTGCAACTACTGCAGCTTCAGAGGAACCACGAATTTACCTGACTGACCACTTCAAACAGTGGAGAGTGCACTAAGTGGGTGCAGGTACTAAAAATAACAGTCACCAAACAATTTGAAAACTTTTAAATTCATTTAGTACTTTTCAATGGTGACACTTCTAGATAAGATTATTTTATAATATGTTAAAAAGTTCTCGATAACTGTAGTGATAATCTGAATTAATAATTGTAAATAAAGCAAAGCATTGAGATATTTTTTCCCAGCTAAGCCACAGGTACACTTCGCATGACAAGCTTCTGAGAAAGCTGTATGTCCTACTGAAATGCCAGTAAAGTCTCAACTCTCCTTGAAACAAAGACATTCTCCAATTCCTTCTCCTTCCTTCCTGAACCACTAGGTACTAACCCTATGTTTCACTCTTCTTATGAATCAAAGCAGAACTTTCCTGACTTCGGATTTGGACTTTTTTTGCACAATGGCACCCAGTGATTGCATTCGCTTCTCAGCTCTCTAGGACACAGAGATGGTGGGTGTCAAACATCTGACACCACGTCACACACGGGAACTGGATTTCCAATTCTTCTGTGCTTTGAAAATCCCCTATGGTTCTGAAAATCAGCCCCAACCAGCTCCTCAATTGCTTTGGAATAAGGCAGAGTCTTACAGAAATCAAGAATTAAGCAGAACACAGAAAAATACAGGGTGACTAAAACGGACACTTCTCACAAGTGCAGACTTAAGGAGCACTTCACAGGATCCCTCCAATCTCTGCAGGAAAGTGAGAAGGAAAAGTGAGCTTGAGCAAAATCACAGCCTTACAAAATTGTCTGGCCAATCTCAGCATCACAGAACGTCCAAAATGCCTGAACTGTGCAATCACTGCACGGAACGTGCACAAGAACAGCTGCCCTCCTCCTTTTCTGATTTCAGAAATGACAAAAGACACCCAAAAGAACAATAACTACAATAAGAATATCAGAATCGTGTCCTAACAAACCCCAACATTTTCAAAAATCTTGGTCTTTTCATAGAGGAAAAGAAGTCCTACCAGTAACAGAGGTAAGACATTTCTGCACAAGGATGAGGTTACATGGGACTAACTCTCTTAAAAACACTGAGACAAGAACAGACAGATTTGCAAGTGAGTCACGTGGCAGTTACACCTAAATCCCAGAATAGGGACATAATAAACATGACATTCAGTATACAGAAGTCCAGGGTTCTGCAGATGCACAGCTGGGTAGAGCTGCATTACCTTGCTGCTGTTTCTTTCGTGCTCCGTTTTTCCATTATACCAAGGCTCATCCCACTTTTCCTCAGCTTGCCACGCATACTTTAAAATAGTACTCAGAATGGCTTCAAAGAGGAGGATTATTAGATAAATAATCAAAAAGGAATTCATGGACCTACAAAGAGGCAAAAAAAAAAAATAGCAACTTCAGTTTACTTTGCTTAACCTTTTCAGATAGTGTGGTTACATGAACTGATCAAAAACTTATTTTTTTTAAATGTTTCCCATGTTTGACATGGATAGAAGTTTCTATGTGACAGACAAGTAACAGCAGTGAAAAGAAATCCTACCTCTGAGTAAGACATGCTCTACAGGTAGCAATACCCCCCGGCTGACCTGTGTGTGTCCCCCCGTTCTTCAAGATTCTGGGGGCTGCCTTCTCCTGCCCTGTCTGCCCGAGCATCTCGCAGGCAGCAGAGGCAGCACAGTACAAACCACTGCACAAACCCAAGGCTGCACCTGGCTCTGCAGTTAGAAGAGCACTACCCTTTGCACGGCCGGGATATACTCAAACCTACAGAATATAAAGGCAATGCCTTTATAGGCATAAAGGCCAGAGCATCTTCCACCCCTTGCTGGGATGACTGAGCTTTTCTTGTGCACTCTACAGCTCTATTTGTATCTGGCTATAGAAGAATAATCTCTCTTATGTTTGCAAAAGCCTCCCAGCACTCTATCTCAGAGTTTCAGTAACTGGAATAAAGGCAATGTATCAGAACTACTTTTTCTTTTAAGATAATTCATGAGGTTCAACATATAAATCTCTATTACAGTAACACTTATCCCATAGATTTAAAGATTTTCAAAACTGAGCCTGTGACTTGTGCTAGAAGCAAGACCCAGTGCAAACCATATCCAGACAGGCTATATCCTTTAGACTATGTGAAAAGCAAAGCTATTTTCCATGCTACCAAATACTAGGATTCAGGACAAAGATTTGCAAGCAACAAAGACTTTGCTTCAATGCATGCTTTTCAGAGGCATGATGCAGTTTTACAGTAAACATGCACAAAGCAGCAGAGGCTGGGACTTCATGGAAACTATCTCCAAGCACCTAGTTCCAGCTGCATTTCACCTATCATTAAATGACCTCCACATCTCAGAAACAAACCTAGTGAATTCTGATACTGAATTGTCTTTTTCTGCTTTATTTCTATTTCAGCTTGAGTATTTCAACTTTGTACACTACTGATAAATCAACAAAGGATGAAATATCAAGAAACATATGTTATCTCTATAGCTTCCTACTGATGGCAAAGCAATTGCACCCTCTTCCCTTGCCTACAGCCCAGTGAGGAGATCATCAGGGTTGTAAAGTTACCAAGGAAAAACTAAGTTAAAACTCTACAAATAAGAAGGATATTAGAAAATAAACATACTTTTCTACTGCTGACCGTTTCTGAGATTTACTCTTGTAATTTAATGCCATCTTTGTCTCCATACCTGTATACACTGCAACACCTGGGGAGGAAGGTGAGGGAGAAAGAGTTTTATTTTATGCAGATATACAATTTACAGAATTTTTAATTTAAGAGACATAGGATAAAGTCGAGGTGTGATATTACTTTTGTGTTTACTTCAGTACAATGTTTAGACAGGATTTGGTAAGTATTTGCATATTCTGCTACAGTAAAACAGTACTACTGAAGTAATTTTAACACCTACTAAACCGCTGTTCATTATTATGACTGTTCTGCTCTTCAATATGTATTTTATGGAAATCAGAAAGGTAAATCTCAGGAGAAAGTCTTGAACAATGGGTAACAGTAAAAACAGTCATTTACCCATTGAAGTTAAGTTATTCCTTTATCAAACCACTTCAAATATTTTCATAGAGCAGAGCTGGAACTTTATGTCCTTAGAGATTCCTCGGCATAATATCATTACTTTCATCTATAATCATATCCCCTCAGGTAACACTGAGCAAGATTATTACAATTTCTTCAGTGCAAGTAGAATTAAAGCACAGTTCATTAACATGTTTTAAGAAGAGAATACTCTTTAAATATTTAGGTGTCTACAAACCAAATATTTCTTTAGTGTTTTTTAATCTTGCTCCACGAAGTAAGAGGCTTTCTGGCCCAAGAGGTCTAAAAAGAAATAGACATATTGGCATTTAGAAATTAGTTGTTCTGTATTCTGTAGGATTAATGAAATCCAGTTTTCTATGCAAAGTTGTCCCGTATCCCCCATGAATTCCCACTGCAAGATCTCCAACCCCACCCTCATATAGCTCCATCTTCACTACCCTCTGTCAAACTGAAGTGATCTACCAATTCAAAAGTTATTAATTGCAGCGAAACAACTAGACAGACACACCCCACCACCCCCCCAGTGCAAGTTCAGCTTCCTAAGGCAAGAATAAAATTTCGTAAATGTTTTTTCCTCCCCTCACTTCACTGGCCAAGTTAACTGTAAACAGCACTGGGAAAATAGAGGTCCAGTGAGAACCACGGTTCATACAAGGTCAGAGCCGCATGTTCTACTCCAGTGGCCGTATCGTCTTTAGGAACTGCCAGAATGGCTGGTTTGAAATAAATAAAAGAAAAAGTGCATTTGCTATTTTTGCCAGTGTTTCAGATGAAAGCAGAAAGTGAGCAACTGCAGCGCCCAGGCTGACCTACTGGGTAGAAGCAAAAAAAATTAAAGATACACCAAGTGCTACCACGAACAAGCCCTTGGGCTGGTCTCACTTTCCCATTGTCTGTACCACAGGCACTGCACAACCACCGTTACACCAACAAACCTTACTCCTGAGGGTCTGTTGAAAGCGTAACCTGGAGCTGCCACCTGCCACACTTAAATATTTAACTTAAATGTTACCGCAACCGTGACAGTTCCCATCACAAATTCTGCGTGTGCAGTTACACACATGGATTGTGACAGGGTCTTCACATTACACATGCATATGTTAACATTTTAGGCTAGACTCAAACTTCAGCTGAACTAAACCAGACTAAATGATCAAGCGTTTAATTTTTTGTTTTCAAAAGAAACCTAATATATATTTCTGGATTCGTGTGCTTTTTGCAGTTTGTAAAACCAGTCTGAGAAGCCCAAAATACAAACTTGAATCAGTGCAGGACAGGCCAGACAAGCTGATCTTTGACAGCCAGAAGACACAGCTCCACCAGCAGTTGGGACTTGCCACTATTTTTCACACTCCCTTTAAACTGGCTCTGTTATATGTTGTCAACTACATTATTCTGATAGATGATCCCAAAGCAGGACCTGTCAAGCTTGGCAGTAATGAATTCTGAGAAGTGCAGTAGCACATAAAGCAACCTTGAAAACAAACGAGTGGGGTTTTGGAGGGGTTTGGGTGGGGGTTTTTTTGTGGAGATGGCCAAAGCATTAGAGCTGGGGCAAGTGATCTGCCTTCGACATTCCCACAGCTCTTGTGAAATCACTGACAAATCACTGCTTCACTCTGAACCCCACGTTGTTCCTATCTAAACCTGAGAGGTGTCTGCCAGCCTCAGGTTGAAAAAGCTGCAGTTCTTCAGACTGAAGGCACACATTACATGGAAATAATATTCAATTCAGATAGGAACTTCACTAAAAAACCAACTATGTAAAGGATAGCATTTTGGACATTAGGAGAGGGAAAGAATCATAACAGATTTACCTGTTCCTGTGACACATTTACACATCATAACATAGCACTTTGCATTTTAAGAAGAGGTGACCAAGTGTTTTGAAAGCTTGATCACCAACCCCTCTCAAGAGAAAACAATTAAATGACTTGATGATAAATATTGCTGACAATCTGGCCATTTCTTGCAAGAGATTTCCCTGTTGTTATTTCAAACCATGACCTTCCTCACTCCTGTTCTTCCTATTGTCTCTCCTGTTTTGGCGGAGGGATGCACATGAGCAGCTGTGGCTGCAAGCTGGGGCCAACCCACCACAGCTACCAATCCACATGTTGCCTTCATATTTTTATTTTCATATTTTCACACGTGTTTAGGTGTGTGCCACTGGCAGGCAGGACAGAAGAGGGACAGGCTGTGAGCACATGACGACGTGCACTCAATTGTGTGTTGACTAGCACAGATGTAAGCATTTCTCTTTACGGTTCAGGGATTATGGTACTCTGAAATATATACTAAAAACTAAAAATTTGTTAAAACAGACCAATAACTTCTAGGAATTTCAACTGCAAAAACACCTGCTCAGTGCCTCTGATAAACAGGTAACAGGGGATCTGTAGTAGTCTATGTAAATCTGCCACTGGAAAACGTTTAAGGTCAATAGATGTTTTAAATACCAAATAGCAGCAAAGTCACCAGCTGATTACCAGGGCCTACAAATTCCCCCCTTCAGAACCGCCTCGCTTTCCAGAACTGTCCCATTAAAGCTGAAAAACTGGATAGTAATGATGAACTTTCACTAACTTTTTCATTTCCATCTGAAGTATGTAGCTACAATCGATACTTTCAGTAAAAACACCCCTCCCTTTTGTATATTCAACAGTAACTATTTTTTGTGATGGTTGTGATTCTAACCACCTCCAGCACTTCGAAACAATTGGGTAAAATTTCACTTACCTTACAATTTCTTCCATTTGTTGACTTATAGTTATTCTTCCAACAAATCTATAAAAGATGGCCATACATTAGAAATAGCAACATAAAGACTCAAAAATGTAAAAAACTCCTCTATATTTACAAAAAGTTATTAATGGTTCACAAGTACAAAATATTATAGGCAAATATTATCCTGTATTTTTTGACTTATTACTGAAATGGTCAAATTTAACTTGTTGCATGCAACTTTCAGTAAGTACATATGTATAAACACTTATGCTAATTATTAAACCCTAAAATTTAAGCAGATGTCTGAAGCTATTTTAAACCAAGCAAGATCCGTAACATTTCTAATATTAAACACTTCATGTTGATTTCATTTCAAAATATTTGCTAACAAAGCGGTACCTGTACAGATCAGCTTCTGGCTGCTGACACTCTATGACAGCTACAAGTTTGTCCAGGTTGGCAACAGACTGTAACACCGCTGTTTCTGGGACTGCGACGTGCGTCTGGAAAACACAGGTCATGGAGTTAAGGGCACAGGACCACCGGGCGGGGGGAGGGAGAGGGGATTTCAACGGGATGAAAGAAAAACGGCATCGAAATTAACGACGCTCTATTTCCCGGCAGAAACCCAGACCTTGAGATTGGTCTCTCCGTCCAAACTGGCGGTGGTTACGTGGCACGAACCGTCGGCTCGGTCGGATGAGAGAAGCACCAGATCAGCGGGAAAAGTCTCATCTTTGGCTACTCTGACAATGTCCCCCACCTGAGGAACGGAACACACCGAGTTTTACGGAAGAATTCATCTGCTGCCCAATCGTGATGGAACAGGCCACGGGGATCAGTGACCAAACGAGAGCTTTAGCTCTGCAACAGCAACACAATTTCCATTTGTCCTCAGGCACGTACCCGGATGTTCTTAGATCTCGTTTTCACAAGGCCACCGCTCCGAACAACGTAAACCGGAGCTCCGTTAACTTCATTGTCCGCTTTGTGTCGTAGCCAGTCTTCATAACCCTTTGGGAAACACACACAAATTTACTTTTTAAGCAAGAAACCTGCAAAGCATAACTAATATCTTCTAAGCAAATGTGCTTCAAATTACTAGCTGCAGAGCCTGAAGAGCCACTGACTTCTCCCGTGTTTCTCCTGCAGCTGTTACTCAAGGGCCTGGGAAACCTCTTAACTTTCACCCACTTCACACAAGTAAGGAAAGGCAAATAAAGGAAGAAAAGCCATGAGGAAACTTAACATTCCCATGCTCCGTTAAAACAAACGGGCAGTGACATTTTCTTCAGATGAGATGAACAAGCACTCACTCCATCTTTTATCTATATGGATTAATATAACACAGAACTGGGAACAGTCACTCCCAGTCTCTCTTATGGATTTTAATTTTTTTTAAAGAGAAGTAACAGACTGAAATTACTTCTTCATGTCATGCCATATAGCACTTCTTATAGTTACTGCCATAGCACACGCATGAAATGCTAAGATTTCTTAATTTTGTACAACATGCTGCTCACACATCAGCTCTGTAGAGCGAGAGAAGATGACTGAGAAGGTTTTTGTCATTTTAGAGTCCTAATGCAACAGTTTGCAGCAACTGAGTTTTTAATGGCTAAATTAAGCACTTTTCCTTTACCTGATTTTCAGTACCTCTTTAAGCACCCTTTATCCCATGCACACACATGTGCAAACATTCATGAGAGTGAATCCAGGTACATTCTTCCCCTCCTTTTGCCCTAAACTACTAATATATTGCTTATTTAATCTACCAGCATGATTTCACAGAATCACTGAATGCTATGGGGTTGGAAGGGACCCTATATCTGGAGATCACCTAGTCCAACCCCCTGCCAGAGCAGGTCCACCCAGAGCAGGTCCCACAGGAACATGTCCAGGTGGGTTTGAATGTCTCCAGAGAAGGAGACTCCACCACCTCTCTGGGCAGCCTCTTCCAGGGCTCTGCCACCCTCACAGGAAAGAAGTTCCTCCTCATGTTTAGATAGAACTTCTTATGTACAAGTTTATGCCCATTTCCTCTTCTCCTGTCCCTGGGCACCACTGAAAAAAGACTGGCCCCATCCTCCTGACACCCACCCTTGAAGTATTTATAGGTGTTGATCAGATCCCCCCTCAGCCTTCTCTTCTCCAGACTAAACAGACCCAAAAGTCCCTCAGCCTTTCCTCATCAGAGAGATGTTCTAAGCCCTTCATCATCTTTGTAGCCCTAAATGATCTCCGATGCCCGAGTCTAAGTACTGTCTGGAAAGCCCCAGGAACAAGCACAAGGAACAGATCAGTCTAACAAGAAATTCAACTGCCTCTTACATCCCACCAAGGCTCCTACAACAGGTCAGGTTTGCAATAACCCAGACATTTCCTAAAATGCTTTTCTGTAGGTGTAAAATACGTGAAAGAATTAAAACCACTTCCTTGGACAGAAACAGCAGGTGCATTCCCAACTCATCCTAGACCACTACAAACATAATATACATACGTCATAACACACAGAGCACTAACGCAGGTGCAGTTTGGGGAATTCTGTGGTGGTCTGGAGTTTGGGGGAAAGTTGTACAATGAATTTAGCATGTTAAGAGTACAGCTTTGCAGCTCTACCTTCCTGTACCTCCACTGTTACTAGCACAAATGAGTAAGGACAGCACAGCTGCACTACATAAATTCTTAAAAAAAAAAAGAAAAGGAGGGAAGCTTTATATTCTAACTGCTTAAAAATAAATAATTTAGTAGTGTGCAGTAATAGCAGCCACACAGAGAGACACTGGGAAATCAGAATCCTAAAATTTCTAAGGAAGGCTCTAATAGTCCTTCCCCATCAGCATGAAAAAGGTGGAGTCAGTACCTCCAGCTCCTTGTTAGAGGTGACCGACAGAAGGAAACAAGGATTTAACTAACATGCAGTAACCTTGGGGCATTTGTCTCCCAACCCTGAACAGCTGAGCAATATGGGCATTTGGCAGAGAGCTGAAGTTTCCCTTCTTTAGAAAGTACAGATTGCAGTGCTGGCTCCATCTGACACCTACTGCCCACACCACCAGGGTGACTCCTCACCCCAGGGAATTCTGAAGAGACAACTTACTGTGCTCAGTTTCAATTCTCCCAAAAGTTACCTACTGCGGCATTTTTGAGAGTTCCTTGTCCTCCCTTGCAAATATTGCAAAAATACTGTTAAAAAAAAAGATGCAATAGGAATAGAGGGAACGTTGCTTAACTGCATAAACAGATACTAAAGATTAAAATCCCTCAATTAAATTATATTCCTAAGTCCTGACTAAATAACTGCATCGATGTACTTGAGAAAAGAACAAAGTTAAAACAGGCCTGCATATTACATTACCTTCTTGTTCTCAGTTTAGGTTTATATTCAATAAAACCTGCAAAGTAGTTGTTTCTAATTTACCTGACAGTTGTGTAAACGTCTGTGTCCAACCAGCTTGTTTGCTAACTATATGAACTTATTGAAATGGACTAAGTTCCCCAAAGTTCCGCAGGAAATACCTTTATTTTGTTCTGTGGGGTTTTTTTAAACTTTAATTTTTGCTTTATTTTTCACTATTTTCTACCGTTGGACTGCTGGGAGGAGGGCACACGCACCTTCCCAGGCACAGGGAGGAGAGCACCCTGGCTGACAAGGCAGAAGAAATGACACAGCAAGAGCTGCATCACTTTGCGGTCTCGCACGCCCTTCTCCTGCCCTAGGTGCAAGTACACTTCCAAGAAGAACAAGTTCTGCCTCCTTGGCTGAGATAAAACAAGGCTGAGTGTTGAGGTTTGCTAGAGGTGTCACCTTAACTGGCCTTCTGGAACCCGGGGAGAGTTTTTCCACCCTCTGCCAAGATTCTCAAACCTGCATAATGGTTTATGCTTCTATTCTTCCCCTTCATCCTTGGAGAGATTGCTAAATTATAGTTTAACATTTATCCTGATGGAACTTTGCATAGAACTAGTGCCCTGCAGCTGTCAAAAGGGGTTCCTTCCCCTAAAAATCTGCTTCCTATTCCACTTTGAGAAGAAAACGGGAGCTGGTTTTGAGACCCTACTGGGATCTTCCCCTCTGCATTGCAACAGAAGATTTTTCTCTCTCTCCTTGGTAGCCTGGTGGCAATGGCACACCAAGTGGTCTTTCCAAGAGAACAGCTTGGGAATACTGCTCCCCTAATTCCCGGCAGACAGGACAGAAGAGGAGAGTCCGTTAGATCAGCTTAGGTGGTTCCAACGGTCCTTGCAGAGATACTGAGACACCAAGGAAAACTCTTGGTGCCTGGCAAGTCATGAATGATTTGAAACTTCTAGTTAAATTTTAGTTAGAACTAATTTTAGTTAGTTCAAATATTACTCCAGTATTAAGAACCCTTCTGCCCCAAACACTTCTACCTGCTCGAAAGCTACAGCTATTTTTATTTTCGTCCTATTTTGGGGTGGCTTTGGGTCTTACTGGCACAGAAAACAAATTGAAATTCCAGCTGTAGCTCCGTAAGGGTTTCCTGCTTACTTTTCAGCTGCTCTGACTGCATCTCCTCCCCAGCCAGCACTGTCAAACCCGTCCAAGGGGATAGCTGCTGAAAACTACCTCCCTGCAGAAGACATTACAGTTTCTATCCACATCACTGCTTTATTTATGTGTTTGTTTCTTTCTCCTCTTGCTTTAAGGGTTCAAAGAAGGTAGAAGATTTTTTTTTCCTTTTCTTTTTTTTTAACATTGTCCTTCCAGGGGCTCTAGGTCTTTGTGGGACGTAGTATGGTGCTTGAACAAGATTTCTATTAAAGTCATGCTTAAGAAGACTTTTTTCTTACTTCAGGTGATATAAAGCACTCCCAAACATTTTATGCAACCAAAGAAACAGAAAACAAAACTAGAAGCTTTCTAAACCGGACCTTTCACCTGGTACAGGATTACAGTTAACGTATATTTTACACCACGAAACGCAGTCCTTGGGGCAAAATTTGCCTTTTAACTAGTGACAAGCACGGATTGCACCACCGCTTCCTCAGCTCCGCTCTCAGTGAGTCACAGGGAAGGACTGGCTTTAGCACGCAGCGAGGTGTGCCAGAGGAATAAGCGAGGAGCTTTCTGAAAAGGTCTTACACCAAGTGACATGTGCTGTCGAGACACAAACGCTGCCTGACAGTCACTCCCTGCCCAGCGCAGGGAACTGCAGTGAGTCACCCACCGCCTGACAACTAACCCAAACACTCCAGCTCCAGCCTCTAACGAAAAACACCAATACAAAATCCTTTCTAAAAACAACACCTTTTTCATTTATTTTTGGTATCTAAACATTATCTCGCTCAGACTTTGTTAAGTAACTTTCCCTTAGAATAACTACGTGCTGCAAGATTTTTCCCCTTTACCTGTTTTATGGCTGTCACAGTTATGACAAAGAATAATGGCAATCCACTGGTAATAGGGCTGGTAGGGGTATCTATCATGAGCTAGAAGAGAAGGAAATGTGAAAATTAGTCTCAATTTTATTTTTACAACTGCACTTTCAAAAAAACCAAAACAAACAAACCCAGTGAAGCAAGATAACAACTATTTTCCAAACTCCTTATTATAACCTCTATTTTTGCTGCACTTTCTGCAGTATTTCTAGATCAAAACTCAGTTCCTGACACCGAAAGAATATATGGCAACAGTGATGCAAACCAAGGTTCTAGGGCATAGAATGGATTGCATCACGTTTGTAAAACATGTGCCAATTTTTAAGAGTCCTTAGCCAAAGATATGTATTCATCCTCCAACACTTAATTCAAAAATATATTAGAAAGGAAGGAAATGTACATTTCGTGAAGGTGTTTCAATAGTCAATGCAATCTACTGCTTAACAGCAATGTGGAGTCAAACAACATCCGCCTCAGAAGTGAAACTTAAGTTAAAAAATAGTAATTTCCAATGGTCGAGGTACTAGAGAACACTCTTTCTTAGACTGCTCCCTTCTGGTTCCCCCAGGTTAACATGCAGTTCTGACAATCTGTGCTGTTACTGCTGGCATGCCAAAAGTGCAGTGGAGAGACTAAAATTCTGGATGTGGGGGGACGGCAGTGGTTCTCCTCTGCTGCAGGAAAAAACCAACACGCTCAAGTGCTGTAAAGAAAATATACACAAGAATGGTTCAAAACCACAGACATCCATTTGATCCACTTTACCTGAGACTTATGGCATTGCTTTGGGAACCATTAAAGAAGGGAAAAAAAACAAATCATACATGAAGCTTACTCTGTTAAGAGCCAAGAACCTGAGAGAAAACAGACCACGCCACCTTACACACACACATGACATATTGAACTTTTTTTTTCCCCACAGAAACACAGACAATTTATAGAACACAACAAACATCAGCTCTAGCCTGCAATATGGTCTGTTCTTCAAGGGTAGCATTGCAATTTCAGCTTGGCAACACGTTGCCCAAGCAAACCCATGCCAAGAGCATCTGATTTTTGGCTGGACAGCATTACCCACAACATTTCTGCCATCTACACTCTCTCCTCCTTTCTCAAGAGAGGCTCACGTGAAAATGGAGCAAGTTTTGTGCTCGTGGAGTTGTCACAGCAGCCTGCCTCTTTCCCTTTTATTTTTTTCCCCTTTTGCCCCTCACCAGAACACCATGGCCCGCGTCCATCACCCAGCTGGTGTGGAGCCTCAGAGGACCAGCATGCGGTCTGTCACCGCGTCCCTGGCATGCAAACGTGAGGTGACCACGTGGACTGGACCGTGCTGCACGTTTAAATCCCACAACCAGAACTGGCCCCGGCTCCGTCAGCCCCAGCGGAATAAGGTGGCGGTGACAGACACTGCATCCTGGGCACGTGAGATCCACGTGTCAGAGAAGGGAACATGGTGTTCAAATGTTAAAGGCACTTTTGCCTTATAAAAACAAAAAATATTAGATACTAATGAATTTCCAAATGAAATTTGAATAAAACCAGAATTCCATTCTAACAAATGTACAAAAATGCCTGCAGCTTTTCTCCTGTTGGGTTTCCAGTAACAGGGACACACAGAAAAGGCATTTCCCAGACAATTCAGGGCATCCACTCGAGGTGCGGGCTGAGGGAACAGGATTCCACCCTGAACAGAAGTTCTACCGTTAGATCCATATTTGTTCACAGACATCACATTTAGGTATCACCGAAGCCTAACACTTTGAAAGGAAAGTGACTCAAAATTGAACTAAAAAGAGGTAAATCTGCATTAAAAAGAAATGTAAGCTTTAAAAATGCAACACCATCTGTGGTTACTTTAAGTAACATTTATCTCCGGCATACTGTAGCATGAGGAAGTTGGGGGTATGTCAGACAGCATGAAACACCATCCCAGAATGACCAAGTCAATATTCTGAACTAGGATGATGGGATGGGCAACGCATCCCGTTAGACAAAGGTAGAACTATCTGACTTTAGTAACTCCCAACACAGGAATTTTCAGCCTATTAGGAAGTTCATGCTTTCTAAATGTAAAAGAACAAGAGCAAGGGACACAGGAGACAATGGATTAACAAATGCAGAACTGGTCTCAATACTGACATCTTGGACATAATTCTTATGTTATTTTACCAAAGAAAGTGGAAATGTGTTGTTTTTATAGACAGAATTTGTAAGTAGATAAGTTAAATTCATAGAACAAAAATCAGTGCCAGAATTTACAACATGAATAATACCCAGGAAACTGTAATTTAACTTACCTGAACCAAAAATATAATCAGAAAATAAAAGTTGGCTACTCTTCTAAACTGTTCAAATAAGTTTTTGGGAACAAAATTCCACACAGTGTACTGAAGGGAAAAAGGGAGAGAGAGAGAGAAGAACAGTTATGACATACTGAACAATTTTTAAAGTGAAATTCAGTTCTGCTCCCATTAAGTCTCTTAACCTAAATATTCTCATTTTCTATCTCCCCTCCCCAAAACCTTGTTCTGGTCTTGCCCTGTTCCCACACAGAACTGCTCTAACCAATAGTGGTTTTATTTTTTATTTATTGTAAGCACAGCTGGCAGGGAAGCAGGGGTAGGAGCCGCATTGCCTTCCCAGTCCAGGTGTTCAATGTCCTCCCACCAACTGGGGCAGGCGCAGCTGGAGTCTCTTGGCCACGGGGATCCTGGGCAGCAGAAGAGCCCCTGGTTCTTGCCGCTGTGCCTTCCTCTCCTGTGCTACAGCACCGAGACACAGCCCCACTGTCACTTCTACTGATTCCAACCCAAGGTCACGCTAGGAGGGAATACGCAATCACAGTCCACCGCTGGGTATTTTATGCACAGTAGCTTACAATTTGGCTATTTTATAAATCCCCACAACCAGCTCCATCCTTCCTTTTAAGTCACTCTGTGCATCACATCCAGACACGGGCAACACCGGTTTAAATCCTACTTCTCTTTAGAAATTCTGACCAATGTGCTTAATTGTTCTGCACTCAGTCAGGTTCTGAGAAAAGATGGACAAGAGCAGGAGAAGAACTACAAAAGAAGCAACAAAGCTTTCTCCTCAAAAAAAGTTTAGAGCTTGTTTCATTTTGAATATTGTATATGCCCCATTAGACATAACACACACACACCCACAACTTCTATAGTAACCTATCAAGTGGTTTTCCCATTACAAGTTGGTTCCTTACCTTGGATGATATGATTCTGTTGTCTGCAAACTTCTGAGGAACGTAATGGCCATGCTGGGGAAAACGATTCGCTATATAAATAGTTCTTGTATCGCTTTGATGCGGCGGGTCAAAACCCTAAAGCATAAAATAAATTAAAAAAAAAAGTGATCAAGAAAGATTGTTTTATTAACTGCAGTTTTTTAAAACTGTCATCTTTGTGCTGAAAAATGATATCCAGGTACCAAGCAGCAGTTTTAGAATAGCAACCTCTGAACGGGAAACAATTAATGTGTAAATTCCAGTCTGCTGCGTCCAGAGAATTTTCAAAAATTGGGAAAAAAAAAATAAAAATCTCAACTTTGAGGTTGTGTACTCATTCTGAAAAATGAAAGAGAAAACAGTAAGTCTCTAAAAGGATAGAAAACATGTGCTATCATGCAAACTTGAAGCCTGTGAAACTTAAAAAGAAGGAACAGATAATGGAGAGGAAAAACAATTATAAATTACAAAACTTCACAGCTGCACTTAGGATAACTCAGTTCAAACAGATTATGAGAAGAGTAAAAGGTCAAAACAAAGAAATCATACCAGTATGTTGTGACAACTGCACTTTGAAAATATCTCACCCACTTAAAAACAAAAGCATATGCATCTGACCAGACAATAGTCTTTTTCCAAACAAGTTGTATCTCCAAGAACTAACATTCTAACCTCAAACGTGATTTCCTGCCATTGCCACCCATGCCTACAAGCAGTAGCAACACTGACAGCAAACTCATTGGAAAAAAAAAAAAAAAAAAAAAAAGAAACTCAAGAATTTTTATCAACAGTTTCCTGCCAGAACAGAAGCCCTGAGTGAGGTCCCTTGGAACCAAAGTTTCAGGTCTAACAGTCAGTATTTTCCCCCACTGCCCCTGCGAGGGGAAGGGCACTAGGGGTGTTACATTCACAGATGGCACCCCCTCAGGGCTGAAACAACAGCAAATGACAAGAAAAAACTGAAAAACATCTTGATCAACCAGACGCACGGGAGACTGAAAGATACAGCAGTCGGATACAATGAACTGCATCTACAAAAAGAGATTAAATGCCTCTATGGGAGTTCTGTAGAAAAAGACCCAACGGCTGTAGCTGATCCCAGTCAGTGGTGTCATCCCATTAAGGAAAAGCCTTCGACACTGAGGAGGAGGAGCGGGAGCCGCAGCTGAAGCCCTGTCAACCAAGTGGCCGGTATTCAGGGGAGTGGAACATCAGCCACAAGAGATCCTGAGAACATGACGTAGAACGCAGGGCTGAGCAATCTCAAAAGCCACGAGCAAATTAGGGTCATTCAGCCCAGAGAGGGGGACGCTTGGGATACACTGGTGCATCTTCCAATATATCAGAGACTCTTCCTTTGGGAAAAGAGGTAATCTGAAGGATGAAGAACAACAAAAGAAGGCTTGAGTTGCAGCAAGGAAAACTCAGTTTGGATATTGGAAAAACAAACACTAATTCCTTTCTTATGGAAAAGAATAATTAAAAGCCAAAAGAAGTCACATGGAAAGGCTGCAATGCCTCCGTAACACCAGGGCTTCTATCTAGGTCATTCAAGTCTATCTTTAATTGAGCCTTTCCCGGGGCTACATGACTCACCAAACCCTTCCTAGCTCTAAAGTTCTGACCTGGAGAAGCAGGTGACAGCAAAAGACAACAAGAAAGATAGTAAAACAGTAATAATTCAGGTAACAGGCCAAGAAAATGGCTACAATAAAAACCAAAAAGCCTTAAGACGTGGAACAAAGTAGTGAAATTCAATTAGGAGCTGTGATAGAGAATCAATGACTGCTGGAAGAGGTGACGCACGAGCATCAGACATTCCTAACCTTGGAACCAACTTTGTGCCATACACACGTTTCTCCTTGTCCTTTTGCTTGGTACCAAAGAGCAAGTGATGGAAGAGGCAGAAAGGACATGCCCAGTTCTGCTACCGGAGCCAAGGTTGTGAAGCCAGGCTCAGACCTTGATTCGTGTCAAATAAAAAGTGGCACTTCCCAAAACTCCAGCAGAAGACACTTCTGTACCACTCAGCTCCCAAGGGTTCCGGACAGCGAGCACAATAAGCTACATAAAAAACAGCTGGTATAACCAACCAAGAATTTTCTCTAATCACTAAAGTTCTCTAACACAGGGCATTAGGTACATTCACATCCAGAATGGTGTCATTTAAAAGTAAAGGAATAATTAACAAATCCTCTCAAACATACACGTTCCTGTATTTGGCATCACTACTGCAGGAACATTCTGCTTCAGAAAGAAAGAGGTCCAGAAGAAAGAAGGAGATTTTTCAAAGAGGTTTGAAGGAGAATAAACTTTAGATGACAAGCAGTGGAAGGAGGCTGCAGTCACAGGCTGGGGCACCAGCGTTTGGTTAAAGATAAGAGCAGAGAAGGGAAACAAAAAGCAGATAGGGGAAAGGGCTGGAAGAAATACATAAAGGTGCCAAAAAGCAAAAAGAAAGGAACTGTTCAAGACTTTAAGAAAAGAAACATAAGCATGGAAGTAAAATTAAAAAAATGTACCTGTTAAATGCTGACACAAAATTTAAAGACAGAACAATGTTTGGAGCAGAAGCATTTTGGATACCTGACATTAGTGACATGTTATTTCTAACTCAATCCAGAAGATGCCACAACAGAAGTGTTTTGCAAGGCAAGAAAAAAAACCCCCGTGCTTAATTAGCGAGACTAGGTACACAGCTTTTCTACCTCAGAAAATGTCTGGCACTCACAAAATGCCAGACACGCTCACTCTGGAAAGGCATATTCTACAGCCTGAAAAAATTCCACTCTCAACCAAACAGATGTAAAGCAGGGGGGAAAAAAAAAACCACAGAGAAAGCAAAGAAAGCGACTGGCAGGCTCCGGATGCTGATAAAAGCTGATCTCCATGCCGTTCGCTGAAAGGTATTAAAAGATAAATGAAGAATTTCAGAGGGACTAGAGTACCACTGATTTTTTCCCCGAAGTATTTCTAGGCCCCTTTTAGGCCACTATCTGAGCACCTGACCGCTGATGAGTTTAATGATGTTTTTATCATGAAGAGTAAAGAGTTCGTACAGCCCAAGCCTGACTGCCCGCCGGAGAACACCAGACTCACCTGATTACCAGGAATCTATTCTCCAGCTCAGAATCTCAGGCCGTACGAGTTTACAGCCACAACCGTGCAGATAAAACAGCTTATAATTGCCGTCTGTACACATTGGACTCCGTTTTGTTGAACTTTATGACAGAGAAAGTCCAAAAGCCACGCAGTGGGCAGCTCTGTGGAGGTGGCACAAGCGGGGCAGGCTGGGACAGCAGCCTCTCCAGGTGGCAGAGCTGTGGGTGGAAGGGGACACAATCCTGACAACCTCAGTGACTTGGCGCCAGTCACAGCGGGAAATAAGCGTCAGAGCTGGGAAGAGAAACCCAGATTTCCCAACTTTCATGTCTGTAACTCTGGAAGAACACTTGCAATGACCCCACAACCCCTGCCATCACATAATTAGCTGGTGAGACCGCAACCAAGCGGATTGTCCGGAGAAATTTTAATTACACATCTCTCCGAGGAAAGTTCTGCACAGACATTGAACTGAATTCTTCAAGAATTGAAATGCCTTTAATTTTTCCATAAATATGGGGCTGGTCATAGCTCCTGCTCCTGACGCAAACCTGATTTGTAGTCCCAGTTCCTGCCCAGCAAAGGGATTTTATATAGTATCTATATGCAAGTCAGCACAGAGGTGTCCGAAGCACACTCTTTCCTAATTCCACTTATTAGACAGTTCTTTCTCTAATATCATTATCAAACTCAGCTGCAAAACTAGGGTAACATGCCCTTGTCAAAGGATTTCTACAGCTAAATAGCATAAGCAGAGAATCCCGGAATGAAATTTTGAGTCTTGCCAAAAAATTCAGTTGTCACCTTTCATCAGAAGTTAGTTACCTGCAGTTATCTAGTGATTTCAGCCTAAGTCCATTGATCATTGATTTACTAACAAATAAAGCTAAGTTCATTACAAAAACTAGTATTTAAGGCTTCATGACTCAACTGGAAGTAAAATAAAATTTGACCACAAGATTAAGTGACAAAAAATATATATATATCTGTTTGACTTTCCCCTTCTTCCCCCATGATGGAAATTAAATCTAGATTATTGGCTCACGTTCAGCCATTCAGCTGATTTATCAACATAAGGCAGGCGTTATCTACCCCTGGAACACAGCTCTCATAACTAATCTTCCATACACCCCCAATAGAAATATTGCACCCAGGTAAATTTGACATTTGGTTTTGGAAATAGTCTAAATGAATGTCACTTACATATAACACACAGACGTTTGGGTCAAGCTGATTTATAAAGCGCAAGCCAAAATAACATTTTGGAAAAAAAGAAAGAAGTGATTTGTAGTTTTCCTTGTTTATAAATTTTTAATGACTGTAACCAAAGTCTAGTAATTTTTACCAAACCTCTTCAGCAGTGATTTTGTTAGTGTTCTGAAAGTTAGACAAAGTCACCCTCTGGGTAATAATCAGGCTCCTTTAAAGCACCCTAGAAAACATATCCCAGGGAACCGAGGAGAAATTTTTCACTGTGATTTTATGCTACTTCTTTCATGAAAGAAACATGTTTCAGCAGCCACCTCTCCTCCAAATACACCTTTCCTACATTCTGCCTCCATCTCCATCGCTGTGCTCGCGGGAACTGGCCATGCAGCCATACTGGAAAGTGGACTGGAAAACTGCCCCCCCCAAAAAAAGGAAAATTACGTTTGCTAAAAGAACTTCTGCTGTGTGCTCTGTTTGCAGTGAAAGGGGTTTGAAAGACGGAAGTCTCAATTACAGCCTCTTCCTCCTTTCAAAAACCACACTGAGCACTGCTAAAGAAAGTCGTAGTTCCCGCAGAAGCCCTTTGGGCACCACTTACTAGTTAATAAAACTAATAAACAGCAGAAAAGTCAGTCTCAGGAAGCCTGTTTCCTAGGGAGGTGACTGACTGACCGTGGCTGCAGAAACACAGCACCGCATTTCCTGGCAAACAGCCCAAAAGCTGCTATTACACCGCTGCCAAGACAGACTTTGATTAAAGGTGTTTTGAGGAAATGGATTTTCTTGCTTTGGACGACTTCTGAATATACATGGAATCCTCTTCCCTGTGGCAGATAAGATGATCTATTCACACTCCGTGCACGTTTTCAGAAGTCTGTGTAAATTTGTACTAAAAGAAGAGTCAGGCAGTAATTGCTCCAGTCACATAACCGGGCAGCAGTCACACTGCATTTGCGGTATCAAAGGTTGGTGTGGAGGAAGAAACAGCCTCTCACAGCGATTTTAAACACCGCTCTAACAACTACAGCCATGAATCAGCTGAAGCACCCGGAGGTTTACCTAGTGCCACGCAATTTGTTCCTCCTCTCTTAAATATCACTGCAGTAAAGAAATAAAAGACATGCATTATTCATGCAACTTCCTCTTCTTGCTAACTATAGCTATGCTTGTTTAAAATATCTGGTAACAAACCACGTTGTAACCTCCTAAAGCACCTATAACCAGACTACGTTATTTTGTGAAAACAAATGCTCTAGGAAACAAGGCCTGAGAAATCATGAAGTAACAATCCTGCCTTTCAAAAAGCTAAGAAAAAAAGCCTAGTACTGTATTTAGAAAAGTCATATCAGTGGTTGGACAGAGTCCCAGTTAGGTACAGCTCAAATTCTTATTTTACCTTATATTCTCAAAATGGCCACTAAAAATAGCTTGGAAAAATTCCTACATAACATTTATAAAGCCATCTATCTTCTCCTTATTTATCTGCAAAGTAACAGCCAAGCTAAACTGGCCTCCTTCACTGGTACCACACTCCCCTGGGCCAGTTTGTCTCCAGGTGACTGATGCCCAACACACTGGTCTCGTAACACCAGTAACAGCAGAAGGAAAAGCGAGAGCCAAGAGTGCAAGGGACGGTTCCCAACACAGTATGAGATGTCTCGTTTCCCTTAGTAGTGAATAATTTTAACAACAATTCAGGTACTCTGCTTTATTTTTATAAATCCCAACTCTGCATCAATTCAGGAACTGGCTTATCCTCCCCTACATTCCAAATCACAGTATTTACACAGCATAATCCGTTCTGGACATCCGATAATAAAACAAACCAAACCAAACACTTTGTAAAAGCTACTGGTTTGTGACTGGCTTCAACAAAATTCCAGACTTTGCATTTTTTTGACAGGATTATTAGAATTTTCCAAATGCCCATAGTACATTCCTCAATCATTTCTTTATTTTAGGATGCTCCTTTTCACACTCAGACAACACTGTTTATGAAAATTATCAATAATGGACAGATCCAGTGATACTTTAGCTCTAACTCTTTAGCAGTGATTTTCTTAAGAAAAAATTGTACAGTTACATATAATTTTGCCAGGCAAACTCTGGACCAAGAGAAAGTTACAGGGTTAGTAATGCCAGGTCAAGCAAAATGAACTGCATGAGTTTTACCTATCATCAACAGCTCCCCCAAAAAAACGTATTTGTGGGTTGTCAAGACACATCCAACTTTATCAATGTCCTCTAACTGCACATTCTGCATGACTTGGATACAACAGCAAGTTTTTTAAAAATTGTCTGTCTATACTGTTGCAGAGGGGGAAACATGCGAGTAATAAGCAATGCCTTAGGAAATCACTAAAGGAGAGGACAATGACTGCAGAGTCTCTGGCAGGAATCGAGCACACACACGGCAAAGCGATCTGCGCCAGAGAGGGCAGAAAACAGAGACTTGACAATGAAAAGTATCTTCAACTTTAATAAAGCAAGCAACGTAGTGAACATTCAGATTCTAAGAAGCAAGCCTTGATCTCGAAGGCAAGGCTTGTGGCTCCTAAACAACTTTGCAAGGCCATGCTGTGCTCCCAAATTTATTTTTTTTCCTTAAAAAATGCATTATGAGAAAGGTCTAAGAGAAGCTGAGGCTTGACAGTAGCTGTGGTCCCAAATGTCTGGTGACTCCCAAAGCAGCCCAATGCTCTAAAGCAGGGGGAATGAAGAGGCCTTTGAGGTTCCCACCACACAGTTTGAATTTCAGAACTAAGAGTTTTCCTCTGTGGGATCCTGCAATTACTTATCCTCGTCTGCAGTACCCTCTCCCTACCAACAGACAGTAGGCAAGATTTTCTAAGTTGAAGGGTGACGTCAGACACCCAACGGGAGCCAACTGCAGGGCATCGTATCTTAAAAAATGAGAACTGAGATCTCAAATCAATAGCCACTTCTAAGAACACTGCTCAAAACACAGGAAGTACTTTGAACACAGAAAGTGCTAAAATTCTGCAATAATCAGTCACATAGAAATAGCAGTTATTAAACAAAGTCACACTAAGAAATACAGAACCAGTATGGTAAATGAAACTTTCAACACACAAATCCTTCACATGCCTTGCATAATCAGAGAATCTAAAAAAAATTTTTAAAAACCCCCACTAATTGTATCCTTTCTGCACAATCCCTGGATTCATTTAAGTGATTTTATATCAGAAATATCTTCCTTTGATTTCAAATCTGGAACAGGTTATAAACTTTGTTTTCACTAAAATTTAGAAAGCAGTGCCAATTTGGGAGCCAGCAATTCCACCAAAAGCTAAATTTGTCAAGTCCATGACAGGTCAAATGGAGAAGAATCATACATTCCTACGTGCACTATTATCTTAAAATGAAATGCTGTTTACCCACGGCTCTGAAGAGTCATTTATAAAGTTATTTTACACAAGCACGTAGGGCTCCTGTCCTGGGCTACTCACATGACCATTATCCCACAGGAATACGGAAAACCACCATTTTCAATATTTCTCTTGGTTCCAGTAGGCAACAGCCACCCAGGCCCATCAGTTCCTGCACTGCGGGGCTAACTCATGTGTGCCTTCAGCATGAGGAAAAAAAAAAGCCTTTTCAAAAACTCTTCCCCGCAAAACACCCCTAAGTAATAAATCTTAAGGCTTTTTCAGAATCTGTGCCAAAATTATACTGACAGTTGCTGCTCAACAAATTTAACAGAGAATTCAGTTCATGGCTAGGATTGCCCAGCTCTTCCTTTTAACACGCTTTGATAAAGCCTGCTCTGGAAAACGTCCATGTTTTGAGTCTAGTCCATCCTTCCAGTATGGCTACGTTTAAATATCATTTCAAACATGATTTATGATCTAACCATCAGTGTAACGTCCTGCCTTCAGACAGGTCTACAAACTACTTTATCCCTAAGGCTTGCTAAATCTTAAACTTCCTTACTATTTTGTTGCAATTCTTTTTCCAAACAGGTACCTAATTATCTGCAAAACTAGCTCAAAAATGGGCACAGGGAACAGTAACAAAGTAACAAAATGTAACAATGTATAACAAAATATACTTTTTGGTATAAACCATATGAAATTTCTTTCCCTGGTAAAATATTTCAGGATGAAATCAACCAGCTTGCCTTTTGCCCACATCATTATCTCTGTTGCCCATTTACAGGAAAGCTCTCCTTTTCCATGCTTATTTTTACTCAAAGTAAACAAGTTAAAAAAAATAAAAATCCGCTTAAGTCACAGTATGTGGGAGGCCAAGGAATTGCAGTTTTGTTTTTTAAATCACGGCGTAGCTGTCGGTTCTACTTTCTATCTTTCCTGCCACGCTCTGTACCACTGCTAAGTGGTTTTGGTTTCTTTTTTTTTTCCCCAAAAGCAGTAAAAAGTCTAGCTGCGAATAACTCACCTGGGTTTTGCTGGAAGGTATGACCTTGCGTTTCCAGTGGCACTTTGTCAGATCTATTTTGCTGCAGTTCTTATCTGCTGGCTTATACACAGATTTTGTGCCAGAAATTAAAGGATTTTTTTTTTTACAGGTATACTGTAGATACCTTTTGCCTGGTGAAACGGTTACAGAAACAGCCGTAACCACCGAGGCCAGCACAGCACAATACAGAAAAACAGGTGACAGATCACTAGGGAAAGGCACGAGTCACGATGCTTTTAATGAAATTTAAACAGATGATTATATTTTTCTAACTCCTATCTCTCCACCCCAGAAGAAAGCAAAATATTTTAATTAAATCAGCCAACTCATCCAAAACCAGAAAAAAGGAATGCCAGTGATATCCAAACCACCTGGTGAACGCTATTAAATTCAGCACATATTTACTTGCCTTAGATTATGAATTTTACTTTCTGATGAGAGTTCAGAGGCAACCTCTCAGCAATAAACAGAGGCATCCACCCTGACCATCGCCCCCAACACCACCTACTGACCACAACACAAAAAGCTTTTGCTCTTTGTCAACAAAATAATAGTTTTCTCGCTCAGCCACAGAAAACATAGACAGTGGCTATTAATGGAGCAGGAATGTCATACAGTCAATGAAACGGTCCTGGCATCGTGTGACAAGTGGAAGTTTGGCATAATAAACATTTGCTGCTTAAAAGGCTCATGGCTAGGAAAAAAAATACAAAGTAAGAAGGATGCGACAAGATACAGGTCAACATCCAAGTCTCAGAGCAAGGCAGCACGTCAGACAGCCCTGATTTTCCCGTTTTCAACACGGTCTTTGAAAGAAACAGTGTCGAGACTGGTTGGATTAGGTTTCGGTAGGCGATTTTTAAATTGAGGGTTTAATTTTTCTGTGATAAGATTTAAAAATTAGTCACAGGACAGAGCGGATGCCTCGGCCGGGCAGAGACAGCTGGCTGGAGGCAGGGCCAGGCTCTGCGGGCTCTGGAACACGCTGTGCTGCAAACACAGGAGCCTTCAGCAGCCGCAAAATATAAAAAGAAAATAAGGTTAAAAGACCCAAACGCAAGGGGAGGACTAGTTCAGCAGATCACAGGGTATCTAGCAAATAAATAAGGCCACATTTTATTCTGTGTGAAGTTACAAGAGGCAAAGGAGAGCAGCTTTTGGGCTGTTCCAACACACATTGCCCCGATCCCGCAGCGCCAGTGCGGGAGCGATTGGGTGGGCGCTCGGAACCTGAGCAAACACACATTTATTTTTCTGGTATACAATAACAACAACCCTCTTAATTTTAGCCAAAAGTGGGAAAAATGATAAGTAAGAAACAAGGGGGAAGACTGTGCTCAAGAAAAGCAATGTGATTTCAGAAGCTCGGATTCTCAGTCATTGGATTGGTGCAAAGTACTTCCAGTGTTCAAAAAATACAGGGGATTTTTCAGGGATAAAAAAGACCAACTGCACTGGTTCAATTCTATAAAATGATTAACTGAAAATAATATACACCTCAGTGCAAACAATGAGATCAAATGCTGTGCACCCTGTTCAGAATGCAAATAACCACCAGTTATCACAGAACACCATCCGCCCCTCGCAGAAGAGCTTTACAGATACCAACACCTGGAAGGAAAGGGAACACCCCAAAAATACAGTGCCCTAAATGCTGATCTACTCAAGGACATTTCCCATATTAGTAGAAGAAACTTTTCATTAGAATGCACCCAAACGATGAACAGGAGGAATGCTCCCACAGATATTGTCCTGGGGGTGGAGGGAACGTGGAGGGTGACAGGGACAACCACCACAGCACAGTCAAACACTCCCTGAAATCCCCTCTCAGCACGGGCCGTGTAGAACTTAAGAGCCAGATGAACTCCTGATGTCCTTTCCAGTCTGAACCCTCCTGGTAAGTAGGTTTTCTACTCAAAAGACACCAATCCAAAGGAATTTATCTATACATTCTGTCTTTGACTTCCAGTAAAATATCAAAGCTGCATCTGCCCGAATACCTCGCTCTGCAGAGTGTAAAAGTTGTTGTCAGTGCACAACAGCGTCCAGGTTCTGAAGTTGTAGGAAAATACTCTGCCGGACACAGCACAATTCTGCTTCTCTTGAGCTGTCACTCACAAAAGAGGGACCAGGCAGGTAGCTCTTGGGTTCTCTCCACACAATATCTTTTGTGCATCACTGAACTATTGCATAAGAGATCAAAAGGCTCAGACTCCACCTAACAGCAAGTAGAAGGGAAACCCAGAGACCCTTCTTCATTTGGCAGGGCTAACAGTTCAAAATTAGGCAGCTAAGATCATACAGATGAGGGTATTCTACCACAAGCTCTGGGGCCGTCCTTGCCAGACAACTGGGGTTGTCATTGTTTTCTGTTAATGCCACTGCAGCAGCTCCTGTGCTCCATGTGCACCACCAGGACGTCAGTGCTGTCACAAATCTCTCCACAGGAGAGCCACAACAGCGCTCTGCCATCCGCAGCTCGGCTACGGAGTCTCACCCACCAGATCTGGAAACACAGATAAAAGGTACCGTACCGTCCCTGAATATTAATGACGCTCCCCATCAACTGCTGCTCACCTGCCTGCTTTTTTCCAAGTGGAGTGGGCTGTGCCCGTGGTGTTACACACCCCTCAGCAACCCCCCAGCCCTGCCGCCTGCCTGGCATCCCAAGGGAACAGAGCTCAGGCACCTTCCCTGCTCAAAACTTATCTTTGAAAAACATCTGGGCATTTTACTCAAAGCAATGAACCGTACTCCGTTTGTCTCTACATTTGTTACTACTACAACTGAAGTACTTTCAACCACTAACGTGATAATGACATTATAATAATATTAACTAGAAAGCTGCATGCTGTTAATGACTTACTACCTGGTTTATTTAGCACGGGACAGCATGAGGTGAAGAGAAACTGACCAACTCTCTGTGTAGGGCAGCGTTAACAGCTCCTGAGCAAACCAAGCACACCGAAGGCCAAGGCACCAACCAACCTGCTGATCTCTAAGGGAACCCCACACAAGCACTGAAGACAGAGCAACGGCATTACTGTCCCCAACCTCAGTTACTCAGCAAACCACTGGAAAGACAAATAGCACCTCAGCTAGACAAACGTCTTTGACTAGTAAAGCCATAATAAAGCTGAAGAAAGTCTTACATTCTCAGGATGTCTCCTGTTCTCAGGGGACTAGTCCCCCCTTTATGTAGCTATACTATACACGCACACAGAGATTTTCACAGACTAAAGCTCAGCAAAGGCACCACCTCAAGAACTGAGCTGAAATAACGTGAATTCCATACCAGGTCCTCTCATCACTTCCTTCTAAGAGCACCTCCTTCATTCTCCCTGCCGCTTTTATAACTTAAGTTCTCCAGATAATACACACTCAGGACAGTCTGGTTAATTAGTCTATGAAATACTGTCCTCTTACACAAGAAATTGCAAAACATCGGTTGATTTCGTACAGAGCACTTTAATAACCACCTAAAAGCACCTCCAGCAAAGCCCCAGTCCCTCCCCCTTTCCCCAATCCCTTACTACTTTCCAACATTTCTGCACACCAACGTTTTTCTTTTGTACTACTACATCATCCCACTTAAATCACTCCCACGTACCTGCCTGGTTCCAGCCCTCTCCTGGGGAAGAGAACATTTTTTTCAAAACCTGTTGCCGCATCAAGCAGAGGTACAAATACACACTCTCAAGGCATCCAAACCCACACAGTCTCCCCTTCTCCCATCAGAACTACATCAGACACGGATCCTGCCACCCTTTGATTCCAATAGTCAGAGTCCTTAAACTCCACAGCCATCCACAGCAAAAGCAGCCCCATCTCTGTCACCCCACTCTTCCCACTCGCTCAGATTCTTTCCTCAGCACCTTTCCCCAGGTTCTCAGCCCCTTGACATCCTTTCAGAAGCTAAACATCGTGGTTAAACCAAGAAGCAAACGTATAGTGGGTTCTATATTAAACCAACAATTACAGACAGGGATGAGTTGTCTGAGTGTCCCTCGGAAGTCACAGGCAGTGTGATACTTATCTTAGGCCATTTTTCACCTTTATGAGCTGTGAAACAACCAACCCATTAACGTCAAAACAGGGAGGTTTAGAGAAAAGTAAACACAAAACGTGTATCCTTCAAATATTTTTTTTCCTGTAGTCCCATATTTAAACATCTGTTCAAGCATCTTGACTTTTTATTACCCCCTTCTTCTACTACACTAATCCTTCTCTGTCAAAACTAGTGCGAGTTTTAAGCAGTTGTTTTCCTGTCAAGCAGTTTCCTTTAGAAGAACAAAACCCTCTTACTGCTGGGCTTATTCCTCCTCGCCTTACACTGAGTTTCTACTTTCTATTAAGGGCAAACATATCTGTGGAGAGCTGCTCAGTGTAGTTGCAGAGAGAAAAGCACTCGTGTTTGGTATGTGAACTCCCAGCACTGATGCAACCCCAAACTCTACACAACGCTGCTTTACAAACCACACAGAAACCTCAAGCCACCTTCAGGNGGAGGAGCAAGGATGAAAGGGTGGACGAAGGGGATGAAGGGTTGGAGGAGCAGGGAGAGGGGATGGAGGAAAGAGGATGGAGGAAAGGGATGAGGGCATGGAGGATGTCGGAGAGGGGATGGAGGAGTGGGGTGAAGTGCCTAATCTGCCCCTGTCTGTGAGGGTTGAAGTGCTGGTCCTCATTTCTTCACTTCTTGTTTTTTTCTTCACTGGGGGAGCTGCCACCTCTGGACCACAAGGGCCATCCCTTGGGCAAGTGGCCCAAGTCCAAGTGGCCTCCTGCAGGGACAGCTGGAAATATCCCTCCTTTGCTCCCCAGAGGGGAGCCCCAGCCCCAGCCTGCCATGTCCCAGGGCCTCCAAGACACCCCTTGTTTGGTGAAGCGAAGCTACTTCACAACTTCATTGTTTGGTTCTTTTTTTTTTTTTTTCCCCATGTAAAAAAAATGCAGAACACACACAGGTTGGAATAAAGGCTTCGAAAAGAGACCTGATAACCCCTGATTTAAACTTAAGAAGCAAGAGCACAGGGTGTAGGTATCCCACGGGAGGCTCCGGCGCCTTTCTCTTTTCCAGAGCCTGGCAGCTTCGTGCTAAACTGCTCTTTGCTTACACCGGGATGCTGAGATGTGTCGGTGTCAGGCGGTGATCTCTTTGAAATCTCCTGTTTTGCTCCGAAAACAGCTACTACTTACGAAAACAAACCAGCATTCAGCTTCAAACACTCTCGCATGCCGACATGGGTCTGCAGCTCCTGGCCATTCCTGTGTGGCTAAGAACTAAAGGAGATTATTTTAAGCAGTAAAGACCAGGGTATTTGTGACCAAATACTGTTGTCAGTGAAGTCAATGACAATTTTGACACTGGCCTAAGGAGAAGTCTTTTTGCTTGTGAAGATCAGAGTGCTATTCCTGCCATCCCCCTTTGTTTCCCGGTAATTAGGAGATACAGCGACAAATCATATCTGCCACAGAGCTAATGTAGTTTTCAGTCTTCAGTCAGAAATTTAGGACATAATTCAGCATTTAAGATAGATGATATAACGTCTGAACAACTGACTCTCGTGGTGAATGCTGATGTCTTAAGTGTTGACATTTAATTAGAAAAATAGCCTTAAAACAGTGGGGAATAAGACTATTTTTATCAGGCACTTAGGAAAGCTAATGTTAGCAAAACTCTGTATTAAACGCTAAGCATTATTTCAAAACATTTAAATACATCAAAGCTGAGTTTCAAACAGCTTGCGCTACCCTCTCCATCTAATGCGAGGTCTAAAATAACAGAGTGATTTCATAGCCGTGGCACGTTGCCCGGAGCGTGGCCTGAAGCCAGAAGCTGAACTGATACGCTCCATATTCTCCTGCTCCTCCTCTATCAGCAGATGTAGAACAGGGTCCTGACCACCACGCTCTAAAAATCGAGTGCCATTTCTCCGAGGAGCCAGTGAATTCGTGGCCGCGTCCCTGCCAAACTCAAGCAGGAGCTGCGCTTCCTGCAGGGATCTTACATAAAGCTGCTCTGCGCTTCCTCTTCCACCTCGCTGTGACGATACTCCTTCACCAGACAACACTCGGACACAATTTACAAGCGATTTGAACCCTGCAGTTTGTATTTTTCATTTTAAAGAAGTATATATTTTAGGGGATGAAAGTGTATCGAGAGGATGAAATTACTTTGCTGGATGCAGCAGAAGGCTCTGACCATATTCCTTTTCCAATAAACAGCAAAATTCCAAGAGAATTATATCCTTGCCTTGCATTCTGCCTTGTAAAACTTCACACTTTTTAAACTGTTCTAAAGCCCGCACTAGACATTTATGAAGTTTCATCTCACCCTTGAGTGGTAAATAATTTTCAGAGGAGAAAAACCAAAGCAGAGCAGCCAAGCCAGATATTGATTAGCCAATAACACTCCACAGCTCCCAAAATCAAAGGTCAGCTGTATTAACAATTAAGATTCCCATCTCAGAGATCCCATTTTAAAATACTGAAGCCTCACCTGAATTTGCACAGTTGGCTTGTACAGAAAAAAAAAAAGAAACAGCTGCTGAAGGAAAAAGTCACCTTCTGATCTGAAGATTGGGTTTAACCCGTCACTGAGGCTTTGTCGATGGGATTCCCAGTGGAGGAACGCTCTGCGAGAGCAATGGCTTCAGATGTTTGTTTAGCAAGATGAGGACACAAATGTTGTCTGATATAAAAATGTGCACACAAACATAAAAGCACGCACTTAAATGTTAGGTCCATCAAGCTTTTAATTATAAGCGCATGAGTAATTCTTATGTAATTGCTGGTACTACTTTTAGGTTTATAAAACTAAGCATTGGTAAGCGCAGAATCATTGCCTGAACGTGCAAGAATCAAATTGCCACTGATGTTACTCCCTGGGCTTGTTCTTGTGTGAGACATTCCTGCATTTGTGTTACACTCGCATGGAGTTCTGGGGCCGTTCTTCAGCAGGAGCTGGCGAAGCGTTGCCACAAATCTGTTGTGGTTTTTTTATCCCATTTACTCATGTCCCCTCCATAGTTGCTGAGGCAAAGCCACAGGAAATCTCAGAGAGGGTTCTGTTTCTCTTGAATGGGTTTTATAGGAGGGTGTTTTTCTTAATGACTGAGGCATGGGTCCATTCAGGGGAAGAGTGGGATTTTTTCGCCATCCCAGACAGTTTTTCAAATAGTTTATCATTTTTCTTAGCTATTTCCTCGTTTTGCTCAGCTATTGTCTTGGTGATTTCTTCTACTTTCTCTTCAATATCTTTTTCCACGCTGCTCCATTTGCTTGGATGGCATTTGATATCACCCCTAAAGGCTTACCTGCCCTTTACAGCTGACAGCAGTCACCTCCAGAGACTGAGAGGGTTTATCTCTTTCCCAAGTGCTTTATCAATATCTCCATCTTTGGCCAGGGTTTCCCAACTGTCTGGCTTCTCTACCATCTAAATCTATGGTGGCAGCCCCATTGTCCCAGCGTCGGAGCAACCAGGAGATGTGGCCACATCTAGTACCTGATAGCAGGGATGTCACTTTGCGACTAGTAATAGTTCCTCAGCGTTCACCATTTTCCTGGTGGAAAATTCCTCTCACTCATTATTCTGTTTTTAATTAAGTATTTTGTCATTTCTTTAAAATGAGTATTTTAATCTATGCATTATTTACTTAGGTAACTATGGCGCTAATTAAAAATGTACACTAACTATAAAAATGCCCGGTTGGTTTCTAATCCGTAGAGAGAAAGAGCTGCCTGAGAGACAAAGGGTTTCTTCAAGGCATCTTTATGAGAGACACAGGGTTTCTTCAAGGCATCTTTATTCCACAGGCATTCAATTACTGGCTGAAGCACCAATTATAGGTAGATCATCAGTGGCTGATTTTCGGTCACAAGGTCCTTCATCTAAACACACATGTGGATTCTCACCTGCAGCAACTGGTCTTTAGGGAAAAAGTAAGAGAGTTAGAAAATAAACTGCATTTTTTAAAGGAAAACCTTGTGTGTAGTTTGTTATTTCTTTTTTTTTGTGTGTGCCCTGCAAGAAATACGAGCAGATTAAATTACAGAGTGCACAAGGTGACATTTCCAAGACGCACACTGGAGCTACACAGTAGTGCATTCTTTTGTTGTTGTTGTTCATTTATGCTGGTTCATTCCCTTTTTTTCCTTTTCTTTCTTCTTTTTTTAAAGGAAGGGCTAAGTTTTGAACCCAAGGCTCGTAAGGTCTGAAACATCTCCAATGGCCCTGTCTTGATGGGAACTGGAGGAGTCATCATCTTGCAAAACAGGGTTTTGCGAGGAAATGTGTTAAGATTAGTCAGTTAATTGGTATTATATTCTGAACAGTGACATCATTTTGCTATTCTGTGTTATAAACATGGATATCCTTGTAAAATGTGAATTTTTCTCCAAACTCTATGTAATAATTTCTAAAAATATACTTTTCCAAGTCTTTCATTCTTATACTCAACCTGATACAACAATTTACTTCTGTAATTTATATGCTTAAGTGATTATTGGGCACACTGATAGATCACCTCATGGTCTGCCCCTGTCAAAAACTGCCAGGCAGAAAGGGATGCTTCTCAATGTTTGGATTTCTCAATAAGCACTCATCTCATATTCTGCAGGGAAGGGTTTTCTTTTCTACTTTGTAGCATCTCAGTTAAGACTGCTGAGCGGAAAATGAATGACTGAATTCTTAGAATAAAATGCATAAACACAGGGACTAGTATCTAGGCCTCATGACAGAAGTCTCCCAGGACCCTACCGTGACGACTGCAACGCAAACACACCGAGGTACGTTACTCTGGAAAGCACTTTGAGATCTTTGTGAGAAAGGAAGAGAGAAATTCTGTTCATGGCTGTACACACTCTCTCTTGGCTTAATTGCTTATTTTCCAGATATTTCAACATCTATTATAGGGGATGTTCTCCAGGTAGTGGGAGGTAGGATTTCAAACACCTTCACATAGAGGCTGAGCCTCCCTTTCCTGTGTTCTAGAGGACAAATTACTCAATTTGATAGTGGTTTTCTGACAGCATCTTCTGCTTCAGACTTTAAAAGTCATGTAACTGGGAAAAAGCTTTGTTGGTAAATCTCAGTGGGATTTAGGTATGAAGTAAGCTTGTCATAACTAAGGGTATATCTATATTTTATATTTTTTGTGTTTCCAGGGCTCAGCTTTTCTACTATTTGAGCTAGCTCCTATAGACCTATCTTAGAATTCCCCATACTACACTCAAATTGTGAAGCGGACATTCCTCAATGGGGTTGTAGCCCAGTTGAATGCTGAAACCCTCACTCGGGTGCCTAGGGATCTTATCACTTCCAGCAGCAATTCCCAGGCTCCTTCTCAAGGCTCCTACCTTCTCTTGGCTCATCCAGGGATAAAGGCAAAACTATTTAGGAGTGCCATAATTCATCAATTCCCCAGCATTTCAGCGAGTGCATCAGTGGTAAGCGACAGGATATTGCCCAGTATGGGCGAGTTTGTCCCTTTCTCAGGGGTGGGAGAGATTAAACTGGTGGAGGGTGCCTCTGCTTTGTACAGGTGGCTTAAAGAGTGATGGTTACCCCCTGCTCAGGCACATCCATCACAAAACCCGCGGCTCCGGGGTGTCTGGGTTACCAAGAAGGCAGAGACAGCTTGGAGGGGCACGAAGGACATCTCAGAGAGGTTCAGAAAATCTCAGTGCCTCATCTAAAACTGATCCAGCCACCTTGGGCTGCAAAGGACAAAATCCAAGAGCTTTGCCAATGTTGGCCATGAGCACAGGTTTCAGATATATCAGCGGCTACGAGAAGGTCTCACAGATCAAGACAAAATCACAAGCTTGCACTTACTCAACGCTGCTGAGACTGTTCATTACAGCTGTAAAAGCAATTTTTTTCTGAGAGATGCATTTTATACAGCAAAAGGGTTTGGCAAAAGCATTTGCCAAACAGAATAAGCTGGCCAACCCACTTCTTCCTTCCAATAAAGAGTTTACAGTAAAGTTTTTGGCATTTTGGAAATTATAAATTAATCACACCTCCAGCTGATATTTGCAATGGAACTTATCTGCATCTCAAAATGAGTATCTTCAGCCTCTTAAGTACCACCATCCTTCTTACCTAAAGCAAGTACTCACATGTGTGCCAGTAACACACTCCCTATCTCCGGGATGATCTCCAGGAGTGTAGGTGTGTCCACCAGGAATTCCTGTCTCCAAAGAGCCGCTCTCCTCCCTCACCCTGTCAGGCCCTGAGGGTGTTGATGGACCTTTGTGGATCTCAGCAGCCTCCCCTAGACCCTCCCCATATCCTGCCTGTGGGTCTGGGGGCTCCCATCAGCAGCCTGGGGCTGCCCGTCCTGCCCCAGCGACACCATGGATGCCAATCTCCTGCCATGGACCTGTCGGTCCAGACCCTGACCTCATTCCAACTTTGTCACCGTGATGAGCTGGTCTCTTGATTGAATGTGGCCTCCACCTCCAGACTGGCCCTGCTCCCTCACTAGGGTGGTGGGATCCATCCTGGTCTGTCAGCCAGGGGATACCCCACTGCTCCCTGGACTCCCCAGCCCGTCCTGCTGGTTTGTGCACATCAGTCACGCTTTCCTCACCCCCAGACACAGCACCTCGTCATTTAGTTGAGTTTAGCACTGACGTGCACTGACTGTTTTGAATAATAACCACAAAAAGGGGTTTGGTTGCTTTTTTTTTCCCCCATCTTTGTTTTGGGGTAAGTATAGTAAAGTGAGGTTAGACAAACTACTCTTGAGAAATGAGGCTTCCCTGGCCTTCAGGATGGAGTACCATAATTAAAAGATAATTTTTAGCATCATACAAGTTGATTTAATATAAGAAGAGAATATCTATAGTCTCATGAGAGAGCGTAGTGCTACCGATACCACAACACCTCTGCAGTTTCCCTCTGGCTAAGCTTCAAGAAAAGTCACGTAGGCTCCGGGTTTCAGAAACCTGCCAATAGTTTCAAAGTCAAACTTCAGAGCTAACTACAGTGATGAATAAAATCACAGGAAGTGCTTAGCACTACTTTAACTCAAGCTGTACAGATCTGAAACTGGATACTCAAAATTTGAGTGTGTGTATATGTATTTATTTATTTAATTTAAAAAATCCATTTGTGGCTGGCTATTCTAGAAGTGGAGTGCAATAATCTGCCATGCAGGGATGTCTGCGGTCTCTGCAGACGAAAAAAAATAGCTGTGAACATGACAGATGATGTTCCTGCAGCCGTATGAGACAAAGGAACATATGGCTGCTCTGTCTGAAGTTCCTACAACGCTTTATGGTCTTCGAAGTGCAGCAAAACATTGGCCGATTAACATAATTGGAGCATTTTACAAATGATTCCTAATTATTTTTGCAAATGAAAATGATGATGCTGACACGTGAAGTTTCTTGCTGTGCATGATGAATGCCGAGTTCTCATTTTACTGAGTACTGTAATCAAATTTAGAACAAGCGTTATGTAAGTGCATAAGCAATCCTAATCCTAATCCCTTTTCTGCTGTCTCACTTTCCCCATCTAGGCCTGCTGCAGCTGTAAATCTATAAATCTCCCATATTTTGTGATTTCCCCGCATATTTTTAGTTTTGCTTCCCAATCTCTTGTCTTGTTTCCTAAGAGCATACATTTTTAGTTGATAACGGTTCTAATGGCATGAGAGCTCTGGGTTTTAGCCTTACCACACCGTATGATCACGGCAAAGGTGTTTCACTGATGCTGTTGCTATACTGGTACCCAGCCCCATAGGATGTTAAACCTCACCCTGTTGAAGCACCTATTTATGAACAAACATAGAGGTCTTTAAACATTTTTTACTCTGTTCTTAATTGAATGCCTATTGTTTGCAGTGTTTTATTAATATCAGTAGAGGTTGGCTGGGGTTACGTCAACACTGCACCATTCAGAGCAGCCAGAAGATGGCAAAGATGGCTGTAAACAAACTAGTTGGTAATCAACCAGTTCTGGCTTCAGAGCACTAGATTCTCTGTGGGCAACCTGACCCTGCCTCTGATTTTACCCTAGGATTTGTGCCACTAGTATAATTATTTCACCGACTCAGTGAAAAATGGCTGGGAGGGACAGGATCCTGCACAGAGTTAAATGCTGGACTCAGAAAAACAAGGGAGAGAATGCTACAGATTGTGGTTTGTGGTGTATTTCCAGGAGACGTTTTGGAATTTACCAGCTTCATAAAACTCACCAAAAACTTTATAAAATAGTCCACATAGCAATTAAATCATCTTATGACAATTATTCTTAGTTTTTATGAAAAAGACTCTTTTATTGAACTGTATCTTCTATTTGGAATATTTCTAAGTGTGCACAATAGCTAAGATAAGTATTACAGCTGGGGGGTTCACAGCATATGAGTTACCCGGTTCATTTAATTTCTTTGTATTTGTCTACAAATGGCCTATAATTTTATGTAATTAATTCATTACATGAACCTTATTGCTAAAATAGCTGTGAGATGGTCCAGCTGAAATAAATAACAGGGTTTTCATTGGGCTGAGTGGGAACAGTGAGAGGCCATGGGAGGTTTATCCCTACTCTGTAAATGTTACTGAAATTACTCTTTGGAAGCGCTGAAAGAATGAGCTGTTTCACATTTAATATAATATTCCTGCTATTGTTTGGTTGCTAAACCAGAAGTCATTCTTAAGCAGAGAGTATTCACGTTTATAAATTAGTGAGTCCTGCAAATATTCTCCTTTTTTTTTTTTTTTTTTTTGCTATTGTGCCTGCCCATGAATCCGTTTGCTAAAGTATACATGGAAGAAACCCAACACAATCACTGTAAATGTATTTACAAACTGAAATCTATATTTATAGCGATTCTTCCTGTGGAATCCACACAGATTAACTAAGTACTCTTTTGCCTTGCATAACTAACCCCTGCCGATGTGATGTATAATGTAATCTGGTGGGAGGCTAAAAGAACACATGCAGTCAAAAACATGCAGTCGTGCCTGGCCATGGAAATCAGAACTCCGGTGTCTGTCACCTTTCCCGGTTCTATCGGTGGGTTTAATGACTGCTATTGCAGCCACACAGATCACGCTTCTCTCACAGCTAGGACTGGCAGCCCCACAGTGATAATCATAGAATCCTTCAGGTTGGAAAAGACCTATCATATCATCAGGTCCAACCATTAACCTAACACTGCCACGTCCACCACTAACCCATGCCCCTCACACCACCTCTGCCCGTCTTTCATGATGACATGAAATCTTCATATAGTGATATAAAGACTTGAAATCTGATATGAGATTACAGTTAACAGTAAAGCTTTTTGAATAATGAATTTACCAGCCACCACTCCATACTTTACAGATTTCATGGCAGGTACTACAATCCTACAATCACGTGTACAGCAAGAGCTCAGCATACAGTTCTCAGCAACATGTTATTAGATGACAAGCAGTAGCAAGCAAAACAATAACATTTCATGTTTTTTAAGTAACTGTGTTTTCTTTTGTTTTGCTCATGTTCATTTTGTGATCATTCCATGGAAATATATTTAAATACTTCAACATCACTGACATAATTGTGAGTTAAGCAACTGTTCTAGCAAAGAAAACAGCCACAGCTCTTCCAGCCCCACGCTCCTGCACCAGCCAGCCCTGGATCCAGCTACTCGCAAAAATCAATGACAAAGGCTAGACATCCCAAAAGCATTAAGTTTTTCTGAACCTCTAACCAAGACCTTCTTTGCCAGGGGTTAAACCTTTTACTTCTTATCCTGGCCCAAATATGAGGAACAAAACAGAGCAATAGCTTTGTATTGCCTGAAAACAATCCTTTCTTTACCTGAATCACAGAATCTTCATGGTTGGAAAGGAGCTCTGAGATCACTGAGTCCAACCACACACACACAAAACACCCCTACAATCTCGGCCACTAGAGCATGCCCTGAAGTGCCACATCTACACGTTTCTTAAATACCTCCAGGAAAAACCCCCAGTTTGCTCAAGTTTTGAGCATAAAATCTGTGAGTAATTTTGTTGCTCTCACTTGGACTTCTACCAGTTGGCCACCAAATTGCCGAGTACCAAACAAGGCCGGTACTTTAACTGGGGCCTTATCTGTGCTGCACGGAGTGGAAAAATCATTTGACTTATCTTACATACATTTGTATAAGCCATAACAAGATACGGTGGGTTTTTCCCCCCATAGCTATGACCCTGTCGACTATCGGTCAACGCATGCCCTACTATGACATGTTTTTACTTGTTTTTCTGCAGGCCGAATCAGTCATTTTTCATCTAATATTCACGCAATTTATTATTCTTAAGTAATTCTTATTTTTTCCTTCACCATTTTTTAACACCACTCAGACTATTTATCTGGTTTACTGAGATTGTTTTGAATTCTGTTCTTCTCCTTCAAAGTGCCTCCCAGCGGGGTATCATCTGCAAATATAATAACACAGTATTCCCTAATCTGCATCCTTAATGAAGGTACTGATTAGTATTGGACCTAGAACAGATTCCCACAAGAACCACACTTCCATTTTCACAATGAAAATGGCTTTGACTAGCCCCAGCTCTTGTTATTCACCTGGATTTGAGTAATCCTTAGAAAACAGCTAGTTTCCAGCGCGCTGATTTGCCTGGCCACCCTGGAGCCTTTCTTGAGATAAACAGGATTCTGGGTTAATCAAAGAATTCATTACAGAGCACACAGATGGCTAAAACAATTGTTATTGAGCTGCGCTAGCTCCTTGGAGAAAAGCCACCTGAAATTACCCGAAAGCGACGCGGACAAAGCACGCTGTCTGACTTGTACATTTCTAATGACACTCTGCAAGGTAAATGTGTGGGTGCCAGCTGAGCGAGCCCTTCTGCCGAGTGCCAAAAAGACACTGCGGGTGACCCAGAAAGTGCAGCAGTAAGAGCCGAGGTTAGATCACCCACACAATCACTAACCTGCATAGAATAGAATCACAGAACTGTCTGGGTTGGAAGGGACCTTTAAGATCATCCAGTCCAACCAGCAACCGAGTTCTGATAAAAAACCATCACTAACCCATGTCTCTAAGCACTATGGCAACCCACCCTTTGAAAACCTCCAGGGATGGGGCCTCAACCACTGCCCTGGGCAGCCCATTCCAATGTGCAATAACCCTTTCAGTGGAAACATTTTTCCTACTCTCCAATCTGAACCTCCCCTGGGGCAACTTGAAGCTGTTTCCTCTTGTCCCATGGCCCATTCCTTGGGAGAATAGACCGACCCCCCCTGGCTACCCCCTCCTTTCAGGGAGTTGGAGAGAGCCAGAAGGTCTCCCCTCAGCCTCCTTTTCTCCAGGCTGAACACCCCCAGCTCCCTCAGCCTCTCCTCACAAGACTTGTGCTCCAGACCCCTCACCAGCTCCATTGCCCTTCTCTGGACATGCTCCAGCACCTCTTATGGACTTCCTTATGGTCCTCCTTCACTTCTCATTTTATTGCATTTCCAGCTCCGGTGTTGGATTGGTGCTACCCTCAGGAATACAAAGCTTGGCTATCAAACCACCATGAAACCCACCCCAAAGAGTCATGCTCCTGTCTGTTTGTCATACTCAGCCCAGCAGGTGTTTCTCCTGACATTCTGGGAGAAAGAACAGAGAAATTGAAGGACTTATGGACATGTTCAAAATTTATCAAAACCAACCCAGATGGGGCTTATTTATTCTTAATAGATTTATCTTTCTTGACCTTACCTATCTTTCCATTTGAACGCATATATTTTTGAGCTGAATAAGGAACTGGGTACTTACCTGTGTAAAGGCACACATAAAGGAAAAAATTCTTCTTTTGGTAGAAAAGGCTGATGTTCAGAAACAAATCTGTAAGGAAAGATTATTAACTCTTATTTCAGATTTGAGAATCTGATTTTCACTCCGAGATTGAAGCGCACAGTTAACAGTACAATTCAGATATCAGATTTACCTGTTCTCTTCTACTGCCAGCTTGTATTTGGTTTCAGGGTTCTAATGTTGACCATTAACCTATTTAAATATTCACCAACAGCCTTCTGCCAAGGCAGATTAATTCACCATCTTGCGTCCTTGTCAAGTTGTCAATTTGTCAGCTATTTTTCAGATGCCAGTGCCCTTTACAGTGACAATGATGGCACACAGCTGAGCAACAGTTTTTCTGTTGGTGTCTCCTCTAACAGAAAAGCTCTGCAGTTTGTGAGTGACCAAAGCTTTTCTGCCTTTGGCAGGCCTGAAAACCATCGACTCATAGAATCGTGTGGGTGAAAAAGACCTTTCAAATGAGCCCAACCATCAACACAACACTGACAAACCCCCCCACTAACCCATGTCTGCCCAGCTTTTAAACATTTCCAGGGATGGTAGGAAAATTATCTATTCCAGTCTTTGCATCGGGTTGCTCAGCGGCCTGGGGAGTTGGGGGATCAGGGCTTTGTACCTTGCCATAATGTTGTTTCCATCACATTTCCACCGTTTGCTTTTTTGAGTCTCTCTTCAATAGCTGCTGAGGAATTGCTGAGTAAATTTTAAAGCATTTATTTCAGTAGTTAATGATGCTGTAGATTCACAGGCCAGTCAGACCTTTCAGCCTAAACTTCCTTCCTGCAGTTTCACTCGGTACCTCCCAAATGCAGACCCTATTTTTTGGTGAAAACAGATATTTTAACTCGTTACTAGAACAAAAAAGAACGAATTATTTACTTAATGACTCCAAACGAGGGGGAGCCCAGCCCTTCCTTACGAAGCTGTTCCGGTGTCCAGTCACTTCTTTGTTAAAAACGGATCCGAGAGTTTAACCTGAACCCGATTTCAGGTACCCCCTGGGTTTGGGAGTTTGAATTTAAAGTCTAGAGAGCCCAATACTATCAGATGTCTTATTTATGTAAATGTTTACAAACTACTGTCTAGTCACCACGTCACCTTCGCGTTAATCCACTAAAGGGATTAAGCTCTCTGCAGTTTTCCCTGGGAGCTTTGTTTACTCCCCGAGAGCTCCGTTTCCTCCCCCAGCCTGGTCTGTGGCCAGGGCCGCTTCGTGGGGAATCAGGGGGCCAGGAGGGGAATGAATAGAATATTACCGATCAAAAATCAGAAAGAAAAAGGAAGCACAAAAGAAAAAAAGCCCAACACCTATGGATGAGCCCCTCACAGCAGTTTGGCAGCTGGGGTGAGGAGGCTGGAGATACCCCCAGTGCTCGGTCCTTCCCTGCTCCACTCTCGCCCAGGGGGAAGAGGACTCGGACACCCACCAGGCTCACACCTGACTTCCCTATTTATTTATTTTTTGCTGGCCAGACCAGCTTTCCCATTGAGTCTGACATTCGCTGGACCAGTACGGAGAACCTAGAGCTCAGGACTTCACTTCTCTCAGTGTTGGCTGTGGAACAAGCTGGGGTGAAGCCTCACCCCCCCACAGCTCCTTCATACCTCCGTACAGGAAGCAGAGAGGGGATGTCACACCCGAAAACCAGCCCGTTTTTAGCCCAACCTCCACCTGGGAGGATGATGGGGTGCTTCTCCCACCTCGGCAGCCCCGGATGCTCTGTGATGGATCCAGCTTCTCCTGGACCTGCCCCGGTGTGTTCAGGTTAGAGGGAGCTCCAGCTCCAGCACAGCCTCGAGCTTTGGGAGGGAACGGAGAAGCCACACAATTTTTCAGGGGCAGAGAAGTAATTGGGTAATGGCCTGAGTGATTCCACACTCAGCTTCCCATCATTGGCACCAATGAATCACGAACGGGAAGGTTGATACCTCTGGAAACCCTGGGCTGCATCTCAAGGCGCAGAGAACGGTCCATCACAGGCGCTGGCAGCCAGAAAACAAACAGGAGCCTCTTACACTTCCTTTGTCAGCCTACAGGATATGGGCTGTGTTCACGTCTTATCTCTACACCCATCATGCAATTTGGGCTGATTTTTTTTTTTTGAATTAGCAATAATTCTAAGCAGAAATACATTTCTGGGTAGATTATAGAGTCACTCCCCATTTCCCCCAGGAAGCGTGTTGCTGCCCTCTCTCTCAGCTCCTGTGCACATCGACACCTGCCACAGGGACAAATCCAACGTGGATGGAAAAAATAACCAAGCCCAAGCTGAACGGATCCAGAGGAGGCTGCTCAGTATTTATAAAGCACAAATATTCCTGTGCAATAAGCCGGACCAATCAGCATTATGAGCGTTTCTCAAGGTACACTGTCAGACACTGCCTACAAACAGGAGATCTTTTTTCAGTTTAAAGCACAGTGAAGAATCAAGGGAAAAAAATAAAATAAATAAAATAAGCCAAAGGTGTATTTTTGCAAAAACATTGGTGTCTATTTACTTGCCCCAGCAAGGTCCCAGGAGCTTTCTGGTAATTTCTGAGACCTCAGAAACAGCACGGGAGCACAGACCACTTCCTGCGAGCGGCGGGGACCGTTGCGCTGTGGCATTCGGCATCTGAATGCGAGAGGGTGACACAATATTCAGCTCTGGGGGAAAGCAAAACCCCAAAGAGACGTTGGCTCCCAGTTTGACATTGACTGGTCCTTCTCTGAGGACGGTTCTCAGCGGCATCGCGTGGTTCATGGCACTCGGCGGCCGCGGAAAGAGAACCTGAATCCTAACGGCATCAACCTGCTCAAGGACACCTTGGGACTGGGGTGACAAACTTCTGTTCTTATCATGCCACAGACCGCACAAGCCGGGCACGACCATTTACTCTGCAACGTCTGAAATAATTCAGGAGGCTCTTCCAGGCATTTTTAAATGGGTTTAAACTTCCAGCCATTGTGCTCACACAAAACTGCTTTTACTCTGCCCGTTCTTTGTCTCTGGGCCCTGGACACCATTCTGCACTCAGATACAGCCTCAGTCTCAAAGCCTATGGAGAACACAGTTCCTCAAAAACCTCCAAAAAGCATCTGTAAGCCACAAAATATAAATTTCAGTGATAGCATGCAGCTTGGAGGCCAAACAGAGGCGATGGAAATAAAGATCCTTTTATAGGCATGAACCTATAATCATTTAAATGCCTAATCATTTAAAACCTGAACACAGACCTGAACAACAGAACAGCTAAAACCTTATGATTTACACGTTTCTGCCGATACACACACAAGTAATCACAGGCAAAAATCAACGTCAGGAAAGCGTGAGACAGGAGTGAGAAGCAGCTGCAAGTATCCGGTGCCACTTGTTGGTGACACTTTATCAGCGTATCTTCAAGCCAGCCTACACCAACAGGGGTCCTGGATACGGCCACACCTTGGCAGGATTGCCCTTCCCTGGCCTGGTCCCGTGTCTCACGCCACGTCACGCTATTCTCCAAGGAAGACGCTGTCTTGAAGATACCCATAAACCAGTTCTGGCTGTTTGTTATCAAAGCCGACGTAACAGAACCATTCCTCTGCCCTGGAATACATTTGTAAAGCTGCTGTGGAATGACATCTACCCATTTCCACAAATAATAGATGATAATGCCTGAAGTGTCCTGCTCATCTCTTACTATGCCCTCAGTGTCATTTCCAGTGCCTATGCCCATTTATTTCCTGTATGCTGATGCTCCTTTGAGAAGCTCTGTAAAGCTGATGTGCACACACCTACCATAAACACATCACATTGCCCCATCTCAGAGGCAAGGTGTTTTAATACTGGCTTTTCCACCAAGTCTCCCACTTCCAATCCCTTCTTGCCACTCCCCTGATTCTGTCTGACCCTCTCCCACACGAGGGATGCTATTGTCCCACCTTCAAGCCGAGGGGCCCTTTTCCTGCTTCCTCCCCTTCCAGGACACTCCTGAGCCACATAACTCATGTAAATGGTTATTTTGGGTGAAATCCAGCCCGCTTTTGCACGCCAGGTGGAAAGACACCACCCATGGGCAATATCAGCCCTGGGACCCGACTCCCCTCCTGTTCTGCCGGGGCTCAGGAGAACCAGGTCCCACTGACAGTCCCAGGGTGTGAGCAATCCAGAGGGGGAGCAGGCTCAAGCCCAAGGCCTTTGCTTTTAAGGCTCTTTATAAAACAATCACTCTGCTGAAAGGCTTCGGCAAACCCAGTCTCTTGTTACAAAGGACTCTGTTACAGCCTCCTCCGCTTTCTGGCCATTCCTTATTTATACCACTCAAATTACGTGGCTCATTAATCGTAATGGAAGTCCAGTTGAGTTTAGTTTATTTACAGTTTAACAATAGCCTTTGCTTTAACAGAGGGACACACGTTGGTTTGCGTTTGCAGAAATCTGGAACGTAATGGGAGCAAAGGAGTAAAAAAAACCCATCAGGGATTTTAAAGGCTTTAATCATCCCCATAAACAGCCAGATGACTGCAGTCAGTCAGAGTAGAAATAAAATCAAAACACACAGACTTCCCTAGGCAAGTGGAAAGCTCTTAAAATGGCTAACCAGATAAAGTAATGAGCTGGTTAAAAAAAGAGTATTGACTGAACCCTACTGTTTTTAGAAACTCTCATAATTAGATAGAGCACAGAACAAAATAGAAAGATTTTCTGAGTATTCTGGCTGCACTGAAACAAAACAAAGCAGATTGTTTCCACTAAGGAGGCTTCAGCTCTTACTGCTCTTCTTAGAGGGGTTGTGTCACCAGGATTTATTGTTAACATGGACATAAGCTTGCCAAGGCACTCAGCTTTATGTTAAGAGGCCTCGGTGCAGATTTAAGGTGCCAATTTGGCATCACACATAACTTCACAGGGATGCTTAACTCCAGACTCTGCCATTCCCGCTGCTGACCCAACAGGAATCACCACTTTGGATTGCCCGTGTTGGTACCCCAGCATGAACGGGGGGCTCGTGCCCTCATTGACGTGTCTGCTATCTCCTGTCAGAAAGGACACATCAACTCTTCTTAAATCCTTGTGGATGGATTCAAAGGGCATATGCTGGGGAGCTACGTCTGGGCCACCTGATTTGAAAATTGTGGCCTAAACAAATCGTTAAAAAGCGTGAGGACAAATTTTCCACCTTAAAACTTGCATTGTGACTTTCCATGCCCGGCTCAGCGATGGGCCCAGTCCCGTGGCAAACAGAGAGCTATCTCTGAACAGCAGCAGTCAGGTGAGGAGTGCCACCAGGAGAAAGAAATGGCCATTTGCCACGTGGTGAGACCTTCAGGTGGCCACCGACTTGCCAATCTCCTGGGGCAGGGGCTCAGAAAATGGAACGGGTTTCTCCAAGGCAGAGATGTGCCCTTACAGCAGAGAGAGCTAAAGGCAAGAATCAAGGCTTATCATCCCTGACAAGCCTTTAGTTAGAACTCGTGAAACACGATCGTTTGGTGTTACCCAGCCTCTCACACGGTGAGTACCGGGGACGGAAACGACAGCTCCCACCCCATAACTCTCCTTACACCTCTCCTGTTACACAAGAGGTTGGTCTATGGGTTCTGCTGCGTGGCCGTACATCCCATTGAATTAGTTTATCAGCCCGCTCTTAACAAAATGACCACGCATCTAGGTCAGGATCAACTAAAAATAACTTCTAGAACAAGCGATCAGAAAATTAATTAGTTTTGGGTCCAGCCCGGTACCGACTGCGCTCCTTGGAAAACCATCACTGGTGAGCGCCAGGAATGGCAGACCAACCCTCGCAGGACTCTCTAACCCTCACCAAATTATTCTATCCAGGCAAATCCAGGGTAGCACCACCAGGTAAAGAACCCAGGATCAGAAACCGGCTCCCTCTCTCCAGCAGCCCATTTCAGGCATTTCTTCACTGGACCACGCTTCTCAACCAAGACTCAGTTATTTGAGTTATTTTACACTCGTGCTGTGCCCTGCCAGGGGCGAAACACGGGTTCCGTTTGCTGCTGTGTCCTTGGAGGACTCTGCTGTGTCACGGAGGCACTTCTCCAGCTCA
>JAHREE010000435.1:481803-517897 GCA_033628505.1 Tringa tobata
CCACACGACTCACCATGCGCTTGTTTTTAATTACTGCAGGAAAACAGGGGCTTTGCTTTCCCTAAGGGCTATTTCCTCCAGCACTGGCTCCTCACCCAAGGACTCTCGCTGCAGCAAGATGGAGATAAGGGACAGTTTCTGGCCCAGATTTGAAAAAAAAAAAAAAAAATAAAAAAAGCCAACCACAAACCCCAAAAAACAGCCAACCCCATGCAGCTTGATGGCCCACAGGTTTCTCAGCCGCCCTTTGGGGAGAATAAAATCCTCCAATCAAATCCAATTAAAAAAAAAAAAAAAAGAAAATCCCTAAAATGAGAGCCCGTGGTTAATAAGAGAGGGTTATCTGCTGCTAACCCCGGCTGACTGCTCTCCACGGGGCACGGGGAGAGGCGGCATCGGGGGGGAGGTGGGGACAGAGGAGAAGTCCCCGCGTTCCTGCTGGCGCGGCAGAGCTCATTACGTGCCCCGCTGCCGGCTGCTGCCAGAGGTTACAGGCACCGCTTTATTCCCCCTGCCCTCCTGCCCTCCTGCCTTCCCCGGGCTGTTTGGTTTTGTGCCACCAAAGCAGTGACAGCCCGCCCTGGGAAGCGCTATTCCCCAGCCTCCTTCCCGAGGTGAGCGCGGGCCTGAAAACGGCAGCAACTTCCAAAAAAAAAGAAAAAGAAAAAAAGAAAGAAGAAAAGAAAAAAATTACTGCCACATCAATTCCTATTCAAATGGCTTGGCAGATCTCTCTAGTTCCTTTGCTGGAGACCAAGGTTCACTTCCAGCTCCCCAGCCTTCAATACCTCAGGACACCGAGTGCTGGCACAAGCTGAAACCTGGTGACCTTCCTTTGAGAATATTAAGTCTTGCTGGAGTTTCTCTGAGGTTAATCGATTCCACTCAGTCCTCTCTCATGAAATCCACAGCCAGGAAAGAAAAAGGAGAAAAAAAAAAAAAAAGAGACCAGGGGAGATTTTCATGCAATCCTTATCGCCTCAAGATTGCTTCAGTTTTCAGTGGTATTTGTCTCAGTCTCACCCTCCGTGGGAGGTCTGCTTCCAGATAGTCATATTAGTCCTTAAATAACCCCCCCCAAATGCTGAACTGCACCTGTATGTGCCCAGAGCACCCAGTCTGGGCCAGATGTGAAGCACGGGACGGCAAGAGACAACACAGCACCACGCCAGCTGTCAGAACTGCTGGAGATGCTCGGACCTAGAGCTCTCCAAACCCTCTGAGGGCATTTACCTTGGACAGCCGGGCACCAGAGACAGCATCGAGGGCAAGGAAACTAGTTCAGGTGGTCACAGTCACATGGAGATCGGTGTGTTAAACAACGGGTGGGTTAAAACAAATTGAGCCATGCGGGTGACAACAAGCCTAATCAACTTGGCAAACCACTTTCTTTTTTTGCCACAGTCACCACCAGGGTGTCTGTTGGTCAAAATCCCACTCACAAATCCCACAGTTTTGTCACTGAAGGGCCCAAACCCCTCATGGCTTTGCAGCAGCTGGAGCTCACTGGTGCCTCTATTTCTCCATCCCTGGTGGGAGTCAGACACTGACCTCCAGGCTCTCCCCATGCTCCCTCCCTCCCCCTGACCCCACCACACCTGGGGCAGTGGTGGACCTTCCTTTAGCAGCAACATTCCACCTGGTGCAAAAGCTAACACTGCACAAGCTGAAAATCTAAAGAAAGCAAAGCCTTAACATGCCCCTAGGTCCCCCTGGGTCAAATGCTCTCCAAAAGGCTCTCCTGTCACAGGCACTGATCTTATCTCAAAGTCTGGCCAGGCTTTAGGTTGTGTGCAACATTGTGTGTGTGAGGCTTGAGTTGTGTATTGGGCTGAAACGGGGCCACTGGCCTGCTCAGGGCCAGCAAAGGCCATCAGTCCTTCAGGCCTGCAGAACACACACCAGGCATCATTAAAAACAACAGATTTGGACAAAAAGGTTTTTCTGCTGCCAAAACGTCCCCATCCCCATTCCTACGCCTCCCCTTCCACAGTCAGTGGTGCTTTTGATGTGACCAGGATCGCTTTGTCCTGCATGTCCCCAAGTCACACCATCCAGGAACATCAGCTGGAGGATCCACGTGGGATAACTGGGCAAGCAGTGCTGGCATGGACTGCCTTTGCACAGCACTCACATCCCTAAATAGCAGTACGAATAAAAATAGTTCAGTTTTGACATCTAGAAACCGACCCCAAAAAAGGCATAGGAATATATTTATATCAAGAAGTAATTTCTGGAGTGCAGCGTGATTCCCTAATTATTTGCCACCGTTCACAAGGTTGCACTGAGGGATGATGTGACTTCACCTCATCCCTTGCAGCCCTCTGAAATACTACACAAACATCACACAAGCAGCTGAAATTCTGAGACCCACTCTTTCCATTCATTCAACCTAAAAAAATCTTAATTTTTCTTCCGTGTTACAGATACTGATCAAGAGCGCTATATAATCTTTGGATTCTTCTGCCCAACAATCATCTAATTAATTAATCATTGATAATTAAAATGACCTCCTTTTGACTGATACCTGATCTCAGAAAGGTTCAAAAGAAACTTGACACATGTTGTGTCGTGTTCCAGCACGACCCACTACAGGCGTGTTATCATGTTATGCCACATCTGGTTTCAGAGAACAACATGAGCCGAGGAGCAAATTAAAGGAGGAACCAGTTGGACACGTATCAGATCCAACCAGTTCAAATATCTGGCGACTCAGAGGAGCGGGTGAACTTCCAGCGTACTTGTAGGACCATCCTTAAGCCCAGAAATGGCATTATTTTTGGGTATATCTAAAGCGGGGGCATCTCTGATAGCACTGCATTACCTGTGCGACCACTGCTATGCTTAGGTGCTTTTGAGAAAAAAAGTCTGAGTAAAATCTCAGCTCAAATGGCAAAAGGGAAAGTGTTCATCACGTTTTGCCACCACAAGCACTGGAACAGTTATAGATGTTGAATCTATACCTCCAGCCTGTATGGAAAATAAATCATAGAATTGCCCAGGTTGAAGGGACCTTTTAGATCATCTAAGTCCAGTCACTCACCACTGACAAAAACCATCATTAAACCACATCTCTAATGAGAATGAACCAGCCATCCCATACATACCATGATTTTCCTAAGCAGCTCCCTGTATATCTTCCATGGGAACTGCAGATGGACCCATGGCTCCCCTGCTGCCCTTCCTGGTCACCATGGGATGCCAACTTCTGGCTGTCCCAGGTGAAATGTCACCATGAGAATCTCAGTTCTCCACTTACTCCAAATACTCCTGTTTGGGGAAAAGCTGCCACTCCCAGGGCAGTCCAAGCCATTGACAGTGAAAACAAGGTGCCTCCAAGGTGCACAGTGTTCAGCCATCATCTACCTTCTCAGCAGCATCCACCTGGAAAAAGCCCTGACTTCTCCCTTTAGACTCATTACAGCGTTTACTTCTCTCTTCATGGATTTTTTTTTTTTTTGGTCAGTTTGGGGAGGAAAAGCATTTTGTGGGAACGATAGTGTCAGCTCCAGAGGGGGAGTCCTGCCCTTCTCCCAGCAGCACAACTGAGGAACATTTCCATTGAGCTGAGCAGGTTGGCTGGTGGAAGCAGAAATAAACATTTACATTTATTTTATGCTGAGGCTAAGTGGGAGCTTTTTAAAAAAACACACATGAAACACCAGTGAACGAAGGGGTTTAGAGGCAGAAAAGCTATGCAACTGTAATAAGTTGTGGGTCTCCTCCCAACGGGATATTGGTTTTCAGTATATAATTAATAACAAGAAAACTGTATCCTGACTTTGGGGTCCGCATGAGCATCCTGGAACAAAAAGGGCCATAAATTAGCATCAATTATGTATTAAAGTTCCAATTAACCTGGCTGACACTGATATACTTTAACAAGGTACACTTAGATAAAAGAAGCAACTCTCTAATTACTTGGAACGGGACCTCCTGACCCATTCTGCTCTTTTATCCCAATGCCAACCTAATGAGGAAGGAAGTGAGAGGTAGGAAACTGTGCATAAGGCAAGGCTGTAGCACCACAAGATGCCCCTTGGGAAATGCTTTTCCTTCTTAAAACTGCCAATGATTAATATTTTATTGCTCTCAGGGCCTTTTAACTGTTTTCAGAAGAAGTGGTTTTGAGGCTGAAATTGCTAATGTTCATTTTAATGTGGAAATCTGCCATCTAATGAAGGTCCTGGTCACCCGTCCCTGCTCTGTAACACACCACAAGCAGAGGTTTGTGGTGGTGGCACCCAGGGTTCCTGCTCATAGATTTAAAGGGTGCTCCTTGAACTGAAGCACCTTACTCCAGGCAAAAGAAAGAATATCATAATTAATTTTATACCGTAACCAGAAGAGCTGGTTTAAAGCACATTTTCAGCGATTTTGTGCAAAGGCCAAGGGCAAAAAGGCAGACCTGTATCAAATCTGTGCTGCAAGAAGGAGAGCTGCAAGGTGAGGAGTGAGGAGCCAGTCAGGAAGGTATGCACAGAGCATCTAATAAGGCACATCATTTTTCTTCCTATTTACATTGGTTGAAATCGGGTAACTCTGGATGGTCAGGGTGCCTGGTTAAAAGGGGAATAAACCCACATGCACCTCCTGTCCCTTGAAACAAAGGGGTAGTTACAGAGAGGGTACAGCCAGGGAGCCTGCTCTGCTTCAGTTCTGTGCAGTGCTCAACTCTCCTACCCTTGGCTGACCGACCAGAATTTGAACATATGCAATTATACAAAGGCAAAGAGGGCTAGGTTTTCTGGCGTTTGGATTTTTAAATCACTTGAAAAAGATTGTACTTTATCACTGAATAACAGTTCTCCAGAGCAAGGCAATTCCTGTAATGAGAAGTGTAGAAGAACTAACTTGTCCACGCAGAACAACCCTTTCTCCATGTCACAATACCAGCACTGTAAACAGCTTTAAATTAGTGGTGACACTGTCCCCTTCTTTATGGTTTTCCAGTGCAATACAGTCAGAATCTGGGCTTTCACACTTGATCTCCCACTAGCCACAAGCCTGACTTCTGTCCTCTGGGAGGAGAGGTGTTGGTGGAATCCATCAAAGGCACCTCCTAATTATAGTCACAGTCTTCAAAACCCAGAGGGAAGCAAACTCAGCGCTGGGAGTTCAGCTGGATGACTCCTGTGGCGAGCGCCTTCCTGGGTCCTTGCAGTCAAAGGTTATCTCTCACCTAAGCCATGCCAAAGTTTAAGTTTAAACACGTCGGGTCACACTCTTCCCTGGATGGAATTTCCCTGCAGAAGGAGGGAGGTTTTCTCCAGCGCTGCCGAAATGCAGAGCACTGGGAGACAAGCTCAACAGCTCCCAGGTCCCCAAATTGCAACTCCTTTCCCGAGCGAGGGCTGTTGGATGCTGCTCCACTAGCAAAAGGGGTCACCAACCCGCCCACACCACAGCCTCTCCAGAAAGACAGCCTTACGCGTTCAGAGGGATTTTTTCAAAATCATCCATCCCCAGCCTGAAATCATAGAATTATCCAGGCTGGGAGGGACCTTTAAGACCATCTAGTCCAAACAGCAACCGAACTCTGATAAAAAGCCATCACTAAACCTCGTCACTAAGCATGATGTCTGCCTGGCTTTTAAACACCTCCAGGGACAGTGCCTCAACCACTGCCCTGCAGCCTATTCCAAGGCTTAATAGCCCTTTCTGTGTAGGAATTGTTCCTAATATCCAACCTGAATCTCCCCTGCCACAACATGAGGCCATTCCCTCTTGTCCCATCGCCTGTTCCTTGGGAGAAGAGACCGACCCCCCCTGGCTACACCCTCCTTTGAGGGAGTTGTAGACAGTGATAAAAATCAAACATTGCTAGGACAACAGTGAGCTCTTTAAAAAAAAAAATCCTGCCCAAGGTATACTAATACATAAAGCATAATACTAATATACAACATATAAAAGACATACACTAATACATGAAGCACTGTGTTGTGAAGCACTTGTGGGATTTGCCAGGCAACACATCTGCCAGAAAACAAGAAGCAAAGCTGAGAGCACACATCCTCCTCACCTCTACCCAAATCCCTACCTCACCATGGCCAGAGCTGCACCCTGGCAGTGCACCCTCTTTTTGTCCTACACACCTTCCATTACCACGTCATTTTCTCAACTCCATCAGTAAGAGTGAAACCTTCTCTTATCAACTGCTCAGCGTTTCCAGGAGATTACCTGCAGAAGGATTTGGGAGGAACAGCATTGAAGGGCTGTGGGCAGGGTTGGGGTGGTAACTCGTAGCAGCAGCTCTGAGTTTATGCATGTGCAGTACCCATGGCAGGCACGCAGAGAATTGTGAAAACTACAGAAAGGGGAAAGAAAAAAAATTCACAAAGCCCTGGTGCGCAAAGGAACATGGTCACATAAATATCTAGGTGGCTTTATTCTCTGTCAGAGTGGTTAGAAATGGGCCAAGGACCTGGGGACATATGGCCATTATTTGGTACTGCTCAACTGCCTCTCAACACTGAGAAGTGTTGTCATCACCACTTCTTACCGTTTGCAAGGAAAAAGTCCTATTTCCTCTGGAATATCACTACCGTGAAAAGAAGGTAAATGACAGATCTTCAACTTTTTTTGCCAATCTATGCTGCTGATGAAATAAACCCAACATCTCTGTAAGACTTTGCTTAGAAGTCAAGGCAGATTTCACATCCCTTCAAATCTTATCTCATTCCCCTCCAGCTTTACCCCTCCATCGTTTTTTCCTCAAAGCAAAGAGTCACGGAAGGCCAGGAGGAGCCCTCCTTTCCAGCCAGGGCTGTGGTGCCACGGGTGGCTCCGTACACTGGAAACACACACACCCCCCGGTCCCCAGCGTGGATGACTCCATCCAAGGGTGAGGAGGATGAGAAAGCCCTTCAGAGCTCTTCAGCGAGCCAAGTGTGACAGTTTACTCAATCTTTTGTAACTCCTCTGACCCTGCCTCGTTCAAAGGAAAGCTTCCTCCCCCGCCATCCTAATTCCCCCCCCGCTCCCTCTTTTAGAGGGATGAGAGAAAATTTAAGTGCCCTGCTTTGACACTGGGCTCGCTGCCTGCATGCAGCCAGAGCAGCTGCCTCCCCACATCCCCACCGCACCGACGATACGTCCCTCTTGTGCCAAGACAAAATTTATAAATAGATTTGCCCAGTCAGTAAGCCCTTTCTCTTTAGGAAGACAGGGATTCAGGCAAAGAGAGGATTATTGATAACATGCAATATCTTTATTGCGGCAGAGGCTGCTACTATAGTTAAGGACCTGTCAGCACTTCCATTGTAAGATATTTTTTTGTGCAAGGGTTTAACTTGGCAGTAAAAATTTAAATATACTTGAGGCTGGACGTTTTCTTGCAAGAATTCAGCAAGAGTTAGACACAGGGCTCTCTCCTCTATCCCCTTCATAATCAATGAGTTTCAGAGCTTCTCACATGAATAAGCCTCTCCTGTTTCCTGAGCAGAGGGGAGTAACCCCTCATGCAGCATCAATAAGCAGAGGAAAGAGCACAAGAGAAACACACAGGGCCAAATCCTGCTCTTATTGGTACCGATGCTTGAACAACATTTGGCCCTTACAGGACTACATAGCTTTTGGCTAACATCCCATGTTTTCCTCTACCAAAAAAACAGCTGAGCAAGATGCTAAAAAAAAAGTCCTTTCAAATCCATCTCATTTAGGTGGTTAATTTTCCTTGCGGTGCATGCCGGGAGGGCAGAGCAACCTGCCAACCGACGAGTACATCTCGGGAGCCACCAGCCCCATCTCCCCTGCTCCTTGCAGCCTGTGTCTCCCCCCTCAGCCTCTGGCAAATCCCTAAATCTCTGCTCTGCTTCCATTTCAGCATTTGGGATGGAAAACAGCAAAACTCAGGCCAATGGTTCCGTAGCAATTAGCCCGAGTGCAGGGCCAGGGCTCGTTATTGTGGAGCTGTTGGCATCTAGAGACTTGTGTAACCTCAAGGAGTCTCAGTCTCAAGGGACTTGGGTCTTTTTAGTCTAGAGAAGAAAAGGCTGAGAGGGGGATCTGATCAATGCCTATAAATACTTCAAGGGAGGGTGTCAGGAGGATGGGGCCAGTCTTTTCTCAGTGGTGCCCAGGGGCAGGACAAGAGGAAATGGGTACAAACTTGAATGTAAGAAGTTCCACCTAAACATGAGGAGGAACTTCTTTCCTGTGAGGGTGGCAGAGCCCTGGCAGAGGCTGCCCAGAGAGGTGGTGGAGTCTCCTTCTCTGGAGACATTCAAACCCACCTGGACACATTCCTGTGGGACCTGCTCTGGGTGGACCTGCTCTGGCAGGGGGCTGGACTAGGTGATCTCCAGAGGTCCCTTCCAAACCCATGAGATTCTGTGACAAGACTGCTGAAATACTGCAGTTGAAGGCCATCTTTGCCTTCAACCATGCTCACAAACACGTGGAAGTAAGCAGCGATGTGTCCTCTGATAAATTTTCCCCTCTTCAGGTTATAAAAACAGGGAGAAAGTATTCATGGGTTTCACGGTTTTCCCACTATTGTGGGAAGAGAAAAAAGATAAGTAAATTGAAATACAGAGAGATATTGGCTAAGATTTGTGAAAAAGTGGTGCTAAATTGAGGTTGGAGGGATGGGTGGAGAAGTGGTGGATTTATTTCCCTCTGCCAGGCCTCTCGGTGGGATGCTGAGGGTCTTTTTCAGACAATCAACACAGAAGAACATTTTGATTTCAGAGTCTGAACAGCTCTGCGCTCTCAGCCTGAGGTCAAACCCTTAATATTAGGAGAATGTGGGCCTTTTTTTGGGTGCTTCAAGCCCAGTGTAAGTTACATAAAGTCCTTTACACACACGGTACAAAATGTTCTTTGGCTTGTATCTCTCAACGTTTGTATTTGTGGTCAACAGAGTGGTCTGTTTTGGGCACTGAATCCTACAAAACAATAATACTTCTGTTTTGTCTGTTGGCAAGATCTTCAAATCCTACTGCCCTCTGACACATAATCAAAATTTAAAAGAGTACGTTTCTGTCTACTCCTGTTTTTATGATACGAGGATTTCGCTAAGACTTTGACACCATGGAAACTGGACACAGGACATCATCCTGTTCTATCTAAATATATCCCTCGACTTTCAATCACACTTGCTTCTTTTATATTTCATGAAAACTGCTCTTTAGCTTCCTCCATCCATGCAACTTTTTTGGCCGGCAGGATCACCTTGTGCCCATCCCTTGGCTTTCATCACCAGCCATTTCCATTTCAAGAGAGAAACACGTGCACCGGTGCAGAGGAGGCAACTGAAGAACCCAGCCCTGGTGAACCTTTGATGCAGCATATCATAGAATCATAGAGTATCGTTAGGGTAATTCTCAAAAAAGTTAAATGTTAAATGGAAAGCAACTTCTAACCCTCCTAACTCAGCGCCAAATGCAGCTTTAATTAAGAACAGCAGATCAGCTTTTTCCTTTTGTTGTCGCCAGAACAGACTGTCCATTTCTTAAGCCCCCAGTCCCACTGTAGATCTTTGGTACTTATTACTGTCTTTGGGCACTGGGGTTTATGGGTTGTTACAGCTCACAATTGTAACACTCATTTACACTTTTTATTTGCAGGGCTAGGACACTACCACTAATTATTATTAAAAAAACCTCTTCCATACTATTTCTTGGCTGTATTTCACAATATGGGAGGGCAAGTCTGAAACACGGCTGGGTGTGTTTCCCATTTCAGTGTGGACTCAGATATCTGTGCTTCTGGAGACAGAGCAGCTGTTCCTGCCTCTAAAAACCAGCTTCACGGGTTGATCTGGGTTCTCCTACAACTGTGAGAACAGGATACAAAAATTAAGGCCAGAGTTAAGAAACTTAAACCAGTTGTCAGGTAGCCCTGGGGCCAGTGTGGACACACGCGGTGCTTGGCATGAAGATGGGGCTTTTCCTTTCCACCTACCAGAGGCAGCAAGCACAGGCCAAAAAATTTTCCCCTCCAAACAAGCAAACAAAATTCAGTATTTACACCCCCTCTGGGCTGACTGGCTATTCTTAACGAGCTTGTTTTACGTGACGACATGCGTTATTTCACCTGCACAAGACAACCAAGCTGGTGGCCAAACGAAGAAGCTGAGACATTTGGGAGGAGCTGGAACAAACATCTTCAGTTGTTGAACCTGCCTGTTTTGGCAGTGACCCACGGAGCGGGTGGCTGTGTCAGCTGAACCCCTGGGCCAGCACTGCCGACAGACAAACACCTCCCGGTGACAACTGATGGAGCTGTCACAAACCCCCAACCAGCCTTTGGGGGGGCTCATGGTGCCTGCCCCAGCCACGTGTGGGCTCGTGGATGGAGGGACAGCAGAGCCCCAACAACACGTCCTCAACACCACACCCCCAACCCCGAAGCGTTCCGACGGGTTCTGGAAAGAGAAGGCGTCTGTGTTTACTTGGGCATTTTTATTTTAATCCAGCCACGATAATTAACTGATTAATAATATCGCAGCCATCACAAGCGATAGCGTGTTTTCAAGGAGTGTGCAACAATAGCAAGCTGCTTTCACGCCTTTAATTGTAAAAGCAAATAATTACATCCTTTTCAAGGCTTGAAGAGGATTGCTTTCAACCGTAAACAGAAAGTACAAAAAGAAAATTCTCCAACACAATGCCCGTTTTTAAATGGCCGCTTTTTCTAAAAAAAGCTTGTGACAGCTGTGTTTCAGGTGTGTATTTAGGGACTAATTACAGATATGGACAGCACCCAGACAATCAAATGAAGCTCTGCTCATCATCAGGGTACGGTTAGCCATGGATGGATTTGGCCCATGTCATCATCATTTTTTATTTTTTATTTTTAAATCCCTACAGGGCTCCACGTGCCATGCTGGCCACACTGGGAGGAATGGAGATAACCTCCGGACTCGGGCAGTTCCTCTGCCATTATTCTACAAACCACCACAATGGCTGGTTCATTTGCCTTCTTTCCAGTTCCCCTCCCAGCGCCTGACAAAAATCTCACACCCTTCGTGCGCAGTGAAATGGGGGATCACTGAAAATTCTGGGCAGGCAGAATTCTGGAAGGCAAAGCGTGAAGGCAGCTCTCCACACAAACTTATATTCTGGTGGAATTTGGTGCCCGGGACTGATCTACCTATAAAGTGCAGAAGCATAACACAGACGCGTCACCAAGGACCAGCCAACAAATCAACCTATTTACCTACTTTTTTGTCAGCTTTCTTCTACCCTGAAATCTCCGGGGTCTCACCCAATCCCCCCAAAGCGGCAGCAGATTCAACTGGCCCCGAGCTGGGCCGAGCTTTACAAACAAGTGACACCCTGTCCAGGAAATAAAGTTTGGTCTCAAAACTCAAGTGCACTAAAAGCCCGTTTTCCAGATGCTTGCACAGGAACACGCTTTTCATATCTCGTGTGAGAGGTGTGAGGTGTACGTGGGGGATGGAACTAGTCCAAAAGTCCTTTTCACATCAGCAATCTTAAGCACCCCAGCACCAAGCATTGTTGCTTTGAATGTTTCCAGCTCCTGAAGCAATTCCAGGCAGACACGCTGACAAAAGAATAATTTTATCAGCATATGGCTGATCACAGCATCCAATTCCACCAGTACGAAACGGCCCCGTAGCGCACACTAGCATTTCTGCACACAAGTGGAACAGATGCTGCAGAGATGAATGCAATAACAGTTTAATTAATTTTAGTGTCAAAGTCAAATGCTTCCTTATTTCCCATTGACACGTCCCTGATTTCATGGTTGGCTCTGACAATTTTGAAAACAGGAGGAGAAATTTGATTCCCGAGTTAAATACTGCAGAAAGGCCTGATGAAATGCAAGAGAAGCACTTCTCCATTTCTGTAACCTTCCTCATCTTGAAGTCATAATATTGTCCGTTGTCCACACCTTGTAATAAGGGTTTTAGAGGTACAGTTTTGGTTTTACAAAGCAGATCTTACTGCAAGCACCACGGATCTCCCTCCAACCCCAGAACAAGACCCCATTGCAGGGGACATACCGGGCCAGGAGTCAAGAGACTTGGCTCCAGTCCTCACTCTGCAAGTGATGTTTGCTGTCAAGAAAAGGCACATCCTCTGGACCTCCTGAAAACCGATTTACCACTAAAAAAGCCCTCATTGTATTAGAGCGAGATCTCATGTCCCACAGCACTGGACGAACAGCCTGCATTGTACAGCTCCCACCCCAAAATGCTAATGGTGTCCAGCAGATGGGCTGGAGAGGTGGAGAAGGGGAGGAAACTTATGGCCTTGGACGCACCATTTTATACTTCTCGTCACCAATACCACCAAGATCTATCTGAATGTTACACCAGTGGAGAGGCTGCACGTCCTGCATCTCCTGTCAGTGCCCTGCTCTCCAGCTCCAGGGGAAAACCAGCCCAGGAGACTCAAATACGCTCGACAAGCAAATAGTGCCCCTGACTAGGGTCAAGGGAAGAGATATAAAGCAATTTATTAGTAAAACACTTCTAGGAGAGGTTGACACAGTTGTTGGGGAGGGTTTGGATGGTCGCAGCAGCGAGGAGAGGCAGAGGGTGGTAAGGGATGATGGCTCGCTGCACAAAGTGTCCTTCTGCTGGAGGGCGTTCAGCAAATGCTTGTTCCACGGGCAGGAACCACCAGAGCCTGCGGCGGCCACTTAGGGCTGAAACCCAAGATTTCAGCCATTCTGCCTGAATGCATTTGCCGAGCACGGGGTGACATTGGCCACTGCTGGCAGCTCCTCAGGTTTCAGCAGGAACTGACCCCCCCATCCTCCAGCTTCTGTCACTTCCAGTGACCCAAACCAAAGGGCATCAGGCACAGCCCCCCTGCTCTGGCACACAGTGGGGTCTCACCTCGCAATTAGGACCCTTCATCCCAAGGCCTTTCGTTAGCAAGGGGAGAGGGTGGTCAGGTCTCTGCACGCATTGTCCCACAAAGAGTGCCTGGGTCACAGCAGGACCCCCCAACCCCTACCCCTCCAGCAGCCTCCTCCCACCTGGAAACAAAAGCCAGGTTGAGGGGAGAAGTGATGGGGACAGGAAGGAGGGATCCCTCAGCAATGCTTAAGCAAACACTTTTGGAATGAGGCTTAAGTTACTGCACATGTCAAGGGTGGGTTCCCCCCTCCTTCCTCCCCCTCATCACGATGTTGGCAAACTGTTGATGACCACAGACATGGATGCCTCTCCGTGGGGGGACCAGCAGAGACCAGAGGGGTTTCGCTGTGCAAAGGGGAGAATGAGTCTTGTGAGGAGAGGCTGAGGGAGCTGGGGGTGTTCAGCCTGGAGAAAAGGAGGCTGAGGGGAGACCTTCTTGCTCTCTCCAACTCCCTGAAAGGAGAGTGTAGCCGCGGGGGGGTCTGTCTCTTCTCCCAAGGAACAGGCCATGGGACAAGAGGAAACGGCCTCAAGTTGCACCAGGGGAGGTTCAGATTGCAGATTGGGAAGAATTTTTACACGGAAAGGGTTCTTAATCCTTGGAATGGGCTGCCCAGGGAAGTGGTTGAGGCACCATCCCTGGAGGGATTTAATGACTGGTTGACATAGTGCTTAGAGACATGGTTTAATAATATGGGGTATTTTTTTCTGTATGGTTTTCTTTCATTTTTTTTTATCAGTTTGGTTGCTGTTTGGACTAGATGATCTTAAAGATCCCTTCCAACCCAGACAATTCCATGATTCTATCTCAAAAGGCACATCCTCTGGATGTTTTTGTTGGAGGGCTACGCTCGGCTAGCAAATCCTGTGCTGAGATTGCAGATCCCCCAACACAGACACCCCCGGAGCACTGCTGGGCATCCAGACCATTTGAGGGAAGGGCCGTTAACAGCAGGAGGACAAACACCACGGCCCTTGAGCTTCTCTGTGCGTGCAAATCTGAAACAACTCCTTGCGCTCGGCTATCACACAGGGGGAAAAAAAATAATAAAATCCCACAAATCAAACACAGTAATACCCAGTGCTCCTGTAGCATGTTTTACCTGCAGCTCTTGGAGCGATTACAAAGAGAAAGGAAGAAGAAAGGCTCATTACCACCGTTTCACAGACAAGGAAACTGCGGCGCAGAAAGGAAGCGATTTGTCCTGCAGCCCGGTGGAAGAACAGGGCCGTGGAGTCAAGCCTCTTAAGTCCCAGTCCGATGCCCTCTCCCCTGAACTATTGTAGCCGACTCTGACCCTGCAGGAACTTCACATTTGTCATTATGCTTTACACCTTGATCATGAGGCTGGGTGCCTTCAAAGCACTGCCCTCGGCTCCTTGGCCAGGAGAGGAAAAAGCTCCCATGTACCTAATCAAATATAATTGCCATTCCTGGAGAAAAGAGATTCCTTCTCAACTCCTCTGGATGATAATTCACCCTGTGTTCAGGTGTAAATGTAATGCTATATGTAAGCCAAGATAAAAGTCACTCCTCTGACCACTTTTAACTCCACATCCCTTATGCAGTAAATTTCATACATAGCTATTGAAATAGCACCGAGAATTGTATTAATAGACAACAAAAATTACAACCAATTTCATATAGCAGTTTCAGAGTATTTTTACCAAAACGTAGGCTCCAGGGAAAGCTTATTTAACAATAAAAGCCCTTCACCTTTAAACACACAGATAGTAGAGGATTAGTTTAACTATTGAACTGCAACTAGGGGACCAGTTTCCAAGAAGGCACTGGCCCAGCACAGATCCTGCCCCCTTCGAGGCTCAGGCACAACACTACTACCCACCACACCTATGGTTATATCGCAGGGAAGGGGAGAAATAACCAGGACAGGAATATGGGTCAAAATCAGCACTTAAAAGTTAACCCAGAACACAGTAAACCACCAGTAGAGATGCCAGAGCGCGAGCACTGAGCCCTTGAAAAGAGGGATGCTTCTCTGCATCAGAAGTCATCTGCAGAGCATCGCTCCCACGACGGGAGGTGTGGGTTTAGGATGAATCCAATCTCATCAGGCAGATGAGAGCATCCTGGCAGGCAGACGGCAGGTCTCCTCCCTGTGTTGCTACCAAAAGGTCATTACAGTGACCAGGGCAGGCAGTTAAATTATCAGACACGGACAGCCAACAAGCCGGGGCAGGGAAGAAGGGATGTTTTCCTTTAGGTGCCCTGTGTAAACTCCCAGCCTGCCGCATGCCGAAGGTGGCCATAGGTGACTTGTAATCCAGGCCAAAAAGCAGAAAATCACAGGATTAAAAGTGGGTGGTCAGATCATTCATTTGACTTGTAGAGGGAAAGAAAAAACCCCCACGACATCCGCTCGTAGGCGACAAGCAGTTTTGCAGGGAACAAAGACATCTCTCTCTCAGACGAAATTGGTCTGCCAGGAACTGAGCCCATCTAGCTCCCCACCTCCCCACCACCCTCCCCATATCTTCCCCTCTAAAAGGATCTTTTCTGGGATTCAGGGAATGCGTGTTTATAAAATAGTTCCATTCAATTAGGGCACAGAGTACAGCAGCTTTATATCAGAGGCAACCCAGAGCGAGAGCTCTGTGGAAGTGCAGGTACACGGTAATGATGACAACCCTGCACTGGTTGTAGTGTCATCACCTCTTATTCTTAATCAAAAGGCTTCCAATCCCTTCTCGACGTGTGCACTCGGAAATGAAGGGACTGCTGGAGAATCATTTGAATGTGGCAGCCCTAGATAATGATGAAACGAATAAAAGGCTCACTTTTTTGTTTAGGTTTCAGGAAGAATTCAGGATTCCTCTCGTGAAAAGGCAGCGGTTTAATAGCAGCGAGGCAGAAGGGCTTCTCGTTATCTGCAGAGACTGCTGTCGGTGCGGCGCTAATGGCCACGGCACGGGCTTCCCCAGACGGCTCCTGCGCCCGAGGAACCGGCCCTGGGGGGGAGAGGACCCGGCTTGGGGCTGGGAAACCACACTGGGCTCCAGAGCCTGGGCTTTGCCTGGTGGAACAGGCAGGGGACAGCTTTTCTGGGCTGCTCTGGGTGATGGAAGCCACCCAAACCCACGGCTGGGTGTTGGTGCCTCTGCCCACAACTTCTTTATCCCCTGCTGGGGCGGCAGCTGGGTAAGAAAATGCGATGCCACACGGAAGGACCACAGACATCAATTATGGGGCAGGAATTGCTTCCACGGAATAAGGTCCTTGGGCAGACACATGCCACCACCGAGCCTGGAAAGAGCCCACTGATAAGCTGTGTCTTCCCACGCACCCTCTGCGAGGCTGATTTTCATACTGCATTTGGGTGAAAAGAAGGGAAAAGCACCCAAGCACTTTGCCTCCCCCCGTAGCTCATACACAACTCACAACACAATCTTATGAATATCTCTTGCCCCATGGTTTAGCAGGGTCTTTTGTGCACTCCAGGACCACCTCGTGTCCGAGGGAGGTGAAGAGCTGAATCACCACTGGATGCCTGCTGGTCCCATCCAGGGAATACTGGTGCCGTGCCAGGCAAGAGCAACAGTAAAGGCTTTTTGTTTTGTTGGTTGATTTAAAAGAGTATTATTTTAGAAAAGAACTTGAGTAATAGACTTTTTTGGTGACTTACAAACCCACAGAAATAATTTTTCCTTCTATTTCATTACTGGCCTCTTTGTCCAAAGGTAAAGTTTATAACAAAAAAATACACGACATTTTCAAAATTACAGCTATCTTCAGGATTTTGCCCAGCCCTTCTCAGACATTCACATTAACCTATACCAGAGCGAAACACACAAAACTAAATTAAAAACAACTTCTGTTTAACACCAGTTAAAGTTACGCTATTCCCTGCAGTAGCGTTTGCCCCAAATGCAGAGTTAGCAAGGTCAATAGTTTCACTTTTTGTGCTTCAGCTACATTAATATAACAGTTGGCCATTCCTCTCTATTACTATATATGTTCAAAGCCTCATAAGCCATCATGAACAGCCTGATCTCTGACACACAAGACATGTTAACAACAGCTTTTGCCATTCAGAAAGCCAGCAAGGAAGAGAAGTCAGACCTTTCAATGTATGTTAAGTAACAAATATAGGATCTCCATGATGTCCTACATGATGAAACACCTTACAGCAGGTTAGAAAGGGAAGTATGTGGAATCAATACATTTCTTCTCACAGTTACATAGCTGCATACATCACCACTTTTAACTTCACCGTCTTCAATCCAGCCCACTGTGCCCACAAGTAATATCACAGGGACAGGGCTATAGAAAAGCCAAGGACATTATAAACGAACAATGTGGTTATTCAGCACGCGTATCTAGGGTTAGGGCAGAGTGACCAGTGATAAAAAAAGCCCAGAAGACTGTGATGAGATTTCACTGCATAGCAATACCTGTTAGTATGAACACCTAATAAGAAAAAAAAAGCCAGCTGATAAAATGAGCTTAAAGAGAGCAGGCAATAAACAGAGTCAAGCAGAAATACAGAATGAATATGTACATGGCTTCAGGATTCTTTCCCCCTCATTCACAAAAATCAAAGCCTATCAATTCAGATAGTTGGATTGGGAATCTGTGGCAAGGTTTGGGCTATGGGGGACAGGCTGCACGGGTGGCCCCTGTGAGAAGAGGCCAGGAGCTGCACCATCCCCAACAGAGCCAGCTCCAAAACAGACCCACCACCAGCCAAAGCTGAGACCATCAGGTAGGCTGGTAGAACCTCTGTGAAAACACATTGAGGAAGATGTAGCAAACACTGCACAACAAGTACAACAGTCAGGAGTGAGGAAAAATTGATTAGCGATACTAATTGGTAAGAAATCTCCCTGCCTTTATAGAATCATAGAATGGTTAGACTTGGAAGGGACCTTAAAGACCATCGAGTTCCAACCCTCCTGCCCTGGGCAGGGACACCTCCCACTAGACCAGGTTGCTCAAAGCCCCATCCAGCCTGGCCTTATCTTGACTCATGAGCTTTTTTTACCTCACATTTTCTTCTCCTGGCCTGCTGAGGAGGGGGAGCAAGGGAGCAGCTGGGTGGACATCCACCAGACAGCCAAGGTTATCCCACTAGAACAACATGATAAAGAATAACAAAAAAAAGCTCCACAGCTCCCTAGAAATCAGGGTTCACTCAGAAATGCACCTCAGATCAAGAGAAGTAAAAGCATTCTCAAAAAAAGGAAGAGCAGATTAGAATTCAAATAGCAGCTTCTTTTTTTTTTTACAGCAAATCAAGTGAATTAAAGCATCCCATACAACAACTCTTACCTAAGTTCCTTTTTTGTCCAAAATGACTCCCACGTGCTCACTTCTGACAAAAGAAGTCCTTCTACCCCTTTTCCTCTTTTTATAGCCTCCCCACCATCCTGATAGGCAGAAACTCACCTCACCTGTGGGTTAACAAGCCCAACACTTTTTGTTCTATTGGTCTGCTTCTTCCTCCGTTATTTTCAGTGGAGCAATTAAAGGGCTCAATCAACTCAAGATGATCTCCACCTGATTTGCAGGTAGCTTGGTGGAATTCACAGCAAGGAGTCAGCAGATGGATGTTCACGTGGACCTCAATCAGCACAAATACCTGAGAAAACATTTTTATCTTGGATTATAATGACTGTTTTGGGTTGAGTTGAGACTGTTTCCTAATCATTTTAAGCTTCATCAATCATAAAAGTGTCCACTTGCATCCGTGTGAGTTTTATGAAACAAATCTATGATCTGATAATAAATCTCTTATAAACCAGTTGAGGATCAGCCCTGATTTTGAACATAGGAAAGATTCAGCAAATACAAGACATGAGGAAATAGACCTTATTTTCCTGTGCTTTAGTTGTTAGATGGTCAGCTGAAGAGAAGCTGAGTTGAGAAAGGCCATTTTAACCTTACGTGAGCAAAGGAAAAGTATCTTTTCCTGTTGCAAGCACATTAATGCCAATAAGGTCAGATAACACGAGAGAGAACCCAGCACCTACGCTTCTCTAAAGCGCGATGAAATCCTTCTCTCACAGGGCTGCCGTGGGGATGTATACTCTTACCAGGGTAAATGAGCACCTTAGTTAACTATAAATTAACTGTAGACAGTTAAGCACCCTGCTTAGCTGTAATCCCCTATTTGTATTAATACATTGCTCCAATTAAATGTGCCATTTTGGGTGCTAATGAGTAAACTGCAGTGTGTTTTACTGGGACTGAATAAACATCTTGTAATTAGTGCTAACCCACCTCGTCGCAACACTGTGGTCTCCTACAGATGCCAGTAGCTATTGGCAGTTGATAATGGCAAGGGCATGTTTTGGCCACAAAACAGCAGTTTTATGGCACGGTCCTTATATTCTTTTCTGAGGAAGCCATCACCAGGGTCTCCCATGAAGGGTGCTCCACAGAGGATCCACTGGAGCCCCTTGGGACCATTCCCTGGGGAATGGAGCAATGGAAAAAGCAAGCCTTTCTGAGGAAACCTAAAACTGACCAGCAAACAATGCTTCTGAGGTGTCGAAACTACAAACTTGGGTGGAATTCAATGAATTCCTACAAGGTATTAATCCTAAAGCTCAGTGACAGCATTTTAATGTCACTGCTCATCACCGCAGCAAAGCAGCCGCTAGTATGCTTATAAAATAGATGTATTTTAAGTGCACTGTCCTACTTTGTTCTGTCCAGGGAGGAGATCAGGCGAGGACCTGTGGCCAGACACTGCTCATGCCTCACAGTACCCTTTCTCTAGGAACTGTTCTCAGTTTTCCTTTATATGAGTGTAGTAAAACGCTCTGGGGAGGGTCTCGTGTTTTGTAACCTCAATAGGGACAGCTGACACAAAAAGGTGAGTTTCAGACTAGTTTAGAGTGGTGATAAAAACAATATTGCACGTCTGTTTGGTTCAGTTAAGATGATGTCTGCTGTGTTCACAGACACAGGAAAAAATCAGAGGGGAACGGGATGGAAATAATCGTCTATTCCAAGTACTGTATACCTGGGATCAGCTTGCTGGCATCAGCCCCAAATCTAGTCCAGAGAATCAAACCTCAATGTGTCAACATAAATCAAACAGGCCCTCTTCAGAGGTGGAGCATCCGTAACCACGTCACAATAAAACTGTTGGTGATGGACTGAAGACAAGGTCATTTTGTCACCTTCATTTTCTTTCTGCTGGAGTGGGAAATCCAAAGCTTGAAGCACTTTCCAAAGAGGCTGACAAGCAAGAGGAGCTTCAGCTAGTGGAACCCTTCGAGCATGGTTAGCAAGGACAAATGAGCAGTTTTAGATGTGAATGGGTTTGTTGAAGTATAAGGGGAAGAACAGCTCTTCATTCCCAGGACATGTCAGAGAAGGCCTCTCCAAGGGCAAGGTGGTGGGAGAGGGGATCTGGGGGGCAGCAGCTCCTCTGGGTCGGGCTCTGGGGCTCAGAAGAAGTGGGTCTGGCCTCCAGTTCCACCAGAGAGGTCTCAGGCAACCTTGAGAAAAGCACTTACTCTCAGCATTTCCCAGCTCTAAGAACTGCAGACCAAATTATATCTATTCTATCATTTCTCACAACCTTCTGCCTCATCTGTTTAGTTTCTAAACTTTTTTAGGGGGCAAGTGCATGGAGACCACTGTGGCAGCAAGGGGATGCAAAGAACCTCAGAAAGATTATTCTGTGCCTGTCTGAATTGCTTTTCCTGCCGTTTTGGTTGTGAAGTGCTCGTGGCATGCATTAGAAGATTTTTCAGGCTATTGTGCTTTGATTTTGGACTCAGCCCTAGATCTTATCACGTGCAAATGCCGCAGCCAATGCATAGTGGCTTGTGATATCCTGCATTTTGCACCTCTGTATCATTAGCTGGAGGAAAGAGGGAAAGGGGGAAAGAAAAAAAATAATCCACCTTTGTGTAACTAAAAACCTCTCAGTGGGATTTGTTTAGTGTGAAAGAATGATTAGTAATTTTTAGTGATTAGCAATTTTCTCCCTCAGGTGGCTTTTCTGCATTCCCGTAGAGCTCACGCACACACCAGACCTGCCAAACGGCAAGAAAAAGCTGAGACAGAAAACACCACGCAGCAGTGAAAACTCCAGCAGGCATTTAAAACAGATATATTTTACTATTTTTAAACAACGGGTCTAATCAACAGAAGGAATATAATCCCTTTTTTTTTTTTAAATCACTCCGTGTTTGTGCAAAATTCCTCCTGAATACTTCCAGATCTCACAGTGGTGACATAGTCAACATAGGAAGGACAAATGTATCTATCTATATAGATAGTTATCTATATATCTAGATATAGATTATAGATATATAGATAGCTAGATATATATATATATATATATACACAGATAGATGTATAGATGTGCTTTCCCCTCTTCCCTGTATCATTTAGAACTGAGCAGAGATGAAAGAGTCCTCTTCGTTATGCCAATTTTTGCCCTCCCTGCGACATGCTGAGGAAATTGTACTCTGGTGTCTCGTAGGACTGGTTTTCTCTGCCCCATTGTGCAACAAAAAGATGATTATTTTTAATGTGGGTTAGAAAGAAGCATTTTATTTTTTTTTTTGCTTCTCCCTTTTCCAATTGATTCTGCTGCAGGAGGGATCTTGCTTTATTTTACGAGTGAGGAACATGGGGCCAGATTCGCACGGGGGTATCTTTTACTGCAGATGCTGGAGTTGCATCAGGGATGGATTTGACCCGTAATCTGTTATTTTTCCCCTTAACTGCAGCTCGCCTGCAAAACCTCAGTCATTACACCTGGTTAGACTAGAGACTTGACAACCTGTGTGGCCCCAGCGTTTCCTTTTATGAATCATCCTGTCTCGTATAAAGAAATCCAAGACAAGCTGAACAAGGCTGCTTAGTTTGATGGCAATCACACACTTTGCCCACCTCAGGGCTGCGTGTCTCACCCTTTCCAGTAGCTGGGAAAATATCCTCATCTTAAAACAGCCCATTTAATGCTGCCTTTAGAACATGAACAAGAATCTCCATGGGGAAAGGTGCTGGAATGAAACCATTGGAGACTGAAGTCCTACATGTACAGGAGTGGTGCCACCTCCTCCTGGTTGCCTCATTAATGTCCTGCCCTGGTAGCCCACCCCCAGGGAACAAGAGGGCAAATCGGTGTCTACACCCAGCCAGCCTTAACCCAGTAATGCCAGCAGCAGTGGTGGGTTTTCACATGGCTGTGAAAATGACTCGAGATCTGCTAGTGGTTTGAGATGCCACTGAATGGCCCCTGGGTCAGAGCCTGCTCTCAAAGCTCCTCGATGTTTTCTCCTGGAAAGGCATGACCTCCAGGACTGGATGTGAACTGGTGGTGTAGAGATAAAAAACTTATTTCAGCTTATTTTCCAGCACTCCTGGAAAATCTGAATGGGCAGCTGGGAGGGAAGCTGAGGAAACGTGGAGTCTTTCACAGTTCCTCCAGGCTCTCCTTTCAAATTTATTGAAGTCCTCAAGCCTCTCAGTACCCTATGCCCCAAGCTGAATCACCCCAAGAAACAGCATATAACATAGAAAAATCCTGGGCACACTGGGAAGCGGATTTAAACAGGGAGCTTCAAAAACATGCTGGGTGTTTTTTTGTTTTGTTTTTGCATTGATGTTTTGCTTTTGAGTCAGAGGAAACTATTAGCTCCTCAAATTTCCCCAGCACTCAGGAATGTGACTGCCTCCTGGATGAGGCCACCTCGAAGGATGGGATGCAGGTGGCTCCTCAGCCTTGTGTTTCACTTCTCTTGTGCACCGATCGTTTTCGTGGGTAAAACAGTGGCCTTCTTCATTACAGCAATAGGTGCTGCATTTTTAATGTTCAGGCAGAGGATACACACATTTCCCTCCACCCCTTCTTCTTAAAGCCAACAAATGGTTGTGTTGTGGCTTTGCCTTCCCACTATATCATGGACCATATTACCCGAGCTGGGGTCACAGGTGTCCTCCACGGGCTCCTCCACGGGCCACATTCATAGAGCTGGTTAGAAAAGGTTTATTTTCCCCCAGAGAAATGCTGGGGGACAGCCAGTGGGTACTGAAAACAGCAGATCAACAAAGTGGGAGAGTTTGACCTTTTAAATCAAGGATGTGCTTAAGAGCAAGCAAAGTGAAGGTTTCTATGTTTTCTTTGCAACCCAGAAATAAAGTCCAGGCTTTACCACAAGTGTGTCTGTAAAGAAGCAAAAGAGGACTCCACAGAATAGGTAAATTTTTATTTGTTTAATATTAGAGTCAGCAGATATTTACAGGGGAGGAGGTCTCTCTTGGGGAGAGCAGCATTTTCCAGGTGCTACTGACACTGAATGGGAGCTACTGAATGGGAGCACGGCAGAAAGTCGGTGCAGAAGTTACATTAACAGAAGGATAAATTGAGGCACAATCAAAGGGACGTGACAGTCCGTGCCAGCCAATGCCCCCAGCGAGGACCAGCAGAAGATGGTGCCTTCCACTGATTCAGTTGGTGGGAGCTGGTCCAAGAAGACTAGGCCAAAAAAAAAAAGGAGAATAACGAAATAGTTTGAAGAAAGACTGCACCAAACAGAGTAAATACAGTCACGCCAGTGTTTGTTTTGGAAATAGAGTGTGTACTCAGGTGAGAAAGTGTCCCGACTTGCAGCATATTTCAGCTTGCCTGTCTGCAGAGCTCCTTGGCCTTCTCACGATAACTGCTTTCAGCCTTTTGGAGAAGAATGACAGACTGTCCATTTGATACATGACAAAAATGAAGAAAACAGAGGCCAAACACAAACCTAGCAGAAAAACCTGCCATCAGTATTTTCTTTTTATTTGGAAGGTAATTAAGTGCTAGAGTTCAGGTTTCCTGACTATGAAAATTAGATACTTATCATTTTGACTGCAATTCTAACATTCCTTCATACATTCTTCAAAATGCTCTGGCTTATTGCTTTAACCAAATCCATGTTGACATAGGACCTGGGTCTAAATGTTCAGCCTGAGAGTGGTCCCACACTGGAGGCCAAAGATACAGGGCCTGCAGGCCAGGGGGGTCATAGCCCTTGGCATCTTTCTCCTCCTCACCAACCCACATGATCTTTCTCTTCCTCATGACCAGTCTCTATATTAAGCTGACAACGTCCTGCTGGCCAACTATTGAGCTTTCAGACAGGCGCTTTCACATTTTCCTGCCTGCTGCCTTTTGGACAGGGAAGAACCACTGCTGGATCCATGCTTTTGCTCTCCTTCGGGTTCTTTTTCAATGTGCCTTCAAGATTCCTGTGCTCCTGCCCCTTTCTGTGTCCTGTATTGTCTCCTGTGAAACCCCTGAGCAGGATGCACACAAGGGCTTGGTGCTGCAGACCACAGGAGGACTGTGCTGGAGGCCTCCATGCTCTACCACCGCCCAAACGCGTTTTTCAATTGGATGCAGCATGTTGGGAAGACTTTTCCATGGGGAACACGCAGCTTCCCATTCTGATCTCAGCAACTTTTAGACAAGTCATGAATTAAACCAGTGAAATAATGGTTTTTGCCTGTGTCAGGGCCAATAACTGATGACAAAGCCCTTGGCAGGACTTGCTTTAGTTACAGGCAGAGTAGTTGATGGAGACAGCAAACCCACAAGAAAGAGAAGAGCAAGAGAAACCAGCCCAGGCGTGCGCAGTAGACATGCACATGGTGGACATGGGTGAGAGACAACAGATATAAACTCGAAGAAGTGTGGTTCTGATTAGATATAAGGGAAAACTAGATCACCACGAGGAGAGTCAAGCTTTGGAACGGGTTGCCCAGAAAGGTTGTTCCATCTCTCTCCATCCTCTGAGGTTTGCACTGAACAGCCTGACCCGGTCTCAGATGGCCCTGCTTTGAGCAGGAAGTTGGACTAGAAACTTCTCCAAATCCTTTCTCACCTGAAATATCTCATGGTGGGAAATATTTTCAAGCATCCCTTGGCTGCTGCTGGATGACAAGATCAAGGGACCTTATCTGCCTGTGCTGGGCTTTCTCAGCAGAGAAAGGAAGGGTGAGGTCCCTGCTCCCACTCCTCGGCAAGGGGAGATGTAGGGGCAGCAGCTACCTTGAAATGTGAGAAAAAGAGCAGGGATATTTGAGGGATTTTCAGAAAAAAAATCCAAATATAATTGTAACTACAGAGTTTAGATGTCCAACCCTGCTCCCAGGATCTGCTCACAAACTGCAGGAAGAAGGGGGGCAGTGAGAGGGGATCACAAAACCACCCCTTTCCCACCCACCCTGCACAAAGTCAGCTGAATGCCCCTGTTTGTTTTGGTTAGAAACCAAGTTACCTGAGTTCTCACCTTTGTTGCTTGAATTCCACCTCTTATTTTTTTTTTCCCAAAGAGTTTTTAGGAGCCTGAAGAACTGTTCTCCACATAATTCTTGGCTTGGTTCTGTTTATATTATTTCTTCCTCCAGTGCTTTGGTTCAAATTCAGCTTTACTCCAAGGTATCCTGACAGCAAGTTTGTTAGAAAGCATGAACCAAAGTACTCTATGTGGTCTTCAGGGTATCCAGCCTCCTTTAGTTTTCAGGAGCATATCCTTCCTTCTGGAACATCTTACCCTTGCCTGAGGATATCATGCCCCTAGTTTCCAACCTGTTACTTCCAACTCGGCAGCCTCTCCAAGCCTTACCATCCCTCCTGCTCTCTCTAGGCAACTTTTCTCATAGATACCTACCACCATATCCCCAAAGTCATCATTCATCCCACCCTCTCTGAACGAGAGGTTTTTCCATGGAGCTTGTCCTCTTCCTCCAGCACTCGGATGTTCCCTGCCAAACCTCTCACCCCAGGAACTTTCCACTTGTTTACTTTTATGGTCCAGGAGCCTCAGCCTTTGCACGGCAAAGGCACCTACTGACTTTCTCTTGTGTTCTGTGCCCGGGGAGGGGCAGGTGATGGAGCAGGAGGTGATGTGGAGCCCGGTACAGCTTCACACAGTCAGGAAATGTGTTGCTGTAACCTCTCGCTATTCAGACCCTGAGCTGGAGAATCTCTTCTCCCCTTTTGTATCCGCTGATGTGACTGGATCCGTGCCCGTTGCACATGACTTACATATTCCAGCTCAGTGCCGGCCACCGCGTTACGCATCTGGAGTTCTGCAGCGATTTGGAAATAATCCCATTTCACAGCGTCGGGCTCTTTCCAGCTTGGAATAATATTTCTCCAGGACAAAATGGGTAAAACCACATGGACAAACTTCTTCCCCCAGTTTGGGGAAAATTCGTGCCACTTATCCACTAGGTGACACTGTTTACCTGCAGATCTTGTTCAATTCCTGAGAAACCTCACAAATCTCTCAAAAGTAGCATACAGTAGGTTTTGCTCTTAAAGAAAAAGGAGACTGGTTGCAGAGGAGAAGGAAAATGGGCTGTCAGTGAGGTACAATTAAGGGCAAACCTACAGTTATGAGACTTTATGGTCTGGTTTCAAACTATTTACTAAAATGAATTTTAAAAGCTGCTTTTTTATCAGCCCCATTTCAATACCTTAGGAAATTGTTTTATTTAAAGAAAGAAAAAAAAAAAAAGGCAGGCACTCACCATCAGCACAAATCTCAGCCTGGCTCAGATTTTGTCTTGGAGAACAGCGTGAACAGAATTGCATGGTAACAGAGCCAGGGAGGAAGGAGAAAGCAGAATTTCTGCAATCTCATCTGAGGAGAGCTTGGTAGAAAACAGTTTTCCAGTGTGGCAAAGATTTCAGGATTTCACATTTTCTCCCCCAGCTTAAATAGCACCAGAAATGGCAATCTCAGTTTCTGAAAACTGGTAGTCTGAAACAAAACCTGGTTAGATGCTGCTTGGATCTTGATGAAACATTTTGGCATCATTTCATGCTTAAATATTTTTTTTTCTGTAATATATTTTTCCTATAGAATCATGTGTTTCTATTTGAAAAAGAATACATTTCATTATAAAATGCTGGACAAGTCAAAACATTTTAAACTGAAAATGAGATATGCCAAAACCAAGAGCTTCCCATGAGAAGTATCAGTTTTTAATTAATATTTTTGAATGAGAAAAATGCTTAATTGGAAAATTCCTATACAAATCTGCCTCTGCACCCTGCTTAGCAAGGGCTCAGTGCAGAAATGACATGGTTGGCAGTGGTATTGGGGCAGTCTGTGCTAGACTTAGCTGTGATCTGCAACCCACACCAGCAAGGAAACCAGACAAATCTGTTTGAATTGGGCGTGCATTTTGGGAAAAAAAACCCAAACCCCCAGCTTTGGAGAAGTCCATTTTCTTTCTTCTCCTTTGTGCTACTGACAGGCCAAAAGAAACGCCTCTCATCTGAATCTCTTAAGTTGGTCTTCCAGAAATGCTAACGGCCTGCAAGTGTCAAGAGAAGGCCAGGGGAGCGGTGGATGTCCAAGATCTCTAGGAGCAGGCTTGACTCCTCTGGAAAGCAGGGAGGATCACATGGGGACCTTCCCAATCCTCTCCCACTGTGAGTCAGCCTCTTTTTTTTGGTAAGTGCAGCCCATAAGAAGCTTACAGCCCAGTTCATGTTGAAACACGGCCATGGTTTCCAGAGATCGCCTTTAATTCCTAGTAGAAACCAACTGTCTGGCCACGTTCAAATACAGGATTTGGCAGTGGCTCCAAGCACTCTCACCAAATACGGTTATGAGGAACATTTCTGTATGATACTCTTCACGCTTGTATGGGAAGATCTTTTCCCTAATGATTTGGGCCACTGGGCATCTCCATCCTTGGTTCTGAAATAAGTAACTACATAAAGTTGAGAGTTTATTTTGTGAAGCCCTTGTTCTCATCTGCCCTCATCAGATCCTCCATATCCCAAGCTCTAAGGTGCCCAGCCTTGGCTAATGTTAATGAAGCAGAGCATCAAGTCTCTGAGATGCAAACCTACCTTCTCACACTCTTTCCAACATAGGGACCATAGTTGGTCTCTATTTTAGCCAGAGGACTGTCCACATACCCCAACTGAAGCAAGGTGCTCCTCGTGCTTCCCGCTGAGCATTGGCCTCTCCATTTCTAATTGCTCATACTGCAGCTCAGGGGTTTTTTAGATGTCTGCAGGTATGTGGAGATACATTAGATTGAGTCCCACTCATCATCGCTGGGAACATTTGGTTCCCAGCAGTAATGATGGAGCAAAAGACAAGCCTTGCTTCAAAGCTCTTCCCATCAGAGCACAGAAGACAGGAGGGCAACAGGGGTACAGGGATGTTCTGGGGATTTCTGCCCTTGAGCTGAGGAGCATAAGGACCTCCTGCCAACTAGGGATGGCCACGCCACCACGGCTGTTTGTGCCATCCACCATGTGGCCCATGTTTCAGACACTGCCTTTTTTGCAATCCACACAGCATAATTGATAATTGTGTGAAAAGCCTTGGGGGTTGGACAAGATAACAGCAGTTTTACAAGAGACTAGAAGACACCGAAAACTTTTATGGTGTTTTTGATGTAAAATTATTATTTTTCCCTGCTGTTCAACTCACACAGTAGCTGCTGGCACAGTTTCAACGGTTTAGGGGGATGACATGTTATTTTTACATTTTTGAAGTGGTTTTTGGGCCCGGCTCTCACACACGTTACAGGGAGAGAAAGAGGAACAGGGGGTCCACTAAGGACCAGCGAAGCCCCTGATTTCTCTTGCAGTGTGGACAGAACCAAATTTTGTTTGGGCTGGAGCCTCAAACTGAACTACAGCTCTACTCTCCCCAGGATTTTGACTGTGTCACTCTTCCAAAATTGTTTCTACCGTAGGGGAAAATGCTCAGGGAAAGGCACCGAGGTTAAGAGCCTTGGTTTAAGAAGACGTGGAGCCAACCAGCACAGCAGGAGCTTCTCCTACCAGCGTTCCTCAGTCTCAAATCAGAACACAGCACAGATTTCAGCCCCAATTGGGGGTCTCCTTAGTCATGAGTGCTACAGACAGAAAATATTTCAAACAATGTGACAGCTTAGTGAGGCAAAGCAGAAAGAAACAACCAAGAAAAAGGGAACTAGTTCTCCAGAGAGCTGAGTCTAACCAACTCATTGCATTGGTGACACCATCCAGATTTGAGGCTGCACCTCCAAAGGCAAAGGGCAAGGAGCTAGTTTGTTTAATTTCGAATATTTGCATATCTCTTTCTCTCACTGCATTGATATCAGATCTGCAACAATCTACTAAAGCTTTCATTTGAATAGCCATTATATGCCTGAGAATGGAGACGGGGCTCCTTGGGGGCGCTGAGGAATAAACAAATCATTTGTGGCACATGTGTTGTTCCAGCTTCAAGCAAGGTAAATGGAAAATACAGATTATGGTGCCTCAAGTCCTCTCCATTTTCCCCTCTTGTCAAACATTCCCAGATTCTTCAAAAGGAGAATCTAGCCATATTATTAGCAATAAAATGGCTTATAGCTGAAATTTTGAAAAGATTTAACAATGTTCTTTGCAGGAATTGTGTTTCTCATTACATAAATCTCCAGGCTCTCAGGCAAACCACCACCACAGTGAGCCATTATGTCCTGCTGTGGCGGTGTCTCCACTCTAAAAAGGTAAAGATTCAGGGCTTTTTGACTTTCTCATTTTCCATTCTTATTCCTTTTAAAGAAAAAAAACAAACCAACTACCACCACAAACCCACAACAAACCAAACAATATATTCCTCACAGAAAAGTCCCTGAAGATTCATCCGCACTGCGGCAGATTCAGCCCCCATTGACACCAGTGACCCATGAATGTCCAGGGCTGGAGAGAGGACATCAATGGATGGACGGGGGAAGGTGGGCTCGCACCCCACCCCATCCTTCTCCTCCCCACAATGACGGTGCTGGGAGGGAGATGGGGGTGTACACAGGCTCCAAAAAACCCAACGCACCATCCAACAGCGAAGCCAGGAGCAACATCCTTGCCCTCCACCGCATCTCCTGCCGGCCCTTCACAGCAACATAAAAGCCAAAATTGCCACTTAGCTTAAGCCAGAGCATTTCTGTTGCTGCTTGTGCCCTTTCCCAGCCCTCCACTCGAGAAGGATGTCCCTCCCCAGGCTTTTTTCCCCGCTACCGATGTCTTCTGCACCGTGACCCACCACCTGATTCCTACCCCCAGACTGCTGAACCCGGGATGCGCCTGGTCAAAGGGAGGGTGTGGGGATCCTCGGTCATCTGCCAACAAGGCTCGGAAAGCAAATACTAGGAGGAAAATTAAATAAGATAAAGTGAAATGACAGCAATCAGATGCTGGAGCTGAGGCAACTAAATTTTTTAATCTTCTGTTGAAAAAGACACTGTCAATTGCCAAGCAAATTTCTCGGGTTGATATGGCAACTGGAAACACTGGGAATCAAAAAGCTGAGCAAATGTTCTCACAGGAGAAAAACAGTCTCGCTCCTGATCAGCAGGGATTTCCGTGCTCTGCTCCTCAGCCTGCCTGCCTTCAAATTCCCAACCTTCAGGAACAGCAGTGTCATGAGATGACGCTGATTTTCTTGCCGTTGTCAGAGGCTGCATCTTGGAGGCTGCAGCAACATCTTTGGGCTTTTGTGTGGTGGGTCTGTGGTCCCAGCACGGCTCTCAGCCTCTCTTCAGCAGTGACGTCCACATGTAGCATGGCCCCCGGCCCCCACCAAAGTGATAATATTACTCTTTCATTTAACGCTGCCAGTATGTGGAGGGCAGGGTGGGAAAAGAGACAGAGCCCCTGGTTGTCTGCGTTATAACCGTGTCATTTATATCACTTCTAGGCTCAGCAGAAAGCTGGTGGTGCCCCAAGAGCCCTTATCCCCCCTAAACATGTTCTGTAGGGTGGCTCAGCGGCACTGGGTCAGGAGCCCCCACCAAGAGAAGGGCTCAGAGCAGGCAGGAGAGCCGCCAGCTGGCAGGTTGGATGGGAACAAAGGGATTAATGACCCGTAGGTGTCCAAAGAGCAGCTACAGGAAGAGCATAAACAGTATTTGCTTGGTTTATGCACTGCCTCTCCTCCGTGCCCAGCCAATTTAGTGCGAAACAGGAGAGGGAGATGGTCATTAAGCCCCCAAAGCTGCCACTTGGGAAGAAGAATTAAACAGGAACGTTCACGTTCGTATGCCAGCTTCTCGCTCCAAAAAGATTTAGAGGGGAGAATTAGGACGAGAGGAAAGAAGGAATAGCTTGAAGGCAGCATTTCTGCAGAACTTGGATGCTGAACTTGCAGCTCCAACAGCTGGAAGAAAAATAAGGGACCTCAAGAAAAAGACAGGTGAGACAACTGGGAAGTTATCCACCTCTTAAGATAAAACACAACTATATTAGTCTAGTATCTAATAGATTTTTTCATTTCTAACCTCTTGCTTTCAATATTAATCACTTAATAAATAATCTATAATTTACCAATAAAGGTATAACTTACCAATAAAGGTTCTGGATATGCTAAGTGGTGGGCACAGCTGCCAGAGATGCTGCGCAAAGGAAGATGGTGCTTGCCATAAAATGCTGCGGTCTCCAATGGGAACTTTACTACTTTGTGCTGAACTTTGGGTGCAGATGGCAGTGTCCTCTACAGCTCTGGACAAAGGCAGAAGGCTCTGGTGTGTGCTCCAATCATCGTGGGGTCTGACTGGACCACACAATTCCACGCAGACTGGGATGCAGGGACAGGAGGAGGCTGGGGGTCCCTGGGGCAGTTTTAAGTGTGGAGTCTCTGCCAAACCTCAGGGAGCCCCGTCACAGCCTCCCTGATGGTTAGCTGGTGTCCCAGGACAGGGGGTGCCCACTGTGACCCTGCCAGTGGGGACAGAGGTGGTGACAAACCCCTGGCAGCAGCCTGCTGGCTGGGAGGACACCTACTCAAGTGGACAAACCTTCCTTCCCCCTTCACTCTCTCCCTTTGAAAACCTTGAAAGAATTTGATAATCATGAGAAACCCTCTCCGATCCAACTGACCATACCTTCTCAAGGCAGAATCCCACAGATCAAACAGAGTCAATTAATATTTATCCTCTGAAGGGGACAAGAGAACGTTAAAAAACCCCCCACAGAAAACCAGAGGGGGCAATCAGCTCTTATTTTATATTTATTTTATCTTTTCTTTAAACAAAGGGTTGCTATTCTTTTCTTTCCCCACAACGAAGTTAATAGATTTATTCATCAAGTTTTCCAAATTTAGACATCAAACTGATGTTTTTCTCCCACTGCTACTTTTATTCTTAGCAGCACTTACATAAAGGCAGGTATTGCAATATGACAAAAATACAAACCTCCTCTGACCTGGAATGTACCAGCAGGTAAAGTACAGGGGAAAGTACAGGCAACTTCTCAACCAGGTTCTCCAAAACAGCAAGTCTCAAAAAAGAACTTAGGGTTGTTTTTTTTTTAATGCTGTTTTCTCCCAAGGTCTACATCTGACCCATCCGTCTTTGTAGCCTGGCCCTGGGCTGGTAGGTTGTGCCCTCGCATTAACACAGTGGTTCTGGATGATGCTGTGCATTGCAGGGTTCCCAGCCCCAGTTCCACGGGCAGCATCTCGTGCCCGAATGGGGCACATGCCTGTTCACAGGGGCTCTGTCCACGCTCTCGGTTTGTCAAGTGTCAGGCTCTTCCTAAATCCTGATTTTCCTCCTGATCCGTTTATCCAAAATTGCAGTCACGCTCAGACCTAGACCGAGATCCCCCCCCCCAAGAGTGGGCAACCTGCAAGGAGCACCCACCCAAGTGGGGCTCTGCTTTTCCCCACCTTTCCCATTTCCCAAGCTGCTGCTGTTCAATGTTGGTGAGAAGGATGCTGCCTGCCTTGGCCACTAACGAGCCAAAAATACACCCCTACACATGTCCCAGGGAAAGACCCGCAGGGCCAACTTCAGGACTCAGTAGAAAGACACTAGAAGGACCCAAGTAGAAAGCAAGAGCCAAGACCAAACCTGGTGTTAAACCACACAAGACACTCTCAGCTGTAATTACCACTAGAAGAGGGCAATTTGGGGTGCCGTGGTCGGCGATGGTGAACCCTCTCCACACTGCTCACCTCTGCGACGGCACCCATTACCCTGCACCCCGTCCCGTGGCATCCCGCCTCCCTGCCCGGCAAAAATACAAACCCCAGCCCCCAGTAAAAGCTGCAGGTTTCCACCAGCTTCTGCGACGCCCGAGTCCCACACATTCCCATTGGCCCCGGTCGTGCCTCATTAGTTTGGCTTAATCAAGTGACGAGCATCGCTCGAGGCCGGGGGACGGCGGCAGTCAATGCGGTCTATTCTCCGCCGGACAGACACATGTCACACCCATTAGCATCAATGGGAGGCACAAACGCGGCGGAGAAAGGCCCCAATGTCTCCAACGCGCATTAGGAAGGAACAGAGGGGCCAGTTCAGCCCCGGGGTAACAGCCCACGGCTCGGTCACGCCTTGCAGCGGCGCTGAAAGTCAATCAGCTTCAATCCAGCCCAACGGGATAATCAAAAAATACAAAAAAAAAAAAGCCCCCAAACAAAAACCTGGTTTTACCTGGTAGGTGGCTGAGTCCTCTGTGAAGACCCCAAAGGAGCAGGTTGAGGGCCACGGTGTGGGCAGCAGATGGGTGTCCAAACACCAACACCGGCCCGCGATGGATGGCGCCAGGGCTGCAGCCTTTTGGCAACGCAGTGTTGGGAACATTTCCACTTCTGGGCTACTTCAGTGACGGACAAAAAGCCCCCAGTCTCTAGCGTTGTCAAAGTGATATTTCTCTACAGATTTAAAAAAATAAAAGAAAAGAAGGAAGAAAGGGGGAGAGGATGGAGGCCCCGAGGACAGCCCAGAGGATGGCCAAAACGAGCTGGCTGTGTGTCAACAGCAAGTGAAAGAGAGGGGCCACCACGACCTCTGAGTGCGTGTGTTTGGGCCCCATCCTTAGCTGATAAAAGAAGGGTTCTTCATTGACATCAGCTTGCCCCTGCCAAGGACCCGGCCTCCTATGAGCTACTCTGAGCTAAAATAGTTTCCCAGTTCTGGGGAGGCTTTTTACTTTCCTTTTTCTTCGTTCTATTTCCATTCAAGTTGCTGCTTGTTCTCTTTGAGATTTAAAATAAAATTTAAATCAATATTTCGAAAATGCATTTCTTTGAGTATTATCCCAACTTGGGAGTTCTCACCTATGTTCGCGCCGTGGGAAGAGTGAGAATGGATGGTGTCAGGGCACATATTTCAGTGGTGTGCACAGCAGAAACATCACCTGCTTACACCAAATGGCTTTTAAACATTTGTGTTTCAATTTGTGCTTAAACAAATGCAACGCCCTAAATATTATCATTGGACACTTGGGTCATACTTATCCCTCATGACACTCTTTCACACGTTGGTGCATTACCCAGGCACGGGGCATGGTCCTCCCACCTTTCCCATGGACGTTTCCATCACTTCGGTGATGTTGGGCTTGACTTACCTTTTGTGAAACAAAAAACCTCCTCCAAAATACGTAGCTCAATGTCAGACTACAGGTATTGCACTGGTGCTCCTAGAGTTAACAGCCATAATATATATCCCAACAAACTGTCTTTAGCTTTCTCCATATGTTAATTCCCTCTAATCCTGTTATCAGTACAGGTAGTTGGACAAACAGTATGATAATAAAGCAGCATTTATAATACATGTCCTTCAGTCCTAGATCAGCCACGAGATTTCCCAGGCACCTAGGGATTTGATTTACCCACTGTGTGCAAATCGCCGGTAAAAAGAAAGTACCCAGGAAAGATATTTGCTCCCACAAGGTATTGTTTACCCTCCGCTTTCCCCTTCATCCGTACCTATGTCTGAGCGACACAATTTATTTATTCCAGCCCCCATGACAGTTTAATGCTGGCTCTAGAGACCTGGGACATTATCAACACGCCAACGGAGTTTTCTACGAGCATCAGACACGCTCCTTCGTGTCCCCCAAGTGCTGCCCCTTCCACCACGATCAAGAACTTAAAAAGCCAGAAGAAGAGAAAAAATGAAGCAGCTCTTTTCCCCGTGACTGCTACAGGTGCTTACTTGGTTCTGGATAAATACAGCCCCCTCCCCCCCACCCACCACCATTTTTTTTTTTTTTTTTTAATTCCTCTCAACGTGTCGTAGCTTTATATGAGGCTAATGGAGCAAGGCAATGCTCAAACGTCAAATTAAACTGCACAGCTCTGTAATCACTCAGACTGACATGGCATAAAAGGATAATTAGTAGTTCATTACATGGAACATTGTTTGTTCAGCTAAATTGATTTCTCTCAGCTGCCCATGTTTTCTGTTTACTTAGTGAGTGCTCCACTGCACATTCTTATTTGTGAACTAGGAAATCCCTTCCCCTCAACTTTTTTTTTTTTCCCCCTCTAATCAGCACTGAGTTTTTAAATATAGTTTGCTGGAGGTAGATGAACCTCCAAAATTACGGGCAGGTGTGTGGCAACAAAGGCCCGCGTGGGGCGAAACACAGAGCAAAACAAGCTGTGGTTAAGGAGACCTGCCCGAGCATCCCGAGAAGGGCCATGTGTGCCCACCTGCCTTCTACACGGAAATTCCTAGCCTGGTCCTTTGCTTTTCAACTTACAGTGAACTTGCCTTTCACCCACAGTGGAAAAAAAAAAAAAAAAAAGAAAAAAAAAAAAAGAAAAAAGTGGGGCTATAATCCTTCAGCGCTGGGAGTGGAAATTCTGCAACAAAGTCTTCTTTAAAGCATCCCTCTTTGTCGCCAGGACCCGGAGGAAAGAGGAGGTTGTTGTTTTAAACATGCTTTTCTTTCCGCTTGCAATTAGGGCTGGGGCACAACTACCTGACCCCAAATGTTCCTGAACTGGCTGCCTCGCGAAACCGCTCCGCTCAACCGGATTTCAAAACCCTGACAGCAGCTACGAGTAAAGGTGTTGGAGTTCTCAACTCCCACACTTCTGGTGTCAGCCTCAATACACTTCTGTTTCGCTTAAAGCCCTGACTTCTGGAGTCATTTTTGATCACCTTTTAAAAAGTGTTCTTGTTTAGGCGGAAAACGTGATCCCTAATAAGTCAGGACAGGGGAAAAGAACAGACAAATTACTTTTTTTTTTTTCTTTTCGAAGCCTATTTGACATCTTTTGCTTCCGTTCTGCCTCCAGCATCCCAGTGGCCACCGGAGACACCCCCTCTCTGCTTTCCACGGGGCCCGGCAGGTTTTGGGTGCTGGCGTGTTTGAGTTGGGAGCCACCACAGTTTTAACCTGATTTCTGGAAGAAGTTGGCCCTGTTTCTCACAGTGACCCTGTAAGAAAAGCCGCGCTTGCTTCCTCTAAATTTCAGTGGCATTTAAGGTTCCAACCCCTGATGGCAACACCAACTCTGTCAAACTGAAATATTCCCACGCCCTGCTGCTGG
>JAHREE010000435.1:527447-557301 GCA_033628505.1 Tringa tobata
GTAGAAAGAAGAAGAATTTACTAGCAGACATGAATTTAATCCCACATTGGTTGGGGACTGTTTAGTTTGAGGAAGAGGAGGCTGAGGGGAGACCTCATCACTCTCTGCAACTGCTTGAGAGGACACTGTAGAGAGGTTGGTGCTGGTCTCTTCTCACAGGTAATTACTGAGAGAACGAGAGGGAATGGCTTCAAGCTGGGGGGGTTCAGACTGGCCACTAGGAAACAATTCTTCACAGAAGAGTGGTCAGAGACTGGAGGAGGCTGCCCAGGGAGGGGGTTGAGTCACCATCCCTGAGTGTGTCCTTTAGATGTGGTGCTGAGGGATATGGTGTGGGGGAGAACTTTGTAGAGTAGGGTTGATGGTTGGACTCGATGATCCCAAGGGTCTTTTCCAACCTGAATGATTCTATGATTGCTTACACACAATCACTACGCAGCTCTGCGGGTCTTCTTGCAGCACTGGTCACATCCCTTATCACTGCGGGAGTTTTGCACAGCTTCCAAATATTTCCCAGGCTGTTTTTGGCTTTGTGGCTTTTCCTAGCTTTCAACAGACGGCGAAAAACATTTGGAACTCCGGGGGGGGGCTTGCAGCAAACAAAAACTCCCCCGCAAACATTCCTGCTTCATTGGGAAACGTTGGCAGAGACAGAACCTCTTCCTTCTTTTCACCACAGCTAAATAAAGGTTAAACACTGTGCTCTTAAAACCTTCCCACAGCGTTGGGGGTCCCTGGGGAGCGGGAATGTGACGGCAGGTTTGTGACCCCCCCGGCAGGGGTTACATGCTCCCCTGTGGTTCCTTTGGGGGACCAGCTGCTCCTTTGCTCCCAGCTTTGTGCATGGGGGTCCCGGGGGGGTACCCCCCAGGTAAAGCGGGTGAAGAATCAGGCCCTTCATCCCCATATCGTCCAGTGGGTCCTGCTTTGTCCCCTGCGGTTCCTCACGCGCGAGGGGGGGGACTAACCCTTCCAGCCCTCAGCTCTCTCATTTGATCCCAGCAAACCTTTCATCCCATCGCTTCCTCTTCTTGTGCTGCTCCTCAGCTTTTTAACATCTCCCTGTCACCTCGCCTTAGTCGCCATCCGTGAGGGTAAAGTCAATCTCTGGAGGGGTTGCTCTCCCCTCCCAAACCATCCTCAGCATCACCCCTCCCCTGCTCCTCCCGCTCTTATTTCTTACCTTCGTTTTTCTTTCCAGGTGGACAGGGGTTGTCAGGCTGGGACAGGACTCTCAAAAATTGACGGGTCGATGGAACACAAACTGCTGTCACTCGGGGACTGTCAATCTGTGGCTGAGGGAGTTACGCCGTTGACACTCTCTCACCGCTACCAGGCTGTGGAGAAGACAACAAACATCCAACAAACACTGCACACACAGCAGTAACCCCTGCGCTTTCTACCCCATACCCACTTAAGATCACAGTCGGTATTTTAATAACACGGTAACACGTCGTGAGTACCGAGTGCGTGGCCGTCAGACACAGGCATTCCTGCTGCAGGATGCTACGGTCCAAAGACCATGTTTTGGAGAGGCCAAACTTGTCTGGCAATTGCAGTAAGGGCCTGAAAGTCCAGATGCTCAGCTACTGCTACTTTTCTTTAATCTCTTCTCACAAAATAGGGGTAATATCTCCCTCTGACATTCTTTAGACTACCACGCAGTTTTAGCGACTCCTGTAGAAGATGCTGAGGCCTTCAGGAAGATCATAACAAAGCAGAATTTGATGAGTAGGGTGCCATGGTGGAGACAACTGCACATTCCAAGCAAAATTAATGTCCTCCATCTCCAACCAAATCACAAGGGAAGACTCTTACGCTTGTTTCATGGAGAGTTCATGAGCTGCTGCTCTGTGCAAGCCACTGCCCAGGTCAGACACAGCTCCCGGCTGTCTGCCAGGTTTAGTCGCTGTGTATCACTCCATACTGACAACTTCTCATTTTCTCCTGTATTTATATATTGAGAGTGACAATGACATAGCTTCCAGCTGCCTCATACTGCAGCAGAACAACGAGCAGCAGCATTTTAGGGCCATGTTAACAGTTTTGTTATAATAAAGATGCTATCTTGGAGCCCTCATCAATGTCAATATTGCAGCTGTGCATACTGCCAGTAGATGCATAATCAGTGATTAATGCTTGTATACCACAGATGGAAACAAGATAAGGTCAGATAAAAGCTGTAAGCTAGAACACAGGGCTGACTGCTCACTGAAGCCAACAGAATTCCTGAAATATCTGTGGTCTAAAGAGCTGAGTATAAGCCTTTTAAGAAAATCTTATTAGGAACACACAAACTATAGGTCACACATCTGATTATCACTAGCCTGAGACAGAGAAGTGGTAAATAGACCTGTAGAAAAAGGAAAAGGAACCCTCTGCAGCTACGTCTGTTCTGCCTGTGGAGCACAGGAGGAAGGTGCCACCTTCTTAACAGGATGCTGGTGATGGACTAGAAATAAGGATGGGACACTGTACCTACCAAAAATAGGTATTTTTTGCAACAAGAGTTGTACACAACACACCAAGGTGTACTACAGGAACTACTTGTGAAGTGGTACGTTAAACTTAGTCTGACATTAGAAAACAGTGGGGACAAAGACAAGGAACCCACCGAGAGGTTCTTCCATCAGCGCCACAACACTGAATTCACAGAGCCAGCTTTCTTCAAGGTCTTCTCTTGGATGAAGTCTCCAGGATCCAGAAGGCTTGGCCGAGAAACGGGCATTACGTTAACCCTCCTCCTTTCTCTCTTTTTGTTGGAACTTGTTTACAAAACTCGCTAATAATTAGCATCTCTGGAACCTCAGTCTCGCCAGGAAATTCAGTTCAAATTGGCTAATGGCTTCAATTGTTGCTGGAGAGGAATGAGTGATGTCCAGATCTGACTAAATAAAATTTCCTTAGGAAACCAGGCTTTAAATTACCCACAGCATTCTACAGAGCCTAGCTCAAGAGTGATCCCAGAAAAATAATGGAACGGTTTGTTCAGTATTTTAATAACAGATAATTAGTGCCAAGGACATAATTCGTACCAGTGTACGTATTAGAGTATTTTCGACACAGGTTAGGAGTTAGCAGACCTGTCTGGGAGATATTTTTGGTGGTGGGGAGGGTAGAAGGATTACGAAGCAGGCTCATGAAGGGAGTTTATTAATGTAGGGTTCTTGGACTTTTCTACCCTAAGAGAAGTTTTGAGTTAAAATGTCTGTTAAATGGAATCATATGGTATATACCCTCTATATCTTTGGGACCAGGGCAGTTTTTAAGGGATAAATACCGATTAGCAGGATACTTTTAGAGAGATGCATGGGAAAAATAATAAAAAAAAAACAGAGAAAGTATTCCCCTGTGGTCTGGCAGTATTTAAAGATTTCTTTTTTTTTTTTTACCCAGAACCTGGGTGACGATATACAATTCTTGCTGATAAAGTCTCAGCCGACACGGCGGGGGCTGGTTACCATTCCAGAGCCAGCCCAACGTCCTGCTCAGGCCATGGGGATGCAGTTTGGCTGCACATAATAGGGCGAGTGCAAGGCGATACCCCTGGGAACCCGCGGGGCAGGGCAGGCTGCGGCTGTGAGACGGGAGACTCCGGCTTGGAATAAAGCGACCCGGAGCGAGGCTGAAAAAAGCCAGGGGAGATAACGGCTTCAACATGAGCTCTCAATGCAGAGGGCAAACCTGTCGCCTTTGTGTAGGGAAAGGGATGGATGGGGTGAGAGGAGGGGAAGCGATCCTGCCGCCTCCGTGGGGAGCTGCGCCAAGAGCACAACAGCAAAACCATCTCTGGTTTGGAGGTCGCTTGTGCGTCTGGAAACAGCAAGGAAGAGTTCAGAAAGGAACCACACCAATAACTCAGGAGCTGGAGAACTAGACTTATTGGGGGGGGAGATCCAAGGAGCTCAGCACATTCAGGTCTTTGAGGAGGAGTTTGGGAGGAGCCTCAGTCATTACAGGTGTTGAATGAAGAGGCTTTCGGGGGGAACAAGCAATTTCTGCTCCGAGAACTCATTTCTGGCAATACCTGTTGCCACAGGAGCACAGAGGAGCCTTCTGGGTTTCCAGGGAAGATGGTGCTACCAACACCTCCTGGGAGGGTGCTACACCCGATAAAAACAGACACTGGCACGTGCTACCAGTTTTACCTGGGCTCCATGGAACAGCAAAATGGTTTTAGTTCTCCACAGAGGAGGATTGTCAGAAGAGCCCCTCACACTGCCCTACCCAAACGTTTCTCATCCAGCCGTGTACTGACTGCTCAGGAGAGCAGGGCTGCAAAACACTGAGTGCTCTCAGCTATGCAGGAACAAAGGCTCTTTAGTAGTATTATTAATTTTATAGTCATTTTAGCATTATCATTCCATTTATCCCAACCCATCCAGTCTGCCCTTAGTTATATGCATGCATATACAATTACATATAAATACAGTAACCTGTATCAGCTACAGGGAATTTTGTCTAGAAAATAGTTGTAATGGTACAAATCCCTGTGTACTAGTCCTGGCCCTGCACGTGTGGGGATACTCCACTGGTGGCCCAACATGAGATGAGGCTATGAGAACAGTGCCCTCCCCCTCTCAACCACCTCAATGAACAGAAAGCCTAAAATTTATATTCAGAAGTTACCCTGTTTTGTAACAGGACACTGAGCGAACTCTATTTTCTAGCTTTCTACAAGGATCTGCTTTCATTTCTGGAGAAGTTGGAGTGGCTCAGGGAAGTTTGGGGAGTTCTCACGACTTACCTTAAAAAAAAGAAAGAATTCCCAGAAGCCTGTACTGCACACAGCAATAACTGCTCTGGGTTTCTGCTCAGTGATGCTCCTGATTTCACCCAGTGATTTGCAGTTAATCCCCAAATACTTGCACTGGGGGGGATGAACCCCACCCACTAATTACCTGGAAAAATAAAAGCATCCCAGGTCAGGTGTTGCTGTTGCAGGAATTCCTGGCAGCAAACACAGAGCGACGTGGTTTCCTGACAGGCTGTATGTGATGCGTCACTTTGTGATGTGAGGGAAGAGACATTTTTTTTTCCTGTGTTTCCCACCCACTGTTGAACTCGGGTAAAGAAACGCCGTCTCTGGAGTTTGCTCGTGGAGAGAAGCCGCTCGGAGCCCTCAGCCCTTCAGCTGCCCAAGCATCTCAGGAAAGCCAGCAGCTGCTCCCTTAGAAAAACAGGTCAGAGGCCTTTAAAATAAACCTCCCACTGAAAAACGTTTTCCCTCCAGTTCCAGGAGTTAAAGGAATCCCTTCCGGCCCACCCATGAAGGATTATTGTCCCAGCCTGCATGAGGTGCAGCGCTGGCGGCACCGAGAAAATCCCCTCATGGCAAGTCCTCCCGGGCAGGTTTGGCCAGTCCAGACTCGAGGTCCAAGCCCACCACCACCCTCCTGAGAGCCCGGCAGGACTCAGCACATCACCCTCTGCGCTTCCACCTCGGAGGTGGGGCATTTTGGATACCTGGAGGTTATGTCAATGGGACTCACCGAGCTGCGTTCAGCCTGGAGACCGCTTTCCACGCGTGGAAATTGCTGCAGTTTCACCCTCCTTCAGCAAGGGTTACCCGCCTTCTGGTGACAGCACTGCAAGGATGTTACAGAATATCCTCATAAATTGCTGTGGAACTCACTTCAGATTAAGGAAAGTGAATGTTTCCCATGCTTGCATTTGGAAACAGAAATGCTTTTCTATGTTTTAACTCTCAGGGCAAAGGCAGAATGAAGACAGCTTAAATGCCAAAGTTTTGGCAAAAAAAATTTGACTTTTGTTTAGCTGAAAGCAAGAACAAAGGCAGAATAATGTTGGACCACACAGAGGAGAACTGACGACTGAATATTTCAAGCACATCTTTGAACACTCTCGCTCTGGTATTATGGCATTAAGAGAAGGCTCAGGGGAATACCTGTGGTTACACCTACCTGCTTTCCCGGGAAGAGAAATTCCAGGGAAGAAGAGTCCCAGCAAGAGATTACATATGAGGAAAAGAGAATATTATTAAGGAAATGTCTTAATTTTTTTCCCCCCTTTTCTTTCCCCCCCTCTCCTGTCTGTTGCCAAGGAACCTCAGACCCAGGCTACACAGGAACCTCCCCTGGATCTATTTCTTGTAATAATCCTAATTGCAGCTCAGTTGGTGTGTGCAAAAAAAAAAATACACCCTTCTCCCCATTTAGCAAAATGAAAGGTTCCATCAGAGCGAGCACATCTGCACATGCTAAAAACAGAAATGTAAGAGCAATGCAAAAACCTATTAAACAAATATTTCTTTTTTGGGGGGAGGAACAGGAATCCAGAAGCACCAGGACTGAACCACATGAAAACAAACCAGGTGAAAAACCTGCATCAGAAGTTTCCTCCCCAGAGAGGAAGCCTGGGTACAACTGAGGTGGCTTGAGCTGCACATTGACACCAAGAGCCATCCCTGCCCAGGCTCGCAGGCTGCTGTTTCGTGTTCATCTGTAGCCAAATAAAGGGGAGATCTTCCTGCTGCCGCACAACTTACGGGTTTGTTAGTGGTGATGTTTTCTTCAGAATAAATAATTAAAAAATTTCTGAACTGATCTGCACTGGAAAAGTCATGTGTCTTTAAAACACACAGAAAGTCCTATTTCTGCAGAGAGAAGAAACCCTTAGAATATGGAGAAAAGGGGACCGAAAGGTTAAGAATTCCAGTACCTTGATTCCTGGTAAGTTTAAAGAGAAAACAGATAAACAGCATCATCCCCATAACCACGCTTAAAACAATGCTCAGGGTAAAATTCTCCAGATTTCTCATGTTCCTTCTCTTCACCATGAAGCTGTCTGAAATCTGCTGAACTCCTAAAGGACCAGCCTGTGGTACCCAAGGCTCTGCTTTGGCTTTCACAGTCCTCACCTCCCTGGTCATACCATGCCCCATATCAACAAGAATCAGACTCACGGCTGACGTAAATCACAAAATACCATTTAGCCATAAATGTTTTAATACCTGAACTGATGTATTTAGTACAGCAGAGGCACATCAGGTAGGTTGAACCGTCTCATATTTTGGATACCTTCATTTACTCCCCAGTTCATTCAAAAAAAAAAAGTGTGGTTGCCTTAGAAACCACAAAAATGCAGAAAAATTCTAAGATAAACCAGACTGATAAAATCACTCAGCAGTGGCTCAGATGTACACAGCATTTCTATAAATCCAAAAAAGATAAATGGCACTAAAAGCAGGGGAGGAAGAGCATTTCCCCATTAAAAACTGGGGGTAGAGAGGGGTGGCCGATGGCCCTGTTGAAGATGACAGATTACTGTCCCATGGTACCTGTTTTTAGGTGGCTTCAGCCTGGGAAATGCCCCCGTTCAGCGGGTTAAGCCTGTGGGAAAGGAGGAGGCTGTAGATGATGGGCAGAGCTCAGGTCACTGCTCTTCTGGGCCAGAATCTCCCCGCATCTCTGGAAGGATGAAGAACGGCGATATTCACCTCTATTTCCAGATGTTCCTTACAGAACAGGCTCCCTCTGCCTCCTTCTGCTGGAGGCATTTCCCCATCCACGTCAAGGGCTTCTTTTAGGAAGTATAAATCTGTTTCCCCCACCCCACCCAGGCCCCTCTTCTCTCCGTGCTAAAAATGCTGAAGCTTGTCTGCACCAAGGTGATGATTTCCTATCTCAGGAACATAAAGCGAGCTCCCGAATGGAATGTGATCTCCTCCAGCTAGTAAAAATTTTATAACCAAGGACAAAAAAAACCTCAATAAAAATAAAAACTAAAATCATGCACCTCAGCTGGTGTAAATCAGCACTGCTTAACTCCAGTGGAGCTCGCCTCAGGCAGGGGTGGAAATTTTGAGGTATTTCCAGTACATGAATGGCAGGTTTATTGGAATCATTAAACCATAACTTTTCTTCTAAAAAAACAAACCAAAAACCCCTAAACCAAATAAAAATCCATAAATACTCCAGAATTCTCCCAGGACCATCCTCTGTTAAGATATCTTCAGTGAATCACTGTAAAGACTTCGATAGGGACTGCTAGCATTGAGTGTTGATTTATTTGGCTATATTAATAAAATAATTTACACCCACTGTGGCTAATCCCTGGTTTAGCATGCACAAATGTGAATTTTCTTTACTGGCCCTCTTTCTCTATTGCTCCTTCCCATTTGTCCTACAGCATCTCCAGTGCCTTCAGCAGGGAGAAAAACTGGTGCTGACTTACTGACACGCTCAGCTGAGCTGGGCAACAGGTTGGTTTTGTTTGGAGGGCCATCTGCCCTGAATCCCAAATTCCAGCAGATTGTTGGAGCTGGTGTCCAGAGGAGAGCAGGAAAGCACGGCCTGAAACAGGAGTCAGGGGAGATTGGGAACATCCTATTTTTAAGGAGGGCACTGTAGCCACAAGATAGTAGATAAATTGGATTTTCAGTATTTTCTGCAGCTTGGGTTCTGCTTAACCAGCCAGAGAAGAAATCTAATACCATTAGTAAAATAGCAGCTCAACAAGAAGAGGTGCCTGTCTGCAGGGACATGCCAGCTGAGGTGGGTTTGTGGAGTGCAATGGTCCCAGGGTCCAGCTTATGGTGGAAGCCAGAGCAGAGATCTCTATGACCCTTCTGAATTCAACAGCACAAGAACCTCTGAAGATGCCCAGCTCTATTTGGCTGCTAATGGCAGTAACTTGCTTGGCTATTAAGAACATTAAGCCTTGGATAAGCACAGAAAAGTCAAAACAATATATATATATAAAGTAAAAGGAACCACTTGCAAAAAGGGTTGAGAAAATTCAAATAGTGCTTCATTTAAAACAAACAAAGGAGCTGGTCCTTCTCTTTAATCTCATCCACCCTTCCCTGCCCCAGAAAATAGAGAAACAGAATACAAAGACCCAACCACGTCAAGTAGGGAAGAGAAAGAAAAAACCCAGATCACCAAGGTAAATGATTGACTATGAGCTATTCACTTCACAGGACAATGACGCTAAGTTTTGTGTGTAGATCCTCCTCCTCCTTTTCACCAAAGATCCCAAAGCACTTCCCAAAGCCTCCTGCAGTCATTGCGCATCCCCTGACCTGCTGCTGATGCCAAGGACAGAGCCTCCACACTCAGTGGGAAGAAAATAACCTTCCTTTTCTGCATGAGCAGAAACAGAAAGGCTGAAACAGCAGTCATGAGGAAGGGTCTGGAGAGCAAGAAATGCTCCCCAGAAGGGAGATGGCTTGGCAGGATAAAAGATGTCATGGATCCACTTATATATGGGGTCCTTCTGCCAATCAGATAGTGCCCAGAGGCGCAGTTTGCCCCTCCGAGGGAATCTGATTTCAGACTGGAGATCACTGGATTTCCTTTTTCCTCGGCACGGGCTGTATCTGGAGATCAAAGCCCCACCAGGAGCTGGTCAATGGTATATTCTCACCACGATGGAAATCCTGCGAGTGCAAACACATCAAGAGGAGAATGCAGCCTTTATGCGACACTTCCCGTGTTTTTCTGGGCACTCAAAATCGATTTACAGGGCAGATTTAGTCAAATTCTGCTCTTTGTGCTTCTCTGCTATTACAGTGCTTTATTAAGGGTGATGAGGGATCTATTCCTTTGCTCTCCCCCCTACTCCACTCACTCCTCCCCCAGACCAGGTAATATATAACTCCACTCATTGTGATGCTAACGAGTTCTATTTAGCTGTATTTAACTGGATATCATGACTCCACGCGATGACCTTTCACTCCTGGGAAGTAGTTTTAAATTTGATCCACAGCAAAGGAATATCCCTCCAATTCATTGGCTGTGAAAGGTCACAAGTGAAATGTGTTCTGATGGTATCTGCTGGTGGTTTAGTTCTCTGTACACCTGAGCATCAAGCTGGCCTGAATCAGCTTTTGTCCCGAGAGCCCGAGCCCCAGGGACCCCGAGAAAGCACTGTGGAAGAGGCAGCCAAGCATCTGGCACTGCCCTTCGGTGTAGGAGGTGCTTGGAGAGGAGATGCCCCACTGAAACCAAAGCATGTGCTACCCAGCAAGACACCCACAGGTCCTACCCAGCTGGATTTCATTTTTTGGCATTCCAATTATAGTAAAGTTGGGGTTTTTTTCCCCTGAAGATATTTAAAAATGCAATTAAAATTCAGCATTATGTAGAAACACACAAAGGCTTCATGGACACATCAGAGATTGACACCACAGAACACACTTCTAAACACGACTTCCAGGACAGAAATGGACAGGGTGGGGGGGAAAGTCTAAAACCACATTAACACTGTGATATTAACATTTCTCTGGCACCTCTTCTCCTCTTTGCCATCGAGTTAGTGCATACCATTTGGCTCAGGATTTCATAATAAAACACTACCAAAGGAAATTAATCTTGTCCTTCCTCCCTCCTTTGTGGCCATTCCTCAAGCAGAAGCAGAGGAGCTTGTTTATCTCTTTTCACCAAAAATACTCAGCCCTGGGAGCCGGTGTACCCTATACAGGGTGGGGAGAAGTGTTGTCTCACTCATTTCTCATCACTTAATGTTGGCATAACAGCAAAAGCTAGAGCTATCAGTCAAAAAAACCCAAACAACCAAGCCAGCCACCCCAGCAAAGCAGTTAGAAGGGCATCCTTCTGAAAGATTTCAATTAAATGGGGAAGAACTGTCTGCTTTTGAAGAGGGAGACACAAGCAGCTGAAGGGACTTCTCTTGTGGTAAAGCTCAGATCCCAACTCAGACCTCCCAAAGCCTGACTCCCCCTTCCAAATCATAACAGGTGTATCAAACGTCACAGAAACCAGTCCTTAAAAACAATAAAAGCCAGCAAAACCAACCTTACAACAGGAGAGCTTAGTCACAAGGTTGTGTCAGAAAAGCCACCAGCTTTGTGATTGCTCTGGTCAGATTTGTACAGCTGTGAGCCCAGCACTAAGGTATTAAGTGAGGTCTCTGTGTATCTAAAACACCAAGGGGTGATGAGATATCAGCCTAAAAAGGCTTCCCCTTCCCCAAAACCCCAGTACACTTGCAAAAACCAGCTCACATTAGAATATTTGGAGTCCCATTAGCCAACACGAGGAAAACGAACAGCATTTTGTACCTGCCTAGACATGCCCAGATGAACTAAACCATGCTCAAAAAGTGAACGTTGTCAGTAACTGAAACCCCAGCTGATTTCTGACAGTGAAAGGACAGAAAAAACAGAGCAGTGAACGCCATGCCCCACAGAGACACCGAGCAGCCTCAGAATAAGAGGTGCTGCTGCCTTTAGGGTGCTGCAGTTGAGCTAAACCTGGGGTCTCGGGATGGTGAGCAACCAACCTTTGATGCTAACAGCCCATGGATGTCCCCTTATGGGCAGAAACAATCATGTGACTAAAAAACACCCTTTATTTGTCTCCCCTCCTGCCAAATCCATCCATTCACAGCACACTCAAGGCTTCCCCGAAGCACACTCATCTCCCAGAGAGCAGTCTGGGCTCCTCGGAGGGAAGAGCACAGCCAGGAGTTATCCCAGGAGAGAGTCCTACAAAAGATCCACCAGAGAGCCCTGTATTCAGCCACAGATAGAAACTATGCTCAGAGCACACAAAAAAAGCTCAGAGCCCAGGGCAGAGAGTGAATTCTTACTTTGCTGCTGCTATTGATTGATGGCCAAAGGGTGAGCTGTCCCCAGCGCAGGAGAACGGGGACAGGGAGAAGTCAGGATGCTCAGAGGCAGATCAGATTGAGGATGAGTCCAACCTACAGCTTTGGAAGAGCACCACAGTGATAAAGTCGAGCCTGTCTTCCTACCTTGGCACATCCGCTGTAGAAGAACAAGGAACTGGGCACAGCTTCAGCCGAGAGCTCTCCAGAATCTCAAGTTCAGCCAAGTTTCAGGTTTTTAAGCTGTTAAAAAAAACAAACAACAACAAACAAACAAACCACCAAAAAACTCAAACAAAACACAGCAAGACCCAGTGCAAACGTGACCCTGCCTTTGTACCACAGTCAGGATAAAACAACACAAACAGACCAGGGAGACCCAGCCCTTGAAATGCAGAAGAAATAGGTGGGGAGGTGAGTTAATAAAACACACCTGCAGTAACTTCTCCTGGAAACGTGCCTCAGCTGAGGTACCTGGCGTCGCTCCCAACACTTCGAAACAATTCCCAAATGTCAGGGGCTGCTGTTTGACAGACAGCACTGTTTCCAGGGGGTCCTCAGAAAACCTGAACTGACAGATTTCTTCCTTTTGAAACCCTGTAATAACTTATAAAGCTGTCAAAGTGGGGTTTTGTTGTTATTATTTAAAACGTGCTCCTATGTAAGTCCTTGTATGACAAGTTTTAGCCAGCAGCTAATTTTTAAAGTCAAGTGATAAACTTCGGAAAGCTGAGAACACATAGAAGCTCAGACACAGCCTTAATTAGAGGCTTGTAACCAGGTAAAGGTAAATTACTAAAATATGTTGGTCAGAGGCTCTTCACTGCTAAAACATCACTAACATCTCTGCCACGTCACCGATAAAATGCTTTTTATGCTGCTGAACAGATACATCTTCCTAATCCAGAGTACAAAAGTAAAAACATCCTGATGAGTCCTTCTCTCGCTTTTGTGCCTCCATTCCTCTTTGCTCTTAAATAGTAATGTAAATTAATTAAGTTTGGTTAAGCCATAGTTCTTCCTTCTGAGAGGAAACTCAAAACACAAAATACAGTTGTGACTCTCCTCACAAAACTGCTTCTCGAGCAGTTTATGAATAAATGGCCAGTGCCAGACGGGTCTGTGGGTCCAGCTGAACTACAAACCACCTCTGCCCTGGGGCCTTACCTTGAGTTTCCTCCTCTGAGTAAATAAAATTATGCACCCTGCAATTAGACTATGCTGCTGAGGTTCCCATTTCAAATGTTCCTGTCGTTGCTGCTTTTGCACAGCTTTTTAATTCCTCGCTGCTCCACCTCAGCTGCTTCTGGACACCTGCACTGATTGATCCCACCTTTCCCCTGAAATAGCTTTTCATTTAATTCTTTCATAGTAAATTCCAAAACTTGCCTCGCTTCTGACCTATAGCCATCAGCCTGGCATGGGTTATAGATTAAGAAATAGTGAGATGTCAGTAAAACTAAAGAAAAAAAAGATGCCTGCCTTGTTTTTTATCTCTATGGAAGCTTTCATAATCCCTAAAGATGCCTTTTGTTTTCACTTCTGTCAACTACTTTAATTTCCCCATTTTATTTAAAACTCCCAAGTCTAAATGGAGTAACTGATTGAAAGCATTGAATTCTGAGGATATATCTGAGCTGCAATGAGGTGTGGAAATGCCTGAGCCAGCATCAAATAATCCAGCCTGGGTACCACAAACGGTGTAGACATCAGAGCCACGGGTTGCCTGAGCTACCTCTAGCATCATGAACGCACCTTCTATGAACTTTCATCTTCATGCCTTCACCTTGTCCAATGACAGACACTGGGATCTGTAGATCTAAATCAGGGCTGGAGCCACCCTGAGCTACAGCTTCATCCCTGCAAGGTGCTGAGCACCACAAGACCCAGCAACCTCAAGGGGAACTGAGGAGGCTCAGCCCCTGCTGGGCCACGTCGTGGGTGGATGCTTCCTGAAGCCCTGGTGAATCCACTGGGGCTTGGGCTTTCTGCCAAATAAACGCCAGCTGAGGAAGTTACGGCTCCCCGGGGGCTTTCTTNCAGGAGAACGGGGACAGGGAGAAGTCAGGATGCTCAGAGGCAGATCAGATTGAGGATGAGTCCAACCTACAGCTTTGGAAGAGCACCACAGTGATAAAGTCGAGCCTGTCTTCCTACCTTGGCACATCCGCTGTAGAAGAACAAGGAACCGGGCACAGCTTCAGCCGAGAGCTCTGCAGAATCTCAAGTTCAGCCAAGTTTCAGGTTTTTAAGCTGTTAAAAAAACCAAACAACAACAAACAAACAAACCACCAAAAATCTCAAACAAAACACAGCAAGACCCAGTGCAAACGTGACCCTGCCTTTGTACCACAGTCAGGATAAAACAACACAAACAGACCAGGGAGACCCAGCCCTTGAAATGCAGAAGAAATAGGTGGGGAGGTGAGTTAATAAAACACACCTGGAGTAACTTCTCCTGGAAACGTGCCTCAGCTGAGGTACCTGGCGTCGCTCCCAACACTTCGAAACAATTCCCAAACGTCAGGGGCTGCTGTTTGACAGACAGCACCGTTTCCAGGGGGTCCTCAGAAAACCTGAACTGACAGATTTCTTCCTTTTGAAACCCTGTAATAACTTATAAAGCTGTCAAAGTGGGGTTTTGTTGTTATTATTTAAAACGTGCTCCTATGTAAGTCCTTGTATGACAAGTTTTAGCCAGCAGCTAATTTTTAAAGTCAAGTGATAAACTTCGGAAAGCTGAGAACACATAGAAGCTCAGACACAGCCTTAATTAGAGGCTTGTAACCAGGTAAAGGTAAATTACTAAAATATGTTGGTCAGAGGCTCTTCACTGCTAAAACATCACTAACATCTCTGCCACGTCACCGATAAAATGCTTTTTATGCTGCTGAACAGATACATCTTCCTAATCCAGAGTACAAAAGTAAAAACATCCTGATGAGTCCTTCTCTGGCTTTTGTGCCTCCATTCCTCTTTGCTCTTAAATAGTAATGTAAATTAATTAAGTTTGGTTAAGCCATAGTTCTTCCTTCTGAGAGGAAACTCAAAACACAAAATACAGTTGTGACTCTCCTCACAAAACTGCTTCTCGAGCAGTTTATGAATAAATGGCCAGTGCCAGACGGGTCTGTGGGTCCAGCTGAACTACAAACCACCTCTGCCCTGGGGCCTTACCTTGAGTTTCCTCCTCTGAGTAAATAAAATTATGCACCCTGCAATTAGAATATGCTGCTGAGGTTCCCATTTCAAATGTTCCTGTCGTTGCTGCTTTTGCACAGCTTTTTAATTCCTCGCTGCTCCACCTCAGCTGCTTCTGGACACCTGCACTGATTGATCCCATCTTTCCCCTGGAATAGCTTTTCATTTAATTCTTTCATAGTAAATTCCAAAACTTGCCTCGCTTCTGACCTATAGCCATCAGCCTGGCATGGGTTATAGATTAAGAAATAGTGAGGTGTCAGTAAAACTAAAGAAAAAAAAGATGCCTGCCTTGTTTTTTATCTCTATGGAAGCTTTCATAATCCCTAAAGATGCCTTTTGTTTTCACTTCTGTCAACTACTTTAATTTCCCCATTTTATTTAAAACTCCCAAGTCTAAATGGAGTAACTGATTGAAAGCATTGCATTCTGAGGATATATCTGAGCTGCAATGAGGTGTGGAAATGCCTGAGCCAGCATCAAATAATCCAGCCTGGGTACCACAAACGGTGTAGACATCAGAGCCACGGGTTGCCTGAGCTACCTCTAGCATCATGAACGCACCTTCTATGAACTTTCATCTTCATGCCTTCACCTTGTCCAATGACAGACACTGGGATCTGTAGATCTAAATCAGGGCTGGAGCCACCNTATTTAAAACTCCCAAGTCTAAATGGAGTAACTGATTGAAAGCATTGAATTCTGAGGATATATCTGAGCTGCAATGAGGTGTGGAAATGCCTGAGCCAGCATCAAATAATCCAGCCTGGGTACCACAAACGGTGTAGACATCAGAGCCACGGGTTGCCTGAGCTACCTCTAGGATCATGAACGCACCTTCTATGAACTTTCATCTTCATGCCTTCACCTTGTCCAATGACAGACACTGGGATCTGCAGATCTAAATCAGGGCTGGAGCCACCCTGAGCTACAGCTTCATCCCTGCAAGGTGCTGAACACCACAAGATCCAGCAACCTCAAGGGGAACTGAGGAGGCTCAGCCCCTGATGGGCCACGTCGTGGGTGGATGCTTCCTGAAGCCCTGGTGAATCCACTGGGGCTTGGGCTTTCTGCCAAATAAACGCCAGCTGAGGAAGTTACGGCTCCCCGGGGGCTTTCTTCACTGTGCATGTTCCACTCAAAAAAAACCCTTCTACTGTAAGTTTTGCATTCATAAACTGACGTTCCCCTTTGCCTTCCTCTCTTGCCCTCTCTGACTTCTGCCCTCCCTCCTCAGCTGCCAAGAAAGTGCCCCTTTGTGTGCGGAAATGCCCAACGGTTCACAGAAGTTAACTAGAAAAGACACATTCAAGCCACTTTCTGTCAAAATGCCTCGACACTCTCCTTTCTGTCCAAAGGACCCTTTTGCTTTGGAGAGGCCCCCATTGACCACCTCCCCCCCTTTCGCCTCCCTCTCCAACTTACCCTGCAACAACAATGCAAAATAAATAAGAAAGGCACCCCTCTCCCCTGCCCTGAGCCTTTGCAGCAATATTTTTAATTTTTCTTGACATCTTCACTATTAATTTCATGCAACACACTTGGGAAGTCCAGAAAAGTGCAAAATGCCGCCACTCGGCATGCTACTTGCACAACTTCTGCTCCTCTTTCATGACTTTTCATGTTTTCCTTGACGTTGTTTTTTCCCACGGGCTGGTTCCGTTGGCCGTGGGAAGGGATCCTGCCACACACAGGACCCTCTGGGTGGGCGTGGGTTAGAGGGGGGGGCTGTGTCACACGGGGGTACGAGGACACGGTGACACCGGTTGCTCTGGAGCCATCCCCTGCCCAGGGCACCAGGAGCTCCTGGGGCACAGCCAGCGCCGTTCAGAACAGAAATAAACTCTTTTGATTTGAAAACAAGCAAGTAGCACACGAATTACCCCAAAATCAAGTCAGACAGTGCTGAAAGTACAGACTGCATCATTTTGATCAAGATTTCAAAGTCCTTTGGATGCCTCTCTCTACTCAAAAAGACACTGAGCGCCTGCTGTGGCTCCTATTAAGTTGTTAATGCTACTGTTTAACTAAACTTCAGCTTTTTTCTTTTTGTGGTATAAAACTTCCTGGGACAGGTTGGGGAACGGGTCCTGCCATGGGTAAAACAAACGGATGTTAACTCAGATCCAGTGTTAATGGGCAAATTTATTTCTGGATTCCCTTTCGCCAGGAATTGAGGGGCTCTGTCCCACGTACATCATCGGGGTAGAAATTACGGGAGGTTTTACACAAGGACGGGCTCTTTGGAATTTGTAGCTATGTATTTTTAATACTGTCAATAAACTACTTCCTTGAGACACAGAAGGGCAATAATGGGAGCTGTTAACAAAGTGTGAAAAGAAACGGGCAAGCAAAGGTTAATCACATGGCTGTCCACTAATGACCTCTCCAGCCCCGAGTTTAAACCCTCCGCTACTTGTAAAGACCAATCACGTGAATAATTTCCTGTCTGAGGTAGTCTTTATGGTTAAGAATAAAAGCTGAGCTTATTGTGAAAAGAAAGTGCTCAGCGGGGGAGAAGGTTATTATTTTTAAGCTGATCTAAACACCTGGGTTTCTCAGTAGACCCTATTAAACTTCCTCCATTATGTCTAAATATTTCAATCATTCCTACCACAGTAGTAAATTAGTGCATTACTGCTTAAAGCAGATAAGCCCTGGCGATGGGGACATCCTAAGCTGGTGCTGCTCACCCACCCTGAAGGGAGACCTGCCCAGCCCGTTTCTTCCCCACAAAGAGGGCGGCGAGGCCTGATGCCACCCCAGAACATCCTCCCCTCCCAGTGTCCTGGGGTGCGAGAGGAACAAGGACTCCTGCTGCTGACGGGGCCAGGGCACGGACTGAGCCCGGGGCACGGGACGGTGCCCAAAGGAGGATGCTCTGGGCACCAGGCTGTCCCTGAGGCTGCGTGGTTCGGGAAAGCAGAGGGGAAACCCTGGGGCTGTCCCTTCTAGCCACCTCCAATGACAGCCAGAAGGCAGAGGACACAGGAGATATCCCGGGTTAAAGGCTTAGCTTTTGTAGCAAAAGGAGTTCTGTGTGAGTGGAAAAAAAAAAATAATGCTGTCCTTGCCAGTGTCTCTCCCTGCCCTCACTCCCTCTGCCTTCTCCTCCCACCCCCACACTATTCATGGGACTTTTTCTTTCCCTCCCGCAATTATGATCCTGGAAAATGCCTGGAGATGAGACCGTGCACGTGGGGAATACGCAGCCTCCCTTCCTCCCGCCCCTCTCGGGATCCCCACGGCTCATCAGCACATCCCCACCCGCTGCAGCACAGCCCAGAGAGCGTCCCCAGTCCTCCCAGTCCTCCCAGTGCTCCTTGGCGAGCGCTGCCCCGGCAAAGCAGCCTCCTGAGGCCTCCCACCACGCGGGTGCCATCCTGACCGGGGCTTGTTTATGGGCTGGTATATAAAGATGCCAGATCCTCAGCCAAATCCAGTGTATCTCAGGGTAAACTGCCCTCACGCCGCTTATTTCAGTCCCGATTTACAGGCGTCAAAACAAAATACCTGCAGATCTTTTCCCCTCTCAGCTCCCCCAAAGGGCTCTCGGCTGGCACCGTTAAACCACGAGCTGTAAAACACGTGTGAAAGTTTACCTGGGGTCCATAGGCAGTGCCCCCCTCCCAGCCTCCGGAGGGAACGATGCCATCCCTTATCAACCTGCCCAAAATGCTGATGTCATCCCTTATCAACCTGCCCAAAACGCTGATGTCATCCCTTATCAACCTGCCCAAAATGCTGCCCCGGGAGCCCTTTGGTATCTCCCGAGGGTCGCGGTGCTTTTCCTACCCCACAAACCCAGACCTCGGGTTTTTCCAAGCGAACTCTCCCGTTCTGTAAACAACCGTGTGTCCGGCCTCCATGCACGGCTACCCAATTTGTGCACGCCACCGTAGTCATTGTGCATTCGAAGGGGGCACACCACTAGTCACGGGCCCGGGCTTCTTGCCAGTGTAAAAGTCAGCCCCTTGTGTGTGCAGAGGGAGCCCGCGGGACCCACCAGCAGCAGAGCTCTGCGCGCAATCACTGCTCTCATTCACGGCCCCCAGAACAATGTCTGACTGTTAATCTTCCCAACACCGCCGTGAGGCAGGGAATATTTTATCTGCGTTCTACAGCCAGAGGAAACCGAGGTTAAGTGACTTGCCCAAGGTCACAGGGCGGGTTTAAGGACGGGCTCCGGGATCTGGCCACGAGAACGCGCTGCCCGGACCCCGGGCTGCCGCTCCTCGGGGTGCACGGGGGGTAAACGTGTCCTTCCCGTAGCGTCCCAGCGGTGCCGTTTGCTAAAGGTCTAATCCAAGGAAGCTCAAACAAAAATCTGCAGCGGTGCCAAGATTAGGGAAATATCTCCTCTGTGGTTGGGCTCTTTTTGTGTTGTAAATGCAGAGGCTGAAATTTCCAGAGATGTGGATGCCCAATTTCCGCTAACATTAATAAGCTGATGTGTCCAAATCCTGTAGGCAGCTTTGAAAGCCTGTTTGTGCTTTCCCTCTTCCTACTATTCAAGCATAGAGTAAGGTCAGGGCTTTCCCATACCCTCTCCCTTCTCTGCCGGTGGAAAAATTCTGGCCATACCTTCACTTACTCCGCAGTGAATGGATAATGTCACTGGGGATTGATTGATCTAATACCCACAAAAGGCCAGAGGAGAGATTCCCTTGGTTGCCACAGATACTGGATCAGGACCTTATCTTTTTATGGCATCCATATCACTCCCACTATTTTAATATCTCAACGTGGCACGGTTTATAACATACTCCACTTCCTAACTCACCCAGGAGATACAGGGGTAGCGTTAATCACTTAATCCCGTTTTACAGCTGATGAGCCGAGGCACATCGGGCTCCACACTCATTTCAGCCTGAGCTGCTCCGAGCCCCTCCTGGCACAGGCGAGAGGACGAGATAAGCACCTGCAGCCAGAGGTTCAGACACCCTCCTGGAGGGGACACGGCCGCGACCACCACCAGCCCCTTGGGAAGCACCTTCGTTACGCTGCCTGCAAAGGGAGCCCAAGTGACCAGGGAGTTAAACCCCCTCCCTCCCAGACAGATACTGCCAGGGGAGACCCTGGCCCCCTTCCCAATGACTTGCCCAATGCCATGGAGAAAGGCTGTGGCAAAGGAAGAAACTGAGTCCCAACCACAAGCACTAGGCCATTTCCCTTGGACTGAGCTTTGACTGCAGGTAAAGGATTTTTTTGGTTTGGTTTGGGTTTTTTTGTTAAGGTAGGAAAAATAGTAGAAAATTTAAAACTACCAGCTTTGCTTGGATTAGTCACTGGGAATCTCAGCAGCCGGGCTCTTGAGCTCTGGCCTCTTTGACTTTCCTATGTTTAGATGTTCAGGCCCTAATGAGTTGATCTCGTTGATCTTTAGGTACCTATTCATATGCAAATCCTGGCATTCTACTTTTGCTAAATAGTCTTTGTATTAACACATGAAATAAATTTTTAAAAAAGAAAGTCAGTCTGTGGTAAATCCTCATACTTAGGTTTGTTTGCATTTGGATAAATGATCACGGACCCTCTTTATATGATCTCCTTGCTGTACCCCGTTAGGAAAAGGAGGGGAGAAAAAAAGAAATCAAACTTTTAAATCTCTCCCGCGTCATTGTAAATGGTTTGTCAAAGCAAAAATTGTCCAAGAACCCAGAGATAAATAGTCAAAAATATGTTGATGCCGCACCTTCCTCTTTGGTCATATTTTTTAAATGAACACAGGAGTGTCCTCATTCTGGTGTCACTACCTGGTGAGTCTACTAGATCTGTTTTCTATGGGACTCCAAACTCATGTCCTGCCCCAGAGAGGATGCCTCTTCACCGGGAGATTTTGCAGGTTCCCAGTGCGTGTGTGTGTGTGTGTGAGAGAGACCTGCACGTCCCCGTACCAGGCCAGAGCACGCTCCAGAGGCTCCGCGCGTGAATCCTGACCCCAGCACTCGATGAGAAGCACTCAATGACTTCAAAGGGATTTCACCCATCATTTTTCAGACTGAAACTTGCAATCATTAGTCCTTTGCTCTTAACAGCGGTCACTGCGGTGCAGAAAAGTCATATGGGAATTTCATTCAGCTCTGTAACAAACTTCTGCTATCTCTGTTTAAACCCCATATATGGTGCAGTTATATATATCTATAAAGCCTCCAGTGCAATTATGTCTATAACTAGGTTAGCCACGGAGAGAAATCTGAACCATCAAAACACAGGAAAACTGTCACAGGGCCTTGAAACACACCCCGGACCTACACACACGTGTGTGTGTATCTATGAATGTCTGTACACACTTAAAGCTTTCCCAAAAAATCTCGGCCTTAGCTCAAACAACTTGCTTGGAATCGTAGCCCGGTTCCACTTGTTAAAGAAAAGCCGTTTAGGAGCAAACGCAGGTTGCAACAAAATGTTAGGAACAAACTGTCCAAGATCTTCTTTCACAACAATCCCACGCGCTTACAAATCTCCCTCTAAGAATAAAGTGGTAGTGCAAACACTTAATTAAAAAAACGGCTTGTATTCGGAGTTACTAATTAAAAATCCTCATGTTCCCCCGACTTTTTCCCCCCTCTGTGGAAATCTGCAAGTTATTTAATTGAAGTCCCGTTTTGTCGGTGCAGATGCACGAAGTGTCTGAATCATCAAACAGATTTAGGGTGTTTTGATTGTTGTGTGCGCCTCATTGCTATTCCCAGAATGTCGAGCTGAGCTTATGCTGATCGGCAGGACTTAGAAGCATGAAACAGTAAAAAGAGTCCTTTCTTCTCATCCCAGCCCCATCCCCCTTGCCCCCCTGGATTTACATTGAAACTTTGCCAATCTGAGACCGTGCTCTGGCTGCTGCCTCTGCATGAAAATGGAGCGGCTTTGCCTGGTCCTTCGGCCCCGCGCTCCGTCTCCAGCTTCCCCTTCGCCTCTCGTCTTGCTTCGGTGAAACTTCTTTAAGGAGATGATTTCATTTTCTCTCTTTTTTTTTTGTCTTCTTTTTTTTCTTTTTCTTCCTCTCCCCCCCCCCCCCCCCCAAATAAAACTCCCTCTCTGTTGTGGCGTTTGTGTGCTGCGTGGAAGCGAGGAGGGAGAGGAGGAGGAGGAGGAGGAGGGCGAAGGCTGTTTTCCCCGGGAGGTGCAAACAGCCTGGTGAGCAGCAGGTGCAAAGCCCCAAAGCAGCTGCTTCCCCGCTCTCGAGGAGCAGCGCCTGGGTCCCCCACCCTCCACGCCAAGAGCACTTCATCTAATCCTCTCCTGCAATTCACACTGTAATTGCAGATACCCAGGGCTCATTTTTATTATTATTTTTACCGATAACAAGATCTGCAAACAGGGGACCGGTCGCGGTAATTAGCGGTGTGTCGCTAGGCAGCTCCTGCAGAAGCAACTTGGATTCTTTCCCTTTCTTTTTCATTCCTTTTTTTTTTTTTTTTGGAGACTGCTTTGCCCCCTCCTACCTCTCCTCCTCCGGCCCCTTGAAGGCCACTCCAAGCAGCACATGGAGAACTTTCCTGCTGGCTCTGTAGGTCCTTTTATTATCCATCCAGCCCCGGCCCCTCCTCGAGATGGAGCCTGCTGGATGGGCGCGGGCAATGAAGATTATTGTCTTGAGGACCAGCTTGTTTTCTCAGGGCTCTGCTCGTTACGTTGCTAATTATGGGTCTATGGGATCCTTTTCTGATATTTGACTAAGTGGCATGGATTACTGTGTAATCATTTCCCACTGGGGAGGGGGATCTTTTTTATTATTATTATTATATACCTCTGGACAACTTTTCAGTGGCTTTTATTTAGGTAATTGCTATTCCCTGTAATCCAGGAATTCTTATTTTTTTAATCACATTATGGATTTCACCAAACACTAGTTAAAATGTTAATTAGTGGTAAATACACACTTCTTTTTCCCTTCTGTTCAGAGTGAATACAGATCCTAGGAACGTGTTGTTTGTCATCTGCACCCCTTATGTGTTACCTCTGCCTAATAGGGCTCTGTTGTTTGCAGAGTGAAAAGACTGAACACGGACGTTTGGCTCCAAACTTTTGTTTTAGATTGAGGCTTAATGAGTTTATGCCTTTTTTTTTTTCTCCTCAGTTTGGTTTTTCAAGCCAGAACATAAAGGAATAAAAGTCAGTTTGATGACATTATTTTTTTTTTTAATAACCTGAACAGATTTTTGCGGTGCTGAAAGACACTACACAAAATCCAGGGAAATGGGATCTCTTATTTCGCTGCAGAAAGCCTCGTCCCGTGGCAGTGAAGCCAAGGCAAATTTCCCACTGAGTCAGAGAGGCTCCCATGAGCGTGGAAGACCCAACGAGTTTCTTCCAGCGTGTCCTGGTAACTCACCTCGGGGCCAAACAGACGAGTGTGGCTCCGGGGAAGGGAGGGGAGGTTACACTGCTGATTCACCATTCCTAGAAATATTTTCAATTTGCCTTAAAATTGGATTATTTTCCTGTTTTATGACAACTATGTGACTTTTTTTGCAAAAATGTAAATTACTGAAATCTTTCTTCTACGCTGCAGTCCCAGGTTTTGCTAAATAAAACTATTGCTGCACGGACCGTCGTTAAAAATAATGGTATAAAAGACTCAGCAGCTCCAATAACCTTGCTAGGGTCCTGCTAGAAAACCGCTGTTTGGCTTTAGTGGTTTATAAGAACCTCAACCAGACTGACACAGAAGTAAAACCGTAGAAGAATAGACTATTTTGGGGACTGGGTAAGTGAATTATGACCGGGGTGTGAATGAGAACTAGCTGAGGCGGATGGAATCTGCTGCGCTATCGAGGATGTCAAAGGCTCGTTCTGGCAAGGAGGATCACCCAAAGCACTGGTGCACGCTGGGGACCCCAGCTTCTCATGTCTCTCAGGACACTGAGTTTCACACCTTTTTATGGCTTTTTCAATCACTCCAAAATTGGCATGGTGTAAACTTTCAGCTCAGATTTGCAGGCCAACTGCAGTGTTATAGTTTGTCATAACCCACATGGCACCATGGACAATAAGCCATCCAAAACAAACTGTGTCACTATCCCAGTGTCCCACAACCAGGTACTTGTCTGAATGCACATAAGAGCTCTGAGCTCTGCAGCCCCTGCTATGCTGCCCAGGAAGTCCCATGGCTTAAATCCCATTTGTTTTTAAAATTTTCTTGGTAACCTCTTCTCAAGTTTCAGCCCAAAGAGCTGCTGGCCATGGAGCACAGTAAACGCACTCCAATACCAATGCTCAGGAGCCAGCTCAATAATGCTTTTTCCCTGGAGGGGAGAGGGGAAACAGGGATGTCCACGAGCTTTCAAAACAAACATAATTCAAGGTGACACCGGCACACCAGGACTTGCATTAAGGATATGTCAAAAGAAGTAAATTGCAGGCTGGTGGAGTGGGAGAGAGCAGGTCAACTGACACGGGGGTGAAAAAACCCCACGTTGGTTCCTATAAAACTTTCAAGCAGCTCAATTGGTTCAGTGTAAATGCTGTCAGCTGTACAGCTAGCGTGAGTTTAATCTCTAACGTCAAAAAGAGTTTGTGTTCTTTGCCATTAGAAAAGTGAACGTCTTAGAGGCACTCCTGAAGATGAGATTTATTAGGCTAAAAAGTGACAACGCCTGAATATTTCCTTGAGAAACGTATTATTCCATCTCAACTAAAATTAAAACAGGTCAAGTAAACAGCTCGGGAAGCTGGAAAACTCGATTTCTTGCCCATCCAATTATGCCTAGGCTAGACCAGCCCGTACAATTTTCCATGATGGCAGTTGTGAGCTGTGGGTGGTCCCCCCGACTGTACGCACGGGCTGGAGCACAATGCGGCCTGTTTGGGGCTGTCAGCGCCTCTTAGGATCTCCTAATTCTGGTTCACTGTAATCATACCGCCACGTACAATATAGCATTGGAGATGGCCCTTTGAGCAGAAATCCTGCTTTCAGACATTCCCAGACCTTGGAAAAGTTCAGTTTCAGAGATAAATCACATTATTTAACTATTTTTGATTAGATACAATCGAAACTCTGGGTTTCAATCTAAGTGCTTTCTCATCAGACCCCTGACTGCAGCCTTAATTGCTCTTTTCAGACTCCTCTTGTTCATCCACCTTTATTTGTGTATGGATTTTGTATTTTTTTTTATCCCAGCCTGCTTTGTGCCGTGATCACCTATCTTGCATTCTGGTTACTTTGCTGTAATTCACTCGTTTACTGCTTCAGCAGTGCTTGGGTAGAACATCATAAAACCTTCTAAAGTACCAAAGAACCTCCAGCTCTTATAGAGGAATCTCTTTTTTATTTAAATCAAAGCAATAAAACCCAAACAGCTTTTCTTTCTCTCTGCCCTCCCAACGCACACATACTTTCCAGTAGTTACAGAACTATGTAACGCCCCTACAGAAAAGAGCTCATATTTTCATCTCGACACTTACCAGCTTTTTTTTTCACCAGTGCAGATGGGCTGAGAGAGCGATTCTTCCCCAGCAAACCAGGAGATCACGGCACCGACCTGGGAAACTCGTGAAACGAAGCGGCAGCACAAGCTGGATATTTTCAGAAGGTGGGAAATCCCTCATCACCTGCAGGGGTGCAGAAAATGTCGAGTTTGGTAGAGTCCCACCTTGCTCCCAAGGGTCTGCGAGTAGCAGCATGTGGAGCAGGGGGGATGCACCAGCCTCTGAGAGGTGTCTGCAGTGGTGGGGAGGGGGTAGAAGTCCTTGGCCACTGCAGCATGCCCTATAATAAGGTAAGCACGTCATGTCTTATCTCAGGACACCACTACGTGGAAGGACAGGGCTCCATGTGGAGAGGCTGGATTCAGCCAAGGTGGCACGAGTGCTGGAAGGCAGGGACGGCATCCATAATCCCATTAATTACAGCCATTGCAATATCATTTGGGAATAAGAAAGGCTGTATATTCCAATGTATTCACCTCTGTGTTGCTGTCAGCACTTTCACAGAATCATAGAATGGTTTGGGTTGGAAGACACCTTAAAGATTGGCTAGTTCCAACCCCCTGCCCTGGGCAGGGACACCTCCCACCAGACCAGGTTGCTCCAAGCCCCCTCCAACCTGGTCTTGAACCCCTCCAGGGATGGGGCAGCCACAGCTTCTCTGGCCAACCTGGGCCAGGCTCTCACCACCCTTATAGGGAAAAATTCCTTCCTGATATCTAATCTACATCTCCCCTCTTCAAGCTTTCCCTGCAGGTTAGCAGCAATATGGGCTGTGTGTCCGTGTGGACTATATGAGGGAGGAGTTTCTCCCTTCTCCCCTCCCTTAATTTCTACCCTGGGGGGTCAGGGCCAGTTACTCAAAGAGGTTTCCTCAAGTGCTGGTTGTGCTTTGAGTACCTCCCCTACAGCTGGTCCCTTCTCCCCTTATCATTCCTTCATTAGACACCAAATGGCCAACCCAGCTCCTGGTCAAGTCTGACCCTTGTGGTCCAGTCACGATGATTCCAAACAAAAAGGACTTTGGGCTATGCCTTTCACTTGGGGGGATGCCACCTGCAAAAACTCTCGTACCAAGCAACCCAAGAGGAGTGGGCAATAACAGGGTCACCGATCTGCTGCCACCAACCTCAACCTGCTGCCCAGGGGACCTCAGGCTGGAGATGCCACATCTGCATCCCTCTGCTCTCTCCTGCTAGGACTGTACCATCAGCGAAACTGGTGCCTAGAGCTCTTAGATCTTATAACAATGCTACAAGAGGTAACTTAAAAAAAAAAAAAGCAGTATGTGGGCAGGCCACCACCACCCAGTTATTTGCTTGTGCAAACACAGGTACCACATTTGAAACCTGTGTGTGAACCTGCAGCTGTGAGTATTGATGAGGACTGGAAGCAGGAAAAAACCCACCCTTAAAGCAGCCCATTAAAGCACAATTACTTACAACAATAACACACCTAAGGACTGTGGGCCCAGTGTAGCACAGCCATTCCCAAACTGCTCAGAAAGATTTCATATTTCAGATTTTGTGCAATGCTGCTGCACCATTTTTATCTCTGCTGGTAGTAGAACTGCATCAAAAAAAAACGGGTAGAGGCGGGGCCCTGTCCTGGCAGACAATATAAAAAGCCATGAGAAGAGGTATTTATCTTCATTTCGAGGAACTTAAATAGACATATTGAGGCAAAAAGTGAGAGAGGAGAAAAAAAAATGGGTGAAGGGGATTGTAAATGAGGTGAATACCCAGGGTTTTAGAGCGCCAGGCCAGTGACCCATCCCCAGCACAGCCCTGCCTCGCACCGACCCAGACTTGGAGAGTTTGGTTTCCTCCCTGTCCACACACACACCCGTGACACCAACGAAGTGTCTCTGCTCACCAGCAATGAGGACAAATGACTGGATTTTGTCCCTCTGTGGCTGCCAGCCCTCCTGCAAGCCTGGATAACACGTGTCGCATCTGGAGGGCTGAGGGATGTGTTCTAAGGCACTCGGCACCCAGCAGCGCCCATGGGGATGCTGACTGGGACCAACCTCCAGCCAGATGTTCAAAACAGCGTCGTACCAACTCGCTGAGACCTTGGGCCATTTACGCCGGGGCCTGAGTGAGAACAGAACAATTTTGGTGGTCTGTGAAATGGAGCCTGCTGGGTGTTTTTAATATAAATGTGCTTCAAGCTGTAACGCCTGTAAGCCAAAGATTTCAAGAAGCATTCATAGCTGAGCGCTGGGGTATCTGGTTATAAAGCCCAACCATCTACTGGGGGAAAAGGAACTTCTGCACAAACAGAAGTGTGCAAAGTCTGTGCCATCAGGAGAACGCTTTTTAAAAAAAGTTGTAAATAGTAACAATTTTTAGAGCCAAGTCAAAGACCTCTTATTGAGCACCATTCCCCCGCATTCTTGCAATGGGATCCTGTTCTCCTTACACCCGTCTCCCCCACGTATCAAACAGAAGGGTGGCCCCCAATGTCAGTAGCACCCACACTCACTTCCCCCCAGCCCAAAGCCAAGCTCTTGGGCTTGTAAGTGCTTTTATTCGTTTTTATAAGCCAAGAGGGTCTCGTTCGTCAGAGTTCATCACGGCTCTATTTTTCCCCCCTTTCCATTTAATTTTAAGAGTGGACCAGCCCCAATATTTGAAACTCCTCCTGCTCCATTTCTTTTCATTCTCTCTTTCTTCCTTCCTTCCTTCCCCCGCACCCCCTCCCTCTGTCTCCTACTCTGTCCCCTTCAGAAGCCCCCAGGATGACACTGCTCATTGATGCTTCTCCTTCATTAGCATTTCAGCAACTTGGCTCAGTAGTTTCAGAGACAATCCGTCATGAGAAAACCGAAGAATGTGCCCCATTTGCATGATTCTGTGCCAGAATGCAACTTTTTCTCAGCTGTTCATTGTGTAATTTCCCCTTGAGCCTTCAACTTTCCCATGAAGTCCCAGAAATCATATTATAGAATTCCAGGCCAGCTGAAATGCTCCAAAGATTAGTTTTATGGACATTTTAAAGCAACCTCACAGCTCTACAAAGAGAGCCACATACATAAGAAATGCAGTTTTACTTTCTGTTGTTACGAAAGGCAAAGTGCCCGAGATTAATAAAGTCCTTTGAAACTACAAGAAGGAATTTATGCCCCATGATGAGAATGATCCAATAACTGTTGTGAATCCTTAGGCATATTTTTAACTTCCACTTGTCCTTCCTTAATTATTTTATTCCTCTTACAATTAAATGTTTGTAATCCATTTTGAGAGTCTTTCCGAACTGAATGGATATGCAAACAACCCGATTGAAATGCTCAGTGCATATGACTAAAAGTTACTGGCTCTCACACATCAGCAGAACAAATCAAGCTTTTGGTTAGTTGGTTTTAGAAATCAAAAAGTGGTTTATAAAAAAAAGACAGGCAGATAAAACCTGCTTCTAATTACTTTCTCGAGGGCATCTGAGTTTGTAGAAATAAAGAGTTTATTATATTAAAAGTAAGCAAGACACTGAAAATCGGTGTAAAGCAATCAAACTACTTTGTCAATTAAAATGTATCCCATTAGGAAAATTAGACACCTGTTCCACAAAAGTTAGACAATAGAGCCTGGGACGAGAACACTGCATTTTAACAATCTGGGTGCTAATTAAATTCTTTACTTTTTCCTATGGACGCCAATAACTATCATTTTTCCCATGTCATTTTTAACCTACCAAAACAGAACTTGTTTTTAATTATTCTGCCTCTGAAAAACACTGGATTTCTTCTGTGCTTTCACAGCCGTGGCATAGAAAAAAACCAAATATATAGATAAATATATTATACACAATTCAGGAAAAAAAATCTTTTAAAAACAACGTAGATACTTTTAAATACAGATTTGTTTTCTCCCCCTTCCCCTTCCCAGAGAGCTAGCTGTGTAAAAAGCTGACTCAGGTAAATATATTGAACAAACACACAGAGACGCTCACGCTGTAGGAGCATGTACTTATATACACACTTATGTTGAGATATGTATGTACAGACGTTGCTAAAATCCCATGGAATTAGAGCTTGCCAAGATTAGAACTTCATGAACAGATAAATTAGGGTCATTCCGATGCGAAAGATAGGGATTTTTTTGGTGAGAAGCTCACACGGTGATTAGAGTGAGGTTGTGGAAGATTTCATTAATTATAGGTGACTGATTTTCCTCTCCGAGGACAGCTCAGGTCCCCCCGCTCCCCTTCGGCAGCTCATCTTAAATTGTTGTCTAACCTTTCCCTTAATTCAGCTCATCTTGAGCTGATGGGAACCGCTTTCATTCCACCTCTTGTGGAGGTAATGAAACAATCTTCTTATTCACTCTGTCCCTCTGAGCCGGTGACACACAACAAAAAACCCAGGGCCCTGATTAATGGCCGCTAATTAGCAATGTTAATGACCAGGTGTCCAAGAGCAGGGCCAGCTCCTCTCAGCATGGAGTGATCCCTCAATGAGGGCCCTGCAAATCCAGCCCCGCTGACCCTTCCCCTCAGCTGCCGGTAATGAAGCCCGGCTCTCTCATTACACCCGGGAGAGGCTCAGGGGGAGGCCCGGGCCTCCGCAGCCAAACCTTTTCCTTCGGGTCTAGTGGGCCTGCCATTAATTAAGGTCAGCATTCTTGTCTCA
>JAHREE010000435.1:562043-714995 GCA_033628505.1 Tringa tobata
TATTGGGACATTCACTAAGCAGAAGTCTAGAGCCTGCAGGTCAGAAGGAAAATACAGGTAATCCAGAAAAACAAAGTAAAAAAAAACAACCAACCAACCCTTTCCCTAATGTATGTGGCATTCAAGAAGTCTTGGCAGGAGGAAAACATTTTCAAATGGTCTATATCAAACCCTTGATGATTTTACTTTAAATCACTCTATTTTTAGTGAGATTAGCTTGCCACTTTCTAACTAACTTTTATAGTCACATCACTACAGTGCTCTTCTCTCTTGTTTCAAACGTGCACCGGCAGTAAGCAAACACTAATTTTTGAAGGGCTAAAACCTCACGTTAAGTTGGTGCAAGACCAGCCAGGAGAGGGAGCCAAGACCTTGAGCAAACCTTTCTTCCTGGAGCTCTGACTCCCTGGGAAGGAAGCTGAGCCATTTTGGCCAGGGCTCCACCGTGATCACAGGGCTTGTGTGGACACATCGCATGAGGAAGGGACAAAAGTGACAGGGAGACACAATAACACATGGTGTCCCCAAGCATCAAATGTTGGATGACGCATGGTGAAAGAGAGAGAAGAAGGAAGAAAGATAAATGAGGAGTAGTTAAAATAAGTAGTACTGTGTTTTCTCACTTTTGATGATTCTATCACTCATCAGGAGACTGGTTTAAGAGATTGTTATGTTCTCTGGACTCTGGTTCTCTTCATAACTCACTCTCAGTTGAGCTTGAGATGGGTATGAAGAAAATAATAGATTTTCTGCAGTGTGGCAGGTGGAGATTATGGCAGGTCTAAACTTGGATGAGAAAGGCAACGCCAGGCCCTGAAACGCGTGGAATTGCTGCTGCTCCTCCAAAGTGTTTGGGTGGAGTTTGCGTTCTGATCTCCAGGGAAAAAGTCCGAGCTGCTCTTTATCTCCATGACACACCATGGCAGGAGCCACCCCCGGCGTGCCCGAACGGCTTAGCTGGCGTGAGCCCGGGGGCGGATGTGACCTGAGAAGCTCTGAGGGATTTGTCTAGAGTAAATGTTCTCTACCTCCATATATTCAGTCCAAAACCACCGCAGGACAGCTAAGGCTTACCTCATGTCTCCTTGTGAACAATGTCAAACTCAACTTGATTCTTTACTGCTAAAAGTGAATATTGTGGTCAGTAGATATCAAAGACACTTATGTACATATGGACTGTGATTGTGGGGGTTAAATAGCTGAATCACTGTCACTCTCACTTAGAAATTCGTATTTTACCAGACCTTGACTGTAGGGTAAAAGAAACATCAGAAATTAAGAGGATAGTTTCATTCAGGACTATTAATCATATTTTTCTAGCTGAAAATCTAGAAGAGAGGAGAAGGTTTTGATTCCAGTTTTGCATTCTTGATTTTTTCCATTTCTAAGCTTTCAATGTGTATATAAATCACCTCTCTTTCTTTAACTCTAGGGGGAAGGAAAAGAAAATAAATACTAGACCAGTCTATAATGGAGAGAATGATCACCAGGAAAATTTTAAAAGACTTTTTTGCTAACTAACCTGACAATTGTGCTTCTAGATAAACTTAAGCAAAAATGGCTTAATTTTGACTATTTTATCTTGAAATTTCTCTCTGAAACGATAAAAAAAGTCAAACTTGAAGCTTCTACTTTCATTTTTTCTAAAAATCTGTAAGAAACATTATTCTTCAAATATTTTAACTGATTTTAATTCTTGTGATCTGTTACAATCATTTATTTGTAGACTCAGGTAACAAATCAGTTCCTTGCTACTGACTTGATTTTTTTCTATATGCTTTTGAATTCCTTTTCCCCATTGTGCAGGTAGCAACTCCTCAGAAGTGCATCCAAAATAAACTAATGACGATTAGCGACGAACTGAATTGAAAACAAAAAGAACTTTTCCCCCTATTCTTATCTTCAAGATCAAAGTCTTTGGATGGGAGACAAACACAGTACACTCTATTTTCTGACCTGTTTTCTTTCTATAGAAGCCTTGCCGGGTTTCCTCAGGTGTGTCACCCACTCTCCAGGGTGGTGTGTCTCTCCAGACTCCGCTAACGGGGAGCAGGAGCTCAGCCTGGAGATGTTTCAGAGGAGCAGAAACCAATGGAGAAACTTCTCACAACTCTCTTTTCAGGCAGCTCAGGGGAAGAAACTCAGTACATGTGCCTAAAGGGAGATGCCAACAGCTTTTTTGACTCCTTGTGGTCTCTGGAGAGCAAGATCTTCTTCAAGCAACACTGATATAGAATCATAGAATGGTTTGGGTTGGAAGGGACCTTAAAGATCATCCAGTTCCAACCCCCTGCCCTGGGCAGGGACACCTCCCACCAGACCAGGTTGCTCCAAGCCCCCTCCAACCTGGCCTTGAACCCCTCCAGGGATGGGGCAGCCACAGCTTCTCTGGCCAACCTGGGCCAGGCTCTCAGCACCCTCACAGCAAAGAATTTCTTCCTAATATCTAGTCTAAATCTTCCCTCTTTTAGTGTAAAACCATTACCTCCTGTCCTATCACTCCTCTCACCAATCAAGAGTCCGTCTCCAGCCTTGTAGCCCCCTTTGGACACTGGAAGGCCATTATAAAGTCTCCCCAGAGCCTTCTGCTGCAGAACCCCACCAATTATTGTGATTCCAACAAGTGGCAATAAAAGGCAGAGCCTGGCCCACGAGCGACCGCAGAGCGTACCTCGCCGGTGTGGCAGCGTCGGCAGCATCAGCGTGAATCCCCACAGCCATCCTGTAAATCTTGATTAAAGTCAGGGGGAGTTTCAGGTCTGTTATTAAATGTTCAATTACACTCTGCAAGCAACAACAGAAGCAAATTGATAAAAATATGGTAGGAGACAATAGGTTTTGAGCAGAGGAGACCGCTAAAATATGTTTGTGAAGAGAGCCTGGAGTGATTTGAATAATGAACAAATTTGTAAAAATCAAAGTCTGTTTGCAGGTGAATAACAAACAGAGGAAAGGGCAGAATTGGTTGAATGAATTATGCATTATGAATCATTTAACAAGCACTGATATCTATAAAGATAATGATTCTAATGTAAATAACAAGCCTTTAATATTTATGCAGCCTTAATAGTCTGGAGAGTCTGAAATGATAGGTAAAAATTAAAACGTCTCCTCAGTGTTTTTCAGTGGAAAACAGATTTATCACACCACCACAAAACCAAAGCAGGATGGCTTCAGCTGGCTCTGGTACACCTTTACTGGGACCCCGGCTGCCCTAACGCCGAGCTCTGGCCAGGACCAGCACCTCTAATTCCCGCCGGTGCCGTGAGAGTAAGAACTCTCCTGGGCAGGACAGAGGGCTCACACGGTGACAAAACTGGAGATTTCACTTTCCTCCCTGCTTTGCGATAAGGATCTCGGCACCGACTTGGCGCAATCACAGCGGCCAGCGGAGAAAGGAAATGAAAAGCCCCTTCCCCTCCCCGGCGCGGCCGCGGTACGTGTGGGAAAAAGGCAGAGGGGCTGCAGAAAGCCCTGCGCAATCACAGCTGGGCCGTTAATTGCTTTGCCCTGTGCTCAGAGTCACACCTTGCTGCTCCTCCGCAGTGGGGAAGCAGCCACCGGGAGAGGGAAAAAAAAACCTCACCCGTGTTATTTTGGTGTCGCCGAAATGCCTGTGTGTTGTCACGGGCACGACCCTCCCCGGGCTCCTGGGGGTGACGGCAGCACCGAAAGTCAGGGAGCGATCGTGGGGCTGGGTTTCTCACCCCCCTTTTTTGTTAAATTGAGGTTATGGCCAGGGAAAAAGCGTGGGTTCACGTTGAGCATCTTGAACAAATGCAGTGCCACAGACCCAGCCGTTGCTCGTGGCAGCAGAAAGCCCAGCCCTTGGGGAAAACCAGACTTTCCCAACAAATCTGTCTCTCCCGTAGCCACTGCTCTGATTCCTAAAGAGTTTTCCCGTGGACCCTGGGGAGAGGAGGTTGCCGTGTCCATTTTCCTTCTGTGTGGCCATGGATTTCTGCAAAACCTGCTTGCTTGGAGGTCTGATCTGGTACAATTCCCTGGCTCTTAATTCAGACACAAAACTGGCATGCACTAAGTGTGACACTATATCAAATTGCATAGAGCCTGCAAAATAGGTCGGTTTTTAAAAAAAAAATAAATTAACTTGACCTGCAGGATATTAATATAGTGGCAACTACCCCTGCAGGATATAAAACTGGCACCAACTATAAGAGCTTCCATTAGTGTTGCAGATTTCTAGTCCCAGTAATGGTCATTTCATCTGAACATGTGGAAATAAAAACAAACCATAACAGGACTTAAAAAGCATTCAATGCATATTTGTCCATAAACACGTCGTATAAATAAAAGCTCTTTTAAAAAAAAATGTGTCAAATGAATCAATGTGTATTCTATTATGGAATAATAATATCCCATACCACATGTGTTGCTGAAGCAAATAACTTTAGCTGGTATAATATTATTTTCCATTTTGTGGTACAGCTTATATTTTGATCTGTTGATTAAGGACCTGCCCCTGAGGAAGTCAATGACAAGAGTTCCCCAGGCTTAAAAGGAGAAGGAAAAACGTGTAAACGATTTGGCCGCAAATAAGGAAACAAATGTATTTTTTTCCCTTTCTGCTAGCGTGAGCAGGGGCTGGACACAAAGCCCGTTGAAGACAGTGGAAAGATTTGCTCTTTGCTTCAGCAGCTTTGGGTCTGGCCCTGGGTATGGATGTGCGAGAGAAGCTTTGGCACCGCTGGAAACCCCACCTCAAACCTCCCACGGCGAAGATGTCATCTCTCTATGTGCTCCTGCATGCCACAGCTTTATCTCTTTTGAAATACTGCCCAGAATCAAGCCATGTTTACTTAAGTAATAGGGAGATTCACTTATACGCAGTAACTTCTTCAATGGAGAGGCTGTCTTTCCGCGGCTGTACTTTGGACTTTGTTCCTAGTTTAACTTCTATTTTTCTAACTTGATGGTTTTATCCAGGTTTGACAACAGGGTTGGATTTTTTGGGGGATATTTTTTTTTGAAGTTACACACCTGGAATTAGCTTTTTCTGCCAAGAATTACAGTGCACCTGGAAGTACTAAATCATTTTTATCTGTTTTTTAGTGGTTCTGCACAATGGAATTGCATCTCCTGAAACCTTTCTTACCTTTTACAGAGCGAAATTGCAGCTCCAGACAGAGCATTTTATGAGTAGGTGGTCAGTGATATCAGGAGATGTCTGTGCCCTCGGAATGTCTGCCTCCACCAGCCCCAGGAGTCGTCAGCTGAGAACTGCCTCGCGGGGTGTCTTTCCTCCTCGGTGGCTCTGCTTACCTACATAACATATGGAAATGTGAGCATACCCTTACAGCAGATTGTTTGCTATGTTTACACCAGTTCTAACACTAATCCCCATTAATGTTTGATATTGCTCCCAAAGAGTTTAAGTAGATGTCAGGCCCCAGATCCATTGCATGCGCGTTAGGCATCGTATAAACTTCAAATAGGAAGATACCCAAACACCGTGGGGCTGCCTCTTTTTTAACATCACGTTTACTGACTGGATTAACCACCTCCAGTGGATGCAAAGCCCTGGACCTTCATGAGCTCTGTCATCACTTTTAAGAGCCCTGTTTTCAAGGAAAACATAAAAGAGTTTCACGTCACCTTAGGAGCCCGGCTTCTCCTCTCGGTTTCTCCCACCTCCCCACCAGGTCTGTGAGGGCGAAGGGAAAGAGCAGCTCGATGCAAACAAACACCAAACCTTCTTCTTCCTCTCTGCTAAGGGCCATGGCACAGGCCATGCTGGCTGCCTTTTGCTGCAGAACCACCACCACCAGGGTCACGGAGACCATTTGCTCCGGGCTCTGCGTCCCACCCAGCGGCAGCCTGGGCGCCCCCACTCCTCGGAGAACATTCAGCTGCTTGCAAAAGGGGCCACCTTCTGCAAGGGCACTGCCTGAGGGCCACGGAAATGCCAAGAGCTGGGCACATCCCCAGCTCGAGCTGCTCCCAGGGTCAGCCTTCCACAGTATGTAGTTACTGGGATTTTATGTTACAGCAGGGAGACACCTTGAGACCTTCATTCTCTGTCCACCACATGAAGAAGGAAGCTGGTCAGGTCTCCTCCATTCCAGATGTTCCTTTTCCCCTCTCACCTCCCTTTCCCAATTACTTTATTTTACTTGAGGCTGTTTCTTGGGCTGATTATTTCAAAAATGACTGTTTTAGGGCTCAGCTCTGGGGCCACCAAGCTTTCCTCCACCAAACAACTCCGTCCCAAGCACTTGGGACACAACCACCATAAGTTGAGAGGACTGTTTCTCGTGATACCTTTATACAGTGCCCAGTTCAACAGGACCCTGGTTTTAGCTGGAGCCTTTCTGAAACCCTTGTCCTGTCACACATGCAATAGCAACAGCTTTCACCCCCAAAATCCCCAGCAACAGTGTGTGAGAGCGTGGGGACAGCAGACAGTGAAGAGCAGAAAGGGGTCATTGAGACAGCTTGTAATCAATCAGAGCTGATCTGCTCCTTTAGGCTACAAACAGCTAATTCTCACTTCAGCCAAGCACAAAAAAAGTAAATAGAAGTTGTAGCCACGGCCGTAGCTATTAAAATATGCTATTGTTTAGCGGCAAAAATAATTAGACTTCACAGGTTACTATATTTTGCAGCTGGGGGTAATTTAATGTTGAATGACTAAGCTGTTTCTCAACCTCTGCGAGGCTCATTATGTCCTCTAAGTAGTTCAAGTTTCCCGATAACCAGCGGCAGAACCAGGTAAGCAGGCAAAATTAGTATGGCTGGGAAAATTTGTATCTGTCACACAGGTCTGGTTCCCACACACTCTGGTTACATCATTACTTAGTCTGTTAACTAGGAAACCAATTAGGCCGGAGAGCTACCGTCAGGTGACCAAAACACGAAAATGCACAAGAAACCCTACCCCAAAGATGGGATTTCAGCAGAGGCCCTCAGATAGCTGACTCCTCTTCTGCTCCACGGCAATTTTCGTATTGCCTTTCACCTCTGCTTTCAGGCTGAGCCCTGCAGTCCCACAGATTGATGGTTGGAGCAGCCTCCTTTCTCCCCCCAGCAGGTGCGCTGAGAAAATTGTTTCCTGCATCAAAAAATTACACAAAATCATGTAATAATTTCTCTCATTTACTCCGGAAAATTTCCTTCTCCTTCACACCTTTTAATTTACAGCGGGAGGAGGAGGCAGCAGCTACAGACCTGGATGCTGCGCTGCGGGCGACAGCCTGCTCGTTCTAAAAGGAAAAGGGGGTGTAAGACTCAGGCACAGCAAAATTTCGGGGCACAAACAGCTTCCAATAACTATTATTTAAAGGCATTTCTCCCTGCAGGGAGGAGGCACAAAGGCAGCTGGGCTCAGCACGGGGAGAAGAGCCTGCAAAGGCAGAGGAGGACGGTGTGGGGCACCATGGGGATGGACAGCCAACTCCTGTAAAGCATGTGTAAGGGAGGAGATATATATATATGTATATATAAATACACCTAACCTCTATACTACATCATTGATCTAGCTGCAGCATTATTATACATCTGAGAAATACAGCTCACATGGCTACAATATATTTTTATAGGCACATATACATTATATATAAATATATATGTATTGTATACTAGAAATGATGCCAATATTTTCTAGCTTGCACATCTCTCCTCATTCCGGCCTCACCTGAAGAGGCTGGTGACTTGCTGGGTCCCTGCTCACATCTAGAGAAACACCTCTCACAGCTCAGCTCCAGGCCAAGAGCGTTAACGGGCCCCGTGCTCCCTCTACATTCTCGTTCAGATTTGTTTTCTGTTCAGACAAGGAGAAAGTTAATGAAAACCTCACCTCAAAAGCCTCAAGAAGAGACTTGATAGAATCATAGAATTATAAAATTGTCTAGGTTGGAAGGGTACATTAAAATCCTCTAGTCCAACCATCAACACAGCTCTGATAAAAAAACAAACCATCACTAAACCATGTCTCTAAGCACTATGTCAACACATCTTTTGAACACCTCCAGGGATGGTACCTCAACCACTTCCCTGGGCAGCCCATTCCAAGGCTTAATAACCATTTCAGTGTAAAATTTTTTCCTACTCTCCAACCTGAACCTCCCCTGGCACAACTTGAGGCCATTTCCTCTTGTCCCATGGCCTGTTCCTTGGGAGAAAAGACCGACCCCCCCTGGCTCCCCCCTCCTTTCAGGGAGTTGGAGAGAGCCAGAAGGTCTCCCCTCAGCCTCCTTTTCTCCAGGCTGAACACCCCCAGCTCCCTCAGCCTCTCCTCACAAGACTTGTGCTCCAGACCCCTCACCAGCTCCATTGCCCTTCTCTGGACATGCTCCAGCCCCTCAATGTCTTTTTTGTGGTGAGGGGCCCAAAACTGGACACAGTACTCGAGGTGGATCCTCACCAGTGCTCAGTACAGGGGGACAGTCACCTCCTGAGTCCTACTCACCACGCTGTTCTACTCACCTTCTTCACATAGAAGGTGAGGGCAGGCTGAGGGCATGGGTGGTCCTCACCTGCTTGAGGATCACCCTCAGACACCAACCCTGCCACCGTTTGACCAGGACTGCAATACCAGTGGTTTCAAGATTTTTTTCCCCCCAATGTGGCCCCCTTCATTTCTGATGGAAAAAAAAAAAAAACCAAACAAACAACCAGAGGAAGTAAACTAATCAGAAATACTTTCCTTCCCGATGATTTTGTTGAGCAGATGATTTGATCACTGTGTAGAGAAGAGCAAACTCGTCTCTGCCGGCCGCCTGCCAGCTCGGGGAACCAGCCTCTCGCATGTTTTCCAGCACAAGCACCTCATTATTAATTCATGCTCCAGGTCCTCTGTACATGCTGTTACTAATATTAGGTTTCGACAGAGTAATGAGCAGCAGCAATAGACTGACTATCTTAATATATTTTAAATACTGTTTGAAATATTAAGTTTGAGTTTGGATTTTTAATTAGGGCCGGAGCAGGGTATTGACAATCTTCCCACTGTTTTGCAGCCAGCGGGCAAATAAGATCGGGATTGTTCGGATCTGAACCCTGCGAGCCAGCCTGATTTCGGGGACGGATCTGAAATATAAGACCAAACTATGAAACAGGAGGGAAGTTTGGCTCCGGGATCTGCAGCCAGACTTTGACCCATCCCTACGCTAAAAAGGGACTTTTGATATGGGACCGTAGGAAAAGTAAATAGTTGTGAGACCAGCTCTCGTGGGCACGTTTTGTAGCACACTGTCAGTGAGCTCCCCCAGGACAGCCTGACCCTCATGGAGGCCTCTGTTATTAAATGAAGGGGACATGGGGTAGCTGAGCAGAGAGAAAAGGGGTTGTTGTGGTATAAATCCATACCGTAAGGATATATACAGTAGGAAAAAAAATTAATAAATAAAAGTCAGGCAAGCTGTGGGTCTGAAAACCCTACAGGGCTTCAAAGTCCTTCCCACCGCTGTGCTTCAGACAGGAGCATAGGTCAGCATCCCTTCCTTGGTTGGATATACATATATTAAAGGACTCATTTAAAATTTGCACTGGGCAAAGGGCTAGAGCCGTTTTTCTGTGAGCGTGCTGTGCACATCTCTGAGCACACTCTCTTTGAGAGGGAGTTCGCAACGAAGATTTCCCCGTTCTGGAACTCACTCCTCCCACTTGGTCTGTCGGAGCCTGAATACATTGACCTATGGGGCACATTGCAAAGCCTAACTATTTTCCCAGGATTTTTCTGAATGAATGACTTGAGTAGGTAGAGAGAAGAACGTTTCATTTGTACAGTACGTGGAGGCTTTTAATTAATAATGTTCCCATTTGAATGCCTATTGTATTTTTAAACGTGCTTTGTACATATGCCTAGAGCATCGGATAACTGCAGGGTTTGGGTTTTTTTTCCAATTAAAAACCAAAAAAATCCCACAACTATGTGGCCTTGGTGCAATGTGGCACCAAATCTTCTTTTCATGAAAACTTTATACTGTGTCTAGAACAGTGGTGCCTGATCCAGACCATGACTTCTAGTTGCCAGCACGATCCAAGCCACGGCAGGGCTCAAGGAGGAGAAGCTTCACATCAGTTGGAGAGTCTGATGCTGCTGATCCTCACTACAGAGCTCAGCACCTTCTAGATACAGTCAGTACAGTAGAGACTTGTGTAGGCACCTCATGGAGGTTCTAGCTTCTTCCTTTCTGGCCTTGGAGTTCTTGAGAGATTGGGTCTTTTTTTAGAATGTTGGGCATTTCTTATTTTTAGAACAAAAGAAATCAGACTGGTGAGTCTTTTCATGGCAGAAGGGGGTGTTTTTTGTTTAAAAGAAAGATCTTCGTAGGATGCGAAGTTGGTAATTGTTCCTACAGTCTGAGTAAGCATTTTTCAATGTGTTTGGTGTTTGTTTTTTTTTTCCTAAAAAAAACCCAACACAAAACCTTTCTTGCTAAAAAGATGCTAAGTTGTGATACCACAAAGTTGCAATTTCGAGTCTGCTTTGGTCCTTTCCTAAACACCATGGAATAGCCTGAAAACAAACTGGTTAGTTTTTTCATTTCAAAATGTCTCCTAATTTCAGAATTTCCTACAGAGATATTTATTCAGCTTTTTTGTCCAGCTGCTGGTCTGTGGATCAAATCTGACTCAGGGAAATGCTTCTACATGGTCCAGTTCTTTTTCCCTGTGGGAGGTGCAGGCAGATTTATTATAGCACATGCTTCCCAAACCCCTGAGTCCATCCTTTGGTGCCTGGTACCCTGCCCTGGATGTGTCCATGCAGGAAAGGTCACCTTCTCCTGTGGGTTTGTGTGCATGGAGCAGATAACATCACCCAATCAGCATAACCAGATGGGAGATATTTTTCTGATTACACTTACTATATATTTCACTGATTATTACATATTTTTCTAAATTTACATCTGGGCCAGTGACAAATATTTTGAGAAGACAGATGAGGGCGCTGCCAGCAAACTGGAGCACTATTGCACAACCCATTGTATTTAAGCTGTTTTCTTGATGAAGAGAGTTGTTGTGCAAAGACAAGTATCCAACAGGCTTTTTCCACACACTGTATTTGTCCTTGTTGTTTTAGTTCGGCTTTTTTTTTTTTTGTTTTGCTGCTGTTTCTTTGAATTAGAGGAGGAGAACACCACCCTTCCTGAAAGCCTTGAAAAACCCCTCCTGCCACCTCCGCTTTTTCATTCCTTTTCACTGAGTAGGCTGCCAAAATTGATTTTTGATTAGTTACTGCAACATGCAGTCCCTCTCTTGATTGCCATGTGGCCTTCCCTCCTGTCATCAGGCAAGCGAGGGGGCAAAGGACCAGGTGAACTCAAACCTGTCTCCAGAATCTTAATGCAGAGCTCCTTTGAGAAACGCTGTGGACAACCGCGCTGTTTTTCTTCCCCTCTGAAAACCCTGTAAGAATCTTACGCTTAAATCAGGTATTGTACAAGCTTCCTTATGTAGCGCTGTCAATGCACCGCAACCCTGACCTGCGGTACTCTTGTCTCTCTGCCTCCCTCAGGAAAGACAGCATGATTTGTACTGAACTGTGAGAAGAGCTCAAATTTGTACAAATTCTGCCCTGACATGAGGATGCACAAAGGTCAGTTACAAGGTGAGGGCTGGATTTAGCTTTAAGCCAAGCTAAAACGCCACTTTCCAGAAGAAAAAGGCTTATGAGGCACATGATTCCACTGAGGTGGAATTGCAGGTACAATGACCAGCACCGTATTCTATTTCTGCCTTTATTTACATAATGCGTGTTCTTCAGAATTAAAGGCCCCTGATTTTTCTTTGCTTTTAGCTGTCCATGGAATCACAGGAAGATTTTTGACTGGAAAAAACCCATACTTTGCAGCATGAATAACGGCAGGTGCAAACATGAGAGGAATAAACAGTTTTAGATCTAAAAGCCCTTTCTATATAAAAATTAAAATGTGTTTAAAAAAAGGGATTCACAACAAACTTCTCTCAGGCAATTAAAATTTACATCCAAAGGAATGAGGTACCATCACATATTTAAAGTATCCAGAACTTGGTACAGTTGTTCATCTAGTGACATGGTTTAGTGATGTTTTTTTTTAATCAGTTAGGTTGATGGTTGAACTAGATGATCTTAAAGGTCCCTTCCAACCTAGACAATTCTCCTGGCAGTGAGATGTCAACAAGCAAAAGACTAGTTTATTGCAATTGTCTTTCCCTTAAGGATCCCCCTTTCAAACCACTTACCTGAATACATACCGTGGTGGAGGTGGTTATGACTGAGTTATGGAATCTATTTTGCAATTAGAAATGTGTGCACAAGGTCTGAGAGACACGATGGGCGACTCCTGCGCTTCTCTGATCCCGTTGGGTGTGAAGAGCTCTGGGAGACAACCTTACAGCACCTCTAGGGAAGAGCAGAAGGAATTGCTGACTCCAGAGCCCACAGCATGCAGCCAGCATCATGTAGAGCCCCCTCTGCAAAACAAGCCCCACAGCTAGCGATGACCTAAACCAGACCAACACCAATGCCAATGGCAGACAAGCACGGGTGATGAGGGTGGGAGGTGTTTACAACAGCTTACCATGGGCGTCTATCACAGTCAAATGCAGGTCCTTACTCTCCAGCTAAGTTGGGCTGTAGTTTTAGCCTTCTGAGTTCCACATACCCACGGACATTCAGAGAGGAACCGTGGCTTGACGTGCCCACCTCCATCTCCTCTGGCTGCGAGGTGGCTGGATCTGTATCACATCACCATGAGCTGCACAAACGCTGCCTCCAGATTCAGCTGCCGCAAAACATTTTACATGAGCTTGAACAAAGAGATTCCAGCTGGTCCAGGCTGAAGCAACATGTTTGCTTCCTTCTCCCTTTCATCTCTAAGCTCATTCATGCTGAGAGCGGATATAATTGCTCTCTATAAATACATTCAGGTTAGGCACTAAAGCGAGAGAAAAGATACTTAAGCAAATGGACAATGATGACACAAGGACAAATGATTACTAATGAGCAATGAATAAATTCAACCCATAAATTAAAGTTTTTGATTATCAGAAGACTGAAGTTCTGAAACACCTTTCCACTAAAACTAGGAAGAAAAAAATAGAATTTTCATACGAATCTTAATAAATATATAGACTATGAGATACGGTTGCTACAAGAGGAGAGGAAGGAGCTTGGTAACCCAGGAGAGTCCTTCCACTCCTGAGCAAATAGGGAACACAAAATCTAAATCACTGCCTGGAGTTTATATTAGTCTTCTGTTTTATTTTTATTCCAGGCCCTTTGGAATCTGACTCTTGTACTTTCAACCAAAGTTGATCTTGCAAAATCTCTTAGAGGTTGTTGTTGGTCCAATTTTTACAACCAACACCTAATCGTTTTCCTTTCTGATTTATGGGATATCTACTATTTGAGCTTGATCAACCTGAAGGCTTTTCCTCCTCAACTTCTGTGACTGGCTATGTGCATGTCTATTTTCTTCATCTGCCTTTTGCTCCTCTAGTAGTCCCTCAAAGTTCTGTTATGATTCTTTTCTTGTGTCTCTGTACACCTAACATGTACCCCTTCACCAACGTATCACAGTCATCGCTCTATTCCAAACTACCTTCACCTGTGTTCAGCCCTTGCAATGGACAACCAGCTATCACCTACCATGGTTACTAGACGTGATAACCAAGAGCACTAAAGCTCTTATGGTATTAACAAGCAGTTTTTCTGAACTAGGTTGAACCACCCTGACACAATCTTCCTACTTGTCACCAATGCTTATGAGTTGGATAGAATTTCTGACCCAGGCTGCTCATTAGGTCTTCATGCTTCAACTCCGTTTAAACTTTACCAGTTATCTCCCCTTCCACAAATCTAAAGCTTGTACTGTAAGAAGGATTTTCTGGGGCCTGGACAGAATTAACGGCAACTCAGAGTCCCCATGTCAGCTGTAACTGGGCATGGAAGCAAAGACCTGCCTGCAGGGACTTTGTAGGCAGGGAGAGAGCTTTAAAAGACTAATTTTGATTTGGGTTCTAACCTAGCTACTTTGTGTTTCCTCTCTTGAAAAGGTTACACTTTTCATTCGTGCTCTACGCAACCTGGCTTTCTCAGCCTAGAGCCTCCCAGTCTTCTCTGGGGACCGCATTGTAAGAGAAGGTCTAGAAGCAGCTCCAGCTCAAAGCTCTGGCCAAAGCAGAGCTATGTCACATCTCCACACCGCAAAATCCTTCATCTAACATTTTTCTCACTTTCCATATGGCATAGGAAAAAGGAAGAAGTGGAAAACATATTAAATATAACCGGGTATTGGTCTTGGTACTTCTGTACCCCATATACCAAAGGTACTTTTGTGCCATAGTGACTCCATTCACAGAGAGTAAGCCTGATGAGAAAAGGCAGCCACGTGCCAGCCCATTCCCCAGATGAAGGTTGCCACTTTGCCAGCAAAGGCTCAGAGGCTCCTTCTGAGCTCTTTTCCTTCCCCGCGACAGCCCTTAGGTAAATGTTTGCAGGAAATTCAAATACCTGTGAGCTGGCGGAGTTGCTGCTTCACGAGCCCTGGCAAACGTAAACACTTGTGTTTGAGCACATCTGCCATTGCAATACCCACCGCTCTTCCAGGACCCACGGATTAACTTTATTGTGCATTTGCTCAGCAGATCTGGTAACGCAATATTGTACTTCTAAGCAGACAGATTACTCACAAGTTTCTGGATGCTACATCTTTAGAAACTCACGCTACTTAAAGATAAGTGTTGAATCTTGTAATCCCAGAAACATCCAACTGATGTAAAAAACAGCTATACCATGGGCCAGATGGATGCTATTTTTCCTCAGGTTATTTGGATATTCCAAAAGTAATGGTTTTAATATTATTTTTTGCACTTTAATATTAAACAGATGCAGCTTGTTTGTAAAGGCTGCTGTGAGCCATTTTTTCTCTAGTTTTATAAAACAAAACAATAAAGGATGTAAAGAGTTAGAAGTTAGTTTTGTATTACTTTATCATGAAAGGGAGAGAGGGACATTCTATCAATATAGATAAATACTTGGTTTTTATATGATACATGTATTAAAACATTTTATGAACCTGTATAGAGAACCTCATTCAACACTTCTAGAAACCAGGAGTAATGCCACGGACATCAATTAAGTTATTTCATTTTTGGTAAGGGTAGAATGAAATCTAGAAAAAGCATATTCATGTGTGTGAGTCTGTATGTGCAGCTGAGCTCATGCAACACTTTATGAAATACTAAGGTACTTACAGAAACCTTTTCCTGGAAAGTTAGGTGCCATCTTATTTTCTGGCGTATTTTTCAGGATGGCCATCATCCTCTCCCAGCCAAAGACTAATCACAAGAAGTGCTGAGTTCCCACAATTTCCACCTGGCCCCACGGTGGCCAAGAGCTCCGCGCCGCCGTACGTTGGCCCTGATGCCTAGTACTGGGCAAGGCCTAAAGAGGCTAAAAATAAAAACACATTTATATTGAAGGAAGCAAAATGTGATTGACAACCCTCAGAGCAATTTGCCTGCTAATCAGTTAGGAAGCCTCTCCCATAACCCTGGTCTCCATGTCCAGTTGACCCCTTCTATGGAGTGTTTCGCCCTTTGACCTAAGGAGAACCTGAGCCTCCAAGTGGCTTTATTCAACCAAAATGTGCACCGTGTAATATGACTGATTTCTTTGCACTTTATAGACGTGGGACAATCTAATTGCAAAAGCTTGGAGATAAACTGTCTCCCTGAAGCAGATCTACAATGAGCATGTCCACTCGGCTGGATATGTTCCCTTCCTCACAACCAAGGGAAATTGGCCAAACTGATGAGCAACGATGCTCAACAACTGATGAGTGTTTTGTGAATAGGCATGCTTGAAATGTGAAATATTTAATTACAAGGAGTATTGTTATTACTGCTGACTATTAATTTCACTGTGCCTCCAGTTACTCTATTTTATTATAACGTGAGGAATTCTTCTCAATCAGATTATAAAGCATCTTGCATTATCAAACCTTAGGTTCAGATGATAATTTTTTGAAACACTCATTTTGTCTGGGCTGATAATTGCTATGCTGAGTTCTCATTCAAAAGCAATACTATTATTATTGTTGTGAAGATTCAAACATGAAGATTTCAGACATTATTGAGTGAATGACAAAAGTACAGTTTCCAAACTATAAAAACAGATTTTGACCTTACTTCTTACAAGAACTCCGCAGCCAACGTGCAATGGGTCCATTCCCTCTTGGTGTGGAAATTATCTTTACTGAGAAAGTAGCACTAAGTCCTACCATGGAGGAAACTGGTTTTATTTGACTGAGTTCTGAGAGTTTAAAAATCCAACCTCTAAGCCTGTGAGGTACACACTTTAAATGCACTTTAGAGTCCACGTTACCAACATGTTGAATATCCTCCCTTTCTAGGGGCATTAACAGGACAGGAACTTCCCAAAAGCTTTCTCTGCCTCACAGAATTGTACCCACAGGAGCTGTGGACAATATGTATGGGTAGAGCTGGCTTTGCCTTGCCATCACCCAATAGTCCTAACAGTGGCTGGCCTGAACTTCCAAGTCTTCAAATAAAAAGAGGTTCTGAATTCAGGCACTGATTTTCAGAACAGAACCATACCACAGTCCCTTGCTACTTTTACAGAACAGAGTTCCTCTGTCTCCATGTCCCTGAGAGAATGTGAAATTCCTTTGTTAGTTCACTCTTCTACCTTTACAAAATATTTCTCTGTGTTGAAAACCTAATATACCATTGAAGCAAAACTCTATCCAAACTGGATGCAGACACCTCATTGACTCAGTAAGGAATTATAGTTAGACCTTCTAATTGAAGACAGAGTCAAGCTGAGCAGTCCATATCTGAGCTTTTCTAGACCAACCTCAATATTAACACCTCTATAATGAGTATGTAGACAGTTCATAATCTGCATCTATGTGATCATATGTAATTTAGTTTGACAGGAGTTTGCTTCAGGCAGTATGATGAAATCCCAGAAACATATATACAAAATAGAAATCAGTCAAGATGACTCTGAGCTTCACAATTGCCCGATGGCATGGTTTTGGGCAGAGGACCGAGACAGACTTTGCGGATAATCCCTGGTGTCACCCTGTCAGTACCAACACTGGGCTACTGTCTGCAAAACAATCACCTCCCATCCTGCCAGGAGTTGGCTGAAGACACCAGCCTCACTCATTGTGAGGAAGAACACAGTAAAGACCAACCAGTTGTGTGCAATACAGGAGACTTGGGTTGGGATACAATTAATTCCTCCTTTTTCGAAGACATCAACTGTGAACTTAAGTAAAACTCAGCCCACCTGTGTCCTGCATGAAACATGGGGACAACAGCCCTTCCTGCCTTCCAGGTGTTGGGGACAATAACCACATACATTTGGAGGTGTATTCATCCTGTGAACGTTGATGCCTAAAGTTAAGATCATGAGCAAACGTTCTGTCTGCTGGACTCTGGCTCCCCATTCACCCACAGGAGAGGAGTTATACTTCCTGTATCAGAAGAACGAAGCAGTCAACAAAGGATAAGTGCACTGTCAACATCAGTGTCTCGATGGGTATTTAAAATTAATTGAGATTAAGCCAGGTGCCATGGCCAGGCACCATGATGAAACCTCTCCATCAGCTCTGCAGGGAGCCATGGTCTGTACATCTCCATAGCAGGTCTCTTTACATCATGCAGAGAACACTAAAGATGACCCTTGGAGACAGTGGTGAGGTCGGAACTATGAATACTGAAGAGAGAGAAGTTCTCAACTGCTCTAAAAGTTGCCAAAAGCTTTATTTTGCTTTAATATTCCATCATTTTGCACTTTTGCTATGGCTATATTTGGCAGAATTTTTCTACTGATTCTCTGGCCTAGCTGTCGCCTCTCTTTAGCAAAATTATTAATCAGGACTATAAACCCAGTTCTGCATTAATATTTCAGCTCTGCATGTAATGATCATACTAATAAATATCTTCTATTCCGGTAGCATTTAGCCACAACCAAAATGGAAACCTAATGGGCCCAGCTGTGAGCACAGCGATTTACCATTAGTTTTATAAAAGTACCTGATAAAGATCTGAATGTATTTTGCGCAGTTGGGTTTTTCCTTTTGGGGAAAAAAATAAATCTCTGTGCCAAAAAATGTGGACAATGAAAACAGATGTGAGCATTTACTTTTCTCACCATGCAGTTGGGAAAAGAGCTCCGAGAAACAGAGCTCTTCAAGGAAAAATTAAAATAATAATAAACTCCTGTTGAAAATAACTGTTCATCTGGTTCATAATTTGGTTGATTATTAAGCTTTTTTTTTCCCCTCCACTATCTTGAACTCCAAATAGATTCGGAATAAGGTACTAGGGTTTTTCATGACACAACAAAATAAGCAAAATCTATACTGACAACCAACACCAAAGATAGTCTCCACAGAGCGTCACAGAAGCAGAATAAAAATTCAAAGTACTGCTGAGAAATACAAATACTGCAACAGCCAGAGCTTTATGCTGGCTTGAAGGCTCCACCTGGTGAGAAGCACCTGCTTTAAGTATTTCCATGACCTCTTTACCATAATACCTCAAACCCTTATGATCACATCCTCAGAGAGGCACCACTTACCTCAATTTTATGCAAGGGGAGTTGAAGCAAACACACAGATTGAAGACTTTATCACCAACGTATTTAGGTGCTTATATCCTCATTGCTTTCCATGGGAAGTTAGAGGCCTGAATACCTTCAGATTTTCTCAATCTGTGACCCTCTGGAGGCCACGGGACAATTGTGTAGCAGAACAGGGAAGAATTTCAGCAGGAAATTTTATCTAGCTTGAGTTTTAACTCTGTTTTTCCAACTACTGGTTAATACCTAATCAACTAGATCTTGGTTTTCATATTACCCTTATTTCCTAACCCTGCCCCACCACTCTAACCCAGCCACAAATGCACTATGGTGCTATAGCAAGAACGCTCTTCATATCTCTTTGGAAGCCCAGGGCAACTGTCATACCAAAGCTCTCACTCATGGGACAACAGCTCTAGAAAAGAGTTCAACATAAATCACTAAGCCTCTACATCACTTTTCATATTAACCGAACGGTTTGATGGGCACAACGATTGGTAAGGACACAGGGCTCCGTGAATTGCATTAGGGGAAGCAGCTGCCATGCTGGAACTTTTTAAAGATTTAAAATAGATACATGAATTTGCACTAACTTCTGTATCATGACATCACTTGGGAAGAACGTCCGAAGCGTGTTTTCCATCATCTCCAACCCGGTGTTGAATTTGTATTCCATCTGTCTGTATTCCGTGGTGATTTCTCCTTTTCTTCTATAGAACATACACAGTAAAGAGATTTATACAGCCAGCATCAAAATAATTATAATAAGTACTGTAACAGTAAAATTAACGTGCAATAACAACAAGTTGAATAATGTACTGTTTTCATACAGTGCCTTATTTCCATAATCTCACATGTTTAAGCCTTCGGATGGACGAGGAGGCAGATTACTTACATTACCAGTCTTTGCCCTGTTTTGATATGCCGCTCCTGCAAGTTTTACCAGCAGAATACTGAATTTAAAAGGCTTACTCTTCTTCCTTGCCTCTGTTGGTCCTCTTAGGAGGAGGCCATGGACTTACAGGCGTCTGTAGACTCCAGGTTGAAAACTATTACGTGCTTAAAATTAATCAGCATTTGGAGGTTTGTTGAATCAGCAAATACAGGCATACAATAGTTTTTTGATGAAATTCATAATAATTTTTTTAATAACTTCTTTGATGAGTGTGAATTTATTACTTGGCTCTCTTTCAGTTCAGTACTTTTTGCTTGGGTAATGTGTGCTTTGAGATTATTCTCATTTTACCACACTGGTAATGTGCACTAATCATGTTTTAGCTTGCTGTAAGTAAATAGCTAGGGCCTTGCACAGAACTGTTTGATCAGTATACCATGATTTAAGAGGATGGTTATGCCTTTATTTGTCTCATAATCCTGCTTAACATCCATATGAATCATTATAGTAAGGTGCATGTTAATAATAGCTTCCACGTATACATTTATATATGCAAAAGCTAAAATATTTGCCAGCTTTTATTTCAGTAGATATAAAGTGTCACTGTATTTTTCCATCAAAGCAAAACACTTTGAAAATATTTCACTTATAAGTGTTTTCTCCCTCCATTCCCCCGTATCTTGCTTCATAAGTGATATCAACCTACGTTGCATGAAGTGGAAACCAGGAGCCTCCTGGTCTTTAAACCCTCCTGTGACTGAGAGGCCACATTTTTAAGCTTCCTTCTGACATCATCGGGCAGTAGAGCTCTTGAGTATAGGGAGACATCTCAAAAGCAGCTGATCACCAGGCTCATTACAAATCTCATGGGGAAACAGGCCAAGCAGTCCCTTTGCACACGTAGTGTATGTATGGACTGTCTACCAGGGGATTCCCTGCGCCCTGCTGTGTCCCCTTCCAGACTGGGGACAACATGGGGAGGGAGGAGGCCGTGTCTCAAGAGACCATTGCACCAGTCCATCCACATGAGCCGCCGTAATCTTTCCTCCCCTTCATCTCTTCCCTATCTTTCCTCTTCCATAGATTCCCCAGATAAAATTGACACTCACATCAATGTAACTGCTCCTTCCTTATGGCTTGATGAAATGCAAACGTTTTATTTGGCAACCGGACGGTCAGAATTTGATTTGCCAGGGTTTGCATGGAAACGGGCACAAAGAAAGCCTCATTTCTTCCTTCCCCTTGATATTGTGTCATGAGCTAAAAACAGTAAAGCTCTACCAAGGAGGGAACATTGTGCCTTCACTTGATGCCAGGATTTACGGCTTCTCTGCAGGATTTTTGCCGTAACAGCTTGCACAGACTGGCACTTCTCAGCAGACAGAGAAGCTACACGCTCTTACACAACCCTTCCAACCCTACTGCTCCGGACTGTAACCATCTCTCCTCATTTAAGTCACCATTTCACTTTTTCTTTATTTGGCTCGAATGTGCTAGTTTTGAGTTTGAAAGCTTCCAAGAATTATTTTGACATTATTGCTGCCTTGAATGTAAAGGTGCAAAAGGGAGAGAAGAGTCAAGACTAACGAAGAAGAGGTGTCTATTGTAAGTGTCTGCACCATGAACACGATGTGAACACACACTCCTTGTATTTGAACCGCTTGCTGCGTCTGCCTGCAAAAATCTCACCTCAGCATTACATTCTTGCCAAAACCTGAGGCATTTCACCTTCCCACTGGTGTTTACTTCCCAAATCTTGCCCATTCCTGACAGCAAAGAGATTGACATTTTCACTAGGCCCAGTATTTCACACCAATTGTATTAGAACATATTAGTGAATAACTGATAGGAACAACTGATAATTACAGCTGGTGCTTGCGTAGTGCAAAGCTTCACATCCACCCAACGAGGCTTCAAGAAAGATGTAGGCCATGATCAAGAATTTGGCCAGAGGGATCCACTCAAAAAAAAATGTCCATCCAACACAATTAAAAAAAAATTATACTCCCTTGTAAAAGCAATTAATTCTAATTCCCATACCTACTTACCAAATTTGAAATATTTCATAACAGGTCAGGGAAAGTCATTAACAAATCCAACCTCTCCTATACGTCTTTTTCTGAAAAAAAAAAAAAAAAAGAAAAAAGAAAAATATAGGTTTAAAAGAATATTAACCTTCCCATAAAACAGGATTTGGTTCAAATTTTGACATGTACGTTCAGATTTTCAGCAATTACTCTTTGTGCATATAATGTGCTTACAATATATTATTTTAAGATGAAGTTCACTGCAGTGCAGTGAGCGCATATAATAGGGATGTGCATCAGGATAAACCTGAATCTAAATCACTAAGTGGTTGGTAGTACTGTCGATGATCTTTATTATTAAAGATTCACTGTACAGTTTACCATTGAAATACCCGTTTTGGCAGCCTAAACCAGATCTCAGCTGTATCATTCTCACTCACTTTAATGGGAGCAAAGGAAAAAAAAATAATCTACTTTAATGAGTTATAAAAAGCCAGCCCCTCCAAATTTCCAGACATTCGAAAAAAAGATACTAAGCCATTCATCAGACAACAGAGTTTCTCGTTCACAGCTCAAGGCCAAAAGTTTCAAGCTCTTGAAAACATCTTAGATTAATAGATCTAGCCCCAAGGTGATGTACAAGCCACTTTTCCACCACAAATATTACTGTAAAAATTGTATCAGATACTAAAGATAGTTTGACTACAGATTGGAACTTACCTACATGAAACCAGGTCATTCCTGAACACCATTCCTTATCTGCTTTTCCAGAGAACCTCGCAAGACACTGGTCAGATTTCTCACATTTTAAAGTCCACCTTCCTCAGTTCCATTACTTATGATTCAGCTCAGCTGAACAAACTGTTTTTCACCTGTTTGATGACACACTGAATAGAGTGAGATACACCATCTTTTTCAACCACATCAGGAATATTACTATTTTCTGCATTTATTTTAATAGAACCTTTTCTTAATTTTAATACAACCTCCACAGGAAAGAATTTTATTCAATACTACTAAATGAGTAGGCCAGATATTAAAAGCTGATTTACTGATATCTATTTCAAACTTTCAAAATACATGAATAAATGACACGTCTTCTCTATTTAAATGACCTGGTCAATGGTGACTGCAACCATTAAATAAGAACTCTCATGTGTTGATGGATATTATCAAAGCCATGCCTGCCTGCAAAGCCATTGAACTGTTCACAAACCCCAGCCATATTAGTTTAGTTTGTCTCAACATCACTTCTTAAGTATTTTTTAACATTTATTTTAAAAAATATTTTAATATTTTGAAATAGACGTTCAAAAAAGCAGAAAAGAAGCACAGAGTTTTTCTGTCTCATTGATAACTAGACGATAGTTTACTGACACATCCTATTTTTCCCATAGTCTCTGCCAGTTCAGAATTGTGAGCTGTATTATTTTTTTCCATGCAGATGATGCTGTTTTTCAACAAACTAAATGAAAACTCCTTTATCTGCACTGACATAGCAAGCAATTGCTAAGAGAATAGCTTTCTTGTTTTGCCTTATTCTGCCCCGGGACTGGGGAGATGACACTTGTGATCTTGCTCATTTACTGATTATAAAGCCTGATAAGAAAAGAGAAAAACCTTTTAATGAAGTGAAACCACAATCCCTTCTCCAGCTACTGGGTAATTTAACTCACATTGCTAATGCAGATAGATATATATGTTTTTTTCCTTTAGGATGGGAATTCAAAATAAACATCAACTAGACTAAATAGACAGAATTGCAAGGTGATTACATGATTTGAAAAGAGTTTCTAAGTAGTATTTACAAGATATCCTTGCTGTGTAACAAACATTTATTCAGAAGAAAAAGTGGAATAGGGAATAGACAGACATGCAGTTTGGAGATAATCATTAAGTTAGTGAAAGGCATCACTTAGGAGAACAGCATCAAACAGAGATCAGTACGAACAACACTGGTAAAAACCAAACAATCAGGAAAGGGCTCAGGATACAAGAGACAGAGTTTTGTCCAGGCAGATGGTTTTCAGTAATGAGGTAGATGAGGAAAAGGGTGAACAAAGGGGATCCAAGGTGATACTGGGAGAGAGGGACTCTGCTAGTGATGGCCAAGAACACGCTTGAGGACTGTGAAGGGGAGAAAGAAGGTTGTAGCGCTGAGGACAGGCAAAACCAAGGGATAGCTCTCTGAGGACAGCTGAGACCAAAAACATCTGTGTTTTTAGGAGAAAGAGCCAGAAAAGGGGGCAAATTAAAATGGTGCTATGATGAGAACAGAAGCAAAAAAAAGAGACACCAAAGAAAAGTAAATACTTCAGGTATGCCTGAGTCAGCTGCCAAAGGAAAGAAGTCAAGAAGCCACAATGGTGGTCAAAAAGAAGGAACGGTATCAAGAGGGAACCAGAAAAGATGGACATCAGTGGGTATTGTTTTCTTTGAAGAGGATAGCAACACCCTCCTCCGAGATCAAAGGAAGTGAAAAGATTTATTGACTGAGCATCATCCTGAGCTCACGTACACGCTTGTCTGACTAGAAAATGGGTGAGATTCTTGATTGTACATAATATCCCAGATAAGTCCAGGCAGAATGTCCTCTCAGAGAAGAGGCCGTAGACAGCAAGAATACCTAACAGCGTATTTCTTAAAACTCCTATAAAACAATACAAGAAAGTTCCTTAGGATGCCAAAGAAGGTAATTTTGCACATACTTCAGGAAATAATTACCTGAAGTGTTATTTGAGAAGAATTATTACATTGGAGGAAAGTTGAAAAGAAAAAAGATTAACTGCTTATATGGGTAAGTTTGAGACATTTTCAAGGTCCTGTGGTGAGTCAGAGTCTGCAGGAAGACAGTGGGGAAATGGCAACTTTGGTGCTATTTCCTAATAGGGTGCCAGCACCTAGGCTGACTGAGTTAAGGAAGGAGGAGGACCCAGTATTTGACTGTAACTCCTTAGTGTAACTGCTTAGGCAAACATGGACAATTACACATCTAATTTGCCATTTGCAGAGGCAATTTATTCCCTCATGACCACATATTACCAATTATGGGAATGAAGTCTGGAAAATCAGAACTGCAGTGATTTGTTTATTTAGTCTCCTTAAAAAAAATAAAACTGTGTCAGCTTTCATATACATTCACGACACTTCTCTTGCATTGCCAACCATCAGTAAAGTTAGTGATTGTCATTAGCGAAAGAATCAAACATTGACTGACAGTAAAAGCCAGTAAAATATTCACTTGTCAGTAAAAATGGCAAGATAATTTAGAACTTTTCATTGCTTTGGCATAAGTTCCTGGACTATTTGAGTACTTTTAATATCAAAGGGCTTTATTTATCATAGTTGAAATGATGGGTTCTATAAAAATTGACACATATGACCATAAACAGAAGTAGTAAGCATCCCAAATTGCCTTGAAAAATGTACTCCAAATTGCACAAGTAAGTCAAAATCAAAAATTTGGGTATGTGTGGAAAGAAAATGCAACTGGATGATGTGGTAGCATAAGTTTTTTGAAAAATGTCAGTGTTAGAATTGAGTCAATATTTTGAGGAGTTTCTTTTCCCCCTCCCCACTGAGGTTCAGTTTCAAAATCACATAATTTCAGGGCCTCTGTACTAAGTCCTTGGAGAACGTACACTCTAACATGAAAGCACGGGGCTTAAACACGGCGGTGATTGCTTCTAGGCACCAGTACCTGTGTTCCCCGTGACCACCATGCGAATTAACGAGGCAAAGTTCATTTCTAGCACCGCTGCTTGACTCGTTACCGCAGCCCTCCCGGCAGGTGAGGCGCTTCGCAGGGGACCTGTAAAACAGCTGCCCTCTGGGTGTCTTGTTTTGGCGGCCTTTCCATCTGTTTTACCTGTCTCCTCTTCTGAATAATTTATTTCACCATCTCCCTAAGTAGAGCACCTGGCCTAGGGCTAACTCTTTCACCTAAATTATTCAGCACTGAAAACTCTTCGGTTTATACTCAGATAATGTAATGACTCAACAGGAAAAAGCCCTTAACTTTGGAGCAAATGCGAGTGTTTCTAGGCTCTGTGCTCTCTCAGTCTAAAAGGCTGGTTGTATAAACTATGTACAAACTACCACAGAAATCCTTCATCTTCAGATATCTCCTCCAAAGCCTCTTTGGGTCAGTAAAACTTTCCGAAGCAGGGCTGGTTTACCTCTGCCACACCTCAGTCCTGTGGGAAGCTCTTTATGCGAGAAAAAGCTCCTGCTAAAGGCACTGGAAACTGGCTATAGAGCTGGAAATTGTGCACATCTGTGCTCTTCATAAGTAGGTTTTTGTTCAGAAACACCAAAAGCCACCCCAGCGCAGAACTCCCAGCCACGTTCCATCCTCCGCTGTCTTTATCTCACAAACTCGACAGTTAGAATGATCCCTCTCTACCCTGTGGGTAATGCCATGGGGATGCTCCAATGACAGCAGCCTGCTCTCAGACTGAGAATCCAGGGGTAATTCTGGATGCAATTTTCACTGCCCCCTGTCTGTATTGACTCTGACCGAGCCAAAGTTTCAGCTTTTTTTTTAAGCACTTGTACCATTTGGTTTCCCATGATGGCACCACTGTTTTTACTCTTACCTTACGACCAACAGTTTTCTCATTTCTTTTGAAAAATCTTCAGAGGGTGTTTAGAAGGCAACCAATACAAAGAGGTGATCTCCTGTCTTACAAGGTATTGGCTTGAGCAAGTGTCTTCATCGCTGAAAGAAGTCATGGTATCAAGGGCATAACATGAGATTACAAATCAAGGGATATCTTGAGGTCTTCCTCAGATCAGGTCCTTTGAATGAAGATGATAAATTGTCCTTGGCAAGAAATAGAAAGAGCAGAATCTTCATAAATGAAGGAACAGATTTTAAGGAGTCTATTTCCAAATGGACCTACAGTAAAAAATGAAAAAATTAATTAGTGCAATCTCTGTCTGGGTTACTCTGGATTTAGCTCCATGTCACAAAGACAGGCATGGGGAAAAGCAAAAATTATTAAAGTGCAATCAGTTCTGAAAAATCAGTGTCCCGTCACTATTTTGCATACTCATTTACATGAACTAGCATAAATGCTGGTGATAGAATGAAAAGAAAATACAGTAATCTTTATCAGAACACACCCAGACAAAGTTACAATGAATTTCAGGTGGATTTTCGTCTGCATAAGTACCAAAGAACGCAGCACATTTTGCAGGCACTGGCACGGTCTGTTTACTGTAGGGCTATCCATACCGCCCATCACTGTAGCCCTTTATAGGGACTATATGAACTGCTTCATTTTCCTCTGAGAAGTTTATCAAGTATCAAGTACTTGCTTTTTGCTCCAGCTTTGGGAAATCAGGGTCATGGATTTCAAATGAAGCGCTTTGTACTCTCCAAGGGCAGTGAGAAAACACAATAGCACAGACAAAATCTAATCAAAGTATTTTGGCTTTCTGCCTCCTTTTTATTTTACAATGGGGGAAGAGAAAAAAAATAAAGTTTCAAGGTGCGACTTGAATCCCTTCAGGAGCTCCCTTCCCGCGGCTGCCGTCTCTCGCCAGGAAGGCCAGACTGACAGGANCCTTCAAGCCTATATTCGACTCAGTAATGACCATCGCTGCCACTGGATACAGATTTTCTAAGTTTCACTAAGCTTGTAATGAACCTACATGGTATTTCCTTCTAGTTACAGCTGCTCACTGAGTTCACCACCTTATTTACATGAAATAATGCTCTATCCCACAGCCATAATTCCCAACATTCCCATAGTTTTCAGGTAGGCGATACTATATGTAAAATCAATCGGTACAGAATTTAATTATTTTCACGTGCTACTTTCTAAATCTAATTCCCTGCAAGTGCTAATACTGCACAGTTTGCTCATTAAAATCAAGACTATTGCTTTATGTATTTTAGGAGTAACTTGAGCTCCGAAAATGCCCAACTATTTATATTTATACAAGCCCTTGGATTTCAAAATAATATAGCAGGAAAGCAGTTGATACAATGGTTAGATAACATCAAAGAGTGGGCTGGGAACACAAACCACGATCCTTGTGAAAACCAATTCCTGAAGAACTGGCCAAGAGAGTTCTAAGTGTGTTTCTTCCTTTTTTTTCTGAAACATAATGTTTGTTCTCATTCTCCAGGTAGAACCTGCAAGTCTGTATTTGCACTTGTTGATCTTTCCCAACATAAATCTCTCCATTGTAGTCATATCAACAATATGTTTTCTTTACTTTGGTAATAAAATTTCTTGTAACGTATGCTCTTTCAAACTAGCGTGCGGTATTTATCAAGTTATTGAGGGTACAGTTACAGAACATTTCAGTATAGTATGGCAAAGGACAATGAAACCTTGCACAGGTGTAAGATCTCTCTGATCTCCTTTTGCCATCAATTAAAAATCTCCTCCAGGTGTGAGATTTCTCTGATCTTCTTTCCCATCTACTAAAAAGAACACCGAGATTATTGGAGTATGTTCCAATAAGGAGGATGATACATCCTTAACCAGAAGATATACTCTGCTCTTATGACCTCTTTGATGTAATCAGCTAACAGATCTAACCTACCATTTTGCTGGAATTATGCCTGGATGTGGAGCCACTCCTATCCTGCCATGGATACTGTCATTTCTTTGACAAACCATCAGCAAAACTTGGCACATTAAGCTTCACACATGTAACTTTTGATTTAATGACATATTGGGCATGTTTCTAGGGTCCTAGGGAATGTGAGTTCCCCTTTTTTAGGAAAAAAAAAATCCAAAAAACTTGTTCCAAAGTTATATTGGTCTGTGCTTCACCTAACACTTTCACAGCATGATAATTGTTTTGGAAAAGCGTATGTGGGCAAATCACCTCTTGCCCAGGCCCACTTAAGCCTGAATTTATGGTCAGGGATGTGCCTTTGCAGGTGTTATTTTGGAGGATGATGGAAAAACATTATTATCTTTCAGGTAACAGTTTTTATCCCTAAATTCCATTGTAAATGTGTATAAGTACAGACATGATCTTAAACAAAAGAGGAGAGCCCACCTGTGTACATGCATATATACAACAGAAATACACAGACCACGAAACACCGAGGTGATCCTTACTGACATGTCACAAATGAAGCTGGTCTCTAACCCACAGAACCCCAGCTAAAACTCAAGAGCTCACTGTTCCCATCACCGTTTGGGATGACATCAGCTGGGGCACATTTGGACAGATGAAGCTTTATGAAGGATCTCACAGATTTATCCAGACCTCACCAGGTATGAGAAGCTGATGGAGGTTTGCTTCGTAACCAAACAGGAGAGGAATTCAGAAACTTTGGTAATTCCTATTTGAGTTACATACTGACAAATCAAAATTCACCTCCAGATGTGAGCAGGAAGTTCTTCTGGCAAAAATATTGGCCAGCCTACACGAAGGATTTAGAATCTCTCACACAAATAATGAAAATTCTCCCAGCTGGGTGGAGAGGTACCTTTCCAAGTCAAAATATGAAAGTATCACACTAGGTAATTACTCATATTTTGACAGGACCAACAATGCAGTTGGCATTACAAAAAAAAAAGACATAGGTCCTACATGAAGATCTTGCCAACTAAGAAGATAACCAAATTGTGAAGGGGATGAATCCGCTATGTACGGCTTTGGAAGTAACTAATTAATACCAAACACACCCCACTGAAAAGCTGGTTGTTGTACCCAGCAACACAGTAGTAGACATTTATCTCAAATAATCCATTTAATTATTTACTCTTTATAATCTCACCAGAAAGTGTCTGTCTGTGCACGTTTCATAAAATATGCAGAATGCACCAATGGTCTAAAAAATATTTTAAAAATAATCATCACCCACTTCTGCTTTTGGAAAATTAAATATGAAACTTGGAATGTGAAACAAACAAATAAGACAATTTAGAAAAGATTAAAAGCAATTGTTCCGTTACCTTGACAACGCAATCGAGGTGCAGCCAATCAGCAAAGTTGAAGTATTGTTTTGACATACACGCACATATTTCTAACATAAATAGCAACAGAGACTTAATAACAATAGGTTTTAAAACTAGGAACTGATGTCATTTTAAATGTGTCAATCAAAGAGAACCTATGAAAGTGTTTCTTCTATCAAACTGACATTAAGTATATGCTGGAATGGCTTCATGAGAGATAGCAGACTTCTGACAGGTCATACAGGAGATGCGAAGTCTGTAATTACATTCTAGCTTCTTGGATTGTGTCCTTTAGTATGTCTAAAAAAACTTGGAGAAGAAAATAAAACTTGAAGGCTATGATATATCACCCATTTCCGTAAACAGGCACGAAAATTATGCAGCATCTCTGAGAGTGGAGATGAAATATCAGACTGAAAAGATCTGCCTGGGCCTCAAAATAGAGGCACTTAAACTTCTTATGTCTTATTTTATGACTGACTGGTGCCAGTGAAGTTCTGCAGTGTGAGTTTTCAAGGATACTAAAAATTAACAATAGGAGAAATGTGGGGAGGAAGGTTGCTAATGGGATACAGAGCCTTTTGCCTCTTGGTCCTCTGTTTGAGTCTGGCCTGTGTCGGCAGGAGCAGAAAACCATTCCCTTCATACCAGGTGTCAGAAGTCTCTATGGAAGGAGGGCACCAGCCATCCCACTCCAGACCCTGATGGATGGTCGCCCAAAAGCAACCCTCAAAAATCAGAATTCTTCTCAAGCCTCAAAAGAAAACTGGTGTCTCCTCCCTCTCCCAGAAAGCATTGTCCCAGCTAACTTTAAGTGACCAGCCAGTCTAAGACCATGTGCCCATGGACCATCCTTAGAATTAACATTGTGGTTAAAGAACTCCAGTTCTAATTAAGTAACATTTTCAAATCCCATTAACAATTACAATACATTTGAACACATTTGTACATTTCTTCATGGGATCAATGTTTTTTAGGAAAGCCAGGGTTGCACCAGCCTCAGATCTCCCCCACTTCCAAAATCCCAACTTTGCAAAAAAAGGAGAAAAAAGATTATGTCAGCCCTGACAAATGATATACACATCCATAAAACTCACAGATACAGAGAGAAGCACCTTATTTTGTCATTGGGCAGGATTAAGTTACCCATTCTGGCACATCATCTTTTTCCCTTTTCCCAGATTTATATGACTCTCATCATAGCAAATGCTCAGAGGGAAGAATTTCCAACTGGAACACATTGAAAATAAAAAGGAAATAACCCACTATAAACAGCAGCGAGGAGAAACAAGTGAACGCTCAGGGTACAGTATGATTCTTCTGCAGAATGCGAGTGGTGTGCTTTTGTCTAGCAGCTATTATCTTTCCTTAAGAAGCACTGACTTTTACTTGGAATTTTAATCTACATTTTGATTGATTTCTTTTTTCAGGATGTAAGAAGAGTGATGGAAAGGGATGGGGATAAGGACGAGGAAGATTAGAACAAGCTAAAAAGTTTCCAGCCACATTGTCAGGTTTGGTGGAAAACATCCTGCTGATTAACTCTTTCAGCCCTGTGGAACCTGCTTGTTATTTGAGGCAAAAGAGACCAAAAGTTTCTTTGTGCCTCAAATTCATGAGTTTTAAGCTGCCATCCTAATGTCAGGGTGTCCCTGCCCAAAACACTGCTCAAGTGGAGACTCTGACAACCACAGTCAAGACCTGACAGCAAACAGAGCCTGCACCAATGTAGTCTTTAAAACAATTGTTTACCCATAAATTACCACTTCTCATTAGTGTTCCTTGACTCTGCAACACATTTTATGGAGCATCAGGTAAGGCCATGCCAACCTACGACACAAAGTTAATGTATTGCATCAAAAGATCTTTTTCAAAGGGTCTGCTTGTTAGAATTTGGCTGGCAGGTCAGCTCGGACCTGAGCTTTATGCACTGTGCAAGGTGCTAAACAATATCCCATGTGGATAGATAACTCAGCTAGAGAAGTCCAGCCTCTTGTCACAGAATCACAGAATCTTCTAGGTTGGAAGGGACCTTAAAGATCATCTTGTCCAACCGTCCACCTAATTCTGACAAAAATAAACACCCACACAACAAACAAAAAGCAACACCATCACTAAACCATATCTCCCAGCACCACATCAACCCATCTTTTGAACACCTCCAGGGATGGTGCCTCCACCACCTCCCTGGGCAGCCCATTCCAATGTCTGATAACCCTTTCGGTGAAAAAGTTTTTCCTAATATCCAGCCTGAACCTTTACATGCTGTTTCCATCACGTATTTGTTCTAAACACTGATCAGATCACATGAGGTCAGAGGTTTCCACAGAGAACAGAGCCCTAGGATCGATGGAGGTAAACTATATTATTTTTATAACCAGAAACAAAGAATTAGATTCTCTGAGCTAGAAGTGGGGCAGAGCACTGTCCCCGACAGCCTGATCGCCTTTATCTTGGAAGCCAATAATCTCACATTTTAACTACTATCTTTCATTCTATAACATTTGGAAAAGAGACCAAGACTTGATGTAAGAAGTTGCCATGGCAGAGAATCCACTGTGTCTCCAGGTACCACAGGTTAATTGTCCTTCTTAAAATGTACAACTTGTTTCTGTTCTGAATTTCTTTGGTTTCCATTTTCAAGCCACATATCTTTCTATCTTTTTTTCTGCTAACTAGCATTAAAAAAAAAAAAATCTCTTCACTGTGTAGATGCCTACAGCTACCTCTGAAGTCAGGCAGAGGGTGATGGATAGCAGGCAGTGGGAGCGGGAGGTGAAGCACGTATCTGTCAGTGTATGCGAGCGAGCAGAAATTCACTAATTGGACTAAACATTAATATTTTTCATAACCTATAAAAAGATGGATTTTTGCACTGAACTCTGGTGCATGTATTTTCTTGTTTTATCTAACATTTCAAAAATCTAAATGAGTGATGACCTATATTTCTATAAACCTAATTAGAATTTACATCTTTTGCTGTCTCCTCCCCTACATTTAAATCTCCTCCCCACATGTCAACATCTCCTGTTCCCCGCTTTTTTCCTTTTACCCATTATTTTCATATTAAGAAGCAACCAACGATCTAATAGAGCTCTCTGTGACTCGACTGATGAGTCTTTTTCCTCAAGAAAACAGCTCTGGCAGTTGCTCTAAAAGCCAACCCTCCGGAAGCCACGACTCGGTGCAGGAGGTGAGACCAAATGACACCGCTGGAGGAGATGGGTCCAGCAGCTCTAACAGTAGTGCTGGGTGCTGGCAGAGCCAAATTGGCCAATTAACAGCGCATACAAGTTACAATTAGCACAGGGGTGCTCCAGTCCAGCCTCACTGCCTCTGTCCCTAACCTCATCTGCATCAGGAGGCGGCTGAACTGCTGAGCTGAATATCCTGCAGGTATTACTTCATGCTACCCAGCAAAAAATCCCTTCCCTTAAGCTCCTCCATTCCCCAGTATCAATGGCTTAAGCTTTGCTCGCCTGTGCACACGGGTTCATGGGAATCCACTGCTGCTTACTAGTTATTTCCATTACAATATCCCTCAAGAGGTTCCAGCGAGGAATGAAGGCTCCTTGGGCTGATTAAACCACCTGGAAACCCCCAAAGATGAAAGAGGTAGTTCTAGTCCTATTAGGTTCAAGGCAAATTTTGAACTTGAACATCAAGGAGGTCAGGGCTTTGTTGCTATTTAAATATAACTGTACAGAGAGCGAAATCTTACTGAAAAAGTGACTGTAAAGGTGCCCAGAAAGAAGAGAAAGCTTTAATACAACACTTAAAAAGGGATTTAGAGCACACTGGCTGCTATTCTGTTAGCAGTGGTTTTTGTAATCAAATCAGAGCCAAAACAAAATGCCACATCTCCTTTCATGAAGTGGTTGTTAAAGCAAATAGAATAAAGAAATCTGAAGAAATAACAACCCGGACAACACTGAATTAAAGTCCTTAACCAACATAAACATGTATGAAATTTGCACAAGGTTGTATTTTGTACATATTCCTGAGCCAAACACAAAGAAAAGGCATAAGTAGGTACCTACGCTGCCAAGCTGGGGTTCCCCCCTGTCCTTCGTAAGCTAAAAAACCCCACATCCATAAATTTTACCTTCTGGATTTATTCCAGAAGTGCAAAGACAACTCAATGCCTCGATCATTTGTCAGGAGCAATGTTGCTCAGGGTTTAGAAACTGCATTTTATTTCCATCTGAGACTCTTAAACACTTTGCAAACACTGACTAAGCCTCACGTCCTCTGTATGTCGAGCACCATCCGACCCGTTACCAGCAGCCTGGGACAGACAGACAACACACATCCAATGGGAGACAAGGAAGAAAATGGAGATCCGGGAGATCTGTTATAGGTTTCCACTTCTACCTCAAGCAGATCAATGAATCTCTTTCGCTCAAAAAGCCAGAGAGGTCACTTCATTAATTACACCAAAAGGAAACTAGATAAATATGAAAATCTATGCCTGAACTCCTACCTGTTAATGGGAAAGAACAAGTGAGCATGCTGAGAACGTATTGCCAAGAAACAACAGTGACTGTAGACCTAGAAATATCCAGAGTCACTATCAACACTGAGATTCCTGGTATTTAGACCCACTCTTTAAACCATCAAACGTTATAATTTATGATATTACTGTAAAAGAGTTAATTTCCTAAGCAGAAACATATCTTAATATTATGAACATAAGGTTCTTACTGATGTAATTTATTTGTCTTTTCTATGAATCAAAATGTTACGGTGTATAATAGTTGTAATTATCTCGTAAAAAAAAAAAAAAAGAAAAAAACTAAAAGAACAATAGTTCTCTTAAGGTGTTATCCAGCCCTAATTGTAATCTCACCTAAGCTAAGGAACAAGACATTTTCCATTCAGTAGTGAGCAAGTGCCTGTTATATTTTTGACTGCACACTACACTTTTCCTTCTCAAACTAATTTGCGACATCCTGCAAAGCCCCATCCCTCCAGAAAGTTGAGCACTGTGCAACATGAGACAGAGCCCAACAGAAATGTAGGTCAATTTTTAACCATATTTCCTTGAAATGGAATGGACCTGGATTTTACATGCAAAGGGCCACAGAGAAAAAAATAATTTGGGTCTAATAGTCTTTGCAAGTCTGCTAGGCCCGTTAGCTTAAAAAGCTTCCCATATGGAAATAATGGGGCATACTAAAACGTGTAAAACAGAATGGAAATTATGAGATAAAATGAGTCTGAGAAGCGTGACAGGTCATGGAGCCAATGGAGGATGCTGGGAAAAAAAAAGTGCAGAAGATCCAATGCTCCGAAACTCAGTTTGTCTAGAGATATCTCAGAACTAGATCTCCCAAATCATCAGCTCTTCCTGAAAGCCAAAATCCCAATCCCTCCGTAACACTTTCTGTCTCATTGATCCCGGGGCGTCTTTCAACACCTTCACCCGAAACAAAGCCCCGGCTCCCCAAGCCACCCAGGCTCCGTGAGATACGTACAGTCAACCTTTGAGGATGAATCAAACCAGAGAAAGAACAATTGTTTCTTCCAAGACTTCGGGGTGTTTGGAGTCCATGCCCCTCTGTATTCAGGGCATATTTATTCAGTCTTTTCAAGATGAAAGTCGTGTTCTTTTGATTTGTGGGAGGGGTTGCTGCAGCCAGGAACCGAAGCCTCACTTTTATTGTTGTGTAAAATCTAAAGAAATAATAGCAATTAAAAACACTAAAGGGCTGAAAGGAAACTGTTTTAGCAGAAGCCATAGGTGAGGTTGGGTGGATGAGTCTCTTTAGCTGCAGGGTCATATTTAGGTCACCCATAGAGCTGATATTGTGGTGGGTTTGTGGTGGGGCATCTAGTCTGGGGCACCATGGTGGAGGGGCATAGGGGCAAACAAAGCACCTCACTATGAGCCACCTTCTCCAAACAGCCCCTTTCACCACCATCTCCTTCAAGTCTTGTGGCTGATATCACAGAGCTGGGCTTGGAGCCCTGGTGCCGAGGTTCCATCCCACATCCCTCCACCCCACCGCATCTCCCAAGGCCTTCCAGCAGGAGCTGTAGGGTAAGAAGGTCTGGTTGTGCAAGTCTTCCCCAGATGCTACAAACCGGAAAAATAAGTCTTGCCTCTAGTTTGTCTAAAGAGCTTGGATACCTGCTTCAAACTGAGAGTTTTATGGCAGAATTTTTAATCCTGGATGCTCTGTTTTATCAATTAAAACTTAGACTTTTTTAAGAGGAGGCCCACATTCAGAGATGAGAAATTCCAGCAGTTGACATCTAAACCCGATTTAGGTGCATGTATTTGTATTTAGCTGGTAGCCCCTTACATACATAAGGCCAAGCTGAAAAGAGTGGCCCAGTTGTTTAAAAGTTTCCTATTTTGCTGGTAGGTTTTAAGCAGAAGGGACATCAGTGCATGCTTCATTTCCTGATAGGAAGCTCCTGAAATCACCTCTTCAGTTTAATGTTCCCTCTCTCCTTCAAATCTCTCTTCACTTACTTCTTCTAGGCACCTTCAAAGATGGTCCCCTGCCAGCTAAATGCAGCTTTGAACTCTCAAAAACTTCCAAAAGTCAATGGAAAGACTTAACTTTCAGGTGCTCTGCATTAGCGCTGCCTGAATTGCTGTCCATCATTGTGAGCTTTATTTTTTAATTACTTTGAAAAATCATGCTCTCTTTCTAGAGTTTCTCTCTTTAACCCAGTGACACAGGAGGAGACGTGGAGGATACTCTACCTTAAGAAACTCCTTTCTCACTAACTGATAACCAATGTTAAAGGACATCAGAGCCACCACTGCATTTCCTCCTCGCCCTGCTCCGCTTTATGCTATAAAGGAAGCAAATATGCAATGACTTTTGAGACCCTCCATAGCAAGGACCTCTGCATTCTTACCCAGCTCAAATTGCTTTGCTAATTCCAGGAGACATATTATGGTATCTTTAGTTTCAAGCCCAAACCTAAATCTGATCTTGAGGCACGTTGAATATCTGCAACTTTTCCACAAATTTCTCATGCCTCTCAGTCCCATCACAGCCATTAGAGTGCTTGCAGCTCAACCCTAACACAAGCTTTTTTGATCAAAATATACTATGCTATTTTTTAGGACAAGGGGTAGGATTTGTTGACATGGATATAAGATATTCTGCTGTAAAAAATGAGCAAATGAAAATCAAGTCCTAAGTGTTTTCAGAATACTCAGATTCTACCCTAAAACAGTAACATAAAGCTTTTCATTTATCTTTATTCTAGGCACCCCAGGAAAAGCAACTGGTAACTAACTCATAGATTGCTCATCTAGAAATCTTCCCATAAGTGCCCAAGTTCATGTAATACTCCCTTTGGGCTGTATTTTGCATTCTGTTTGCTTAATGGTCTGTGAAGGGATTCAGAACGGATAGATTTGGATCATCCCCATTTTGTTTCAAATTTCCAAATTATATTGGAGTTCTCTTGTCCGTTCCCACATAAGAGAGAGATCTTGGCCTGAAAGGTCTTCACTCGAAGTATCCAGGAGAAGGAGAGAAGAGGTGTCATTGTCTACATGGTTCAGAACTTTGAAGCGACTTTCCCAAGGGTACATATACCAGGAGTAAAACCAGCAAAATAATACCAGACCTTCTAAGACTCTGCCCGATGCCTTCATTCCATGAAGATCTTAAGTAGTTTGAAATTATAAGGCCTTTCTTCTAGTATCAGTTGTCACGTGTGCTCGGTAGATTATTTTGCTAGCTATTGAACTGAAAGACTTGTTTTTCATCATTTTTTCCCCCATTTTGTAGAGACCGTAATACATCTCCAAAAAATGATGGAAACCTGCAAAAAAGAGCAATGCTTTGGAGGACCCAGGGAATGCCTGACTCTCTCTGTGTTTAAGCTTGGTGGTTAAAGTCAGTCCTTCAAAATTCTAAACTCGTTCCAAAATTTTCAGAACTGCACAGCATGGAACTGAGAGAGTGATTTGACCCCAAAGATCAGGGTGTTGTATGTATTGTTCAAGAAAAACCCAGTTGAAAAAGATTCTAAAAAAGTATCAGGGGCACTTTTAAAGTCCTTCTTTTAAAATAAAAATCATAAAACTAGCTTTGTTGACTCCTGCTGTTAATGTGCTTTTATTCGGGCGTTCGGAAACAATATTACTTTGCAGAGTAGGCAGCCACTGTCAAGGGCAGTTTTCTCATCTGTGGCCACTTATGTACTGGGACTTTGGGAACTAATAATGCTCAGGCTACAAGATGCTGGAGAAAACATGCCCTCGGCGGCGCAGGCAGGGAGAATAATTCAAAATTTACCTGGTAACTTTGATGCTTTTAAAAAATTTCGCTGAGGTACCTTTTAAAGCTTGAAATAAACGTTTAACTTGTCTTCCCATACGAAGTTACTTCACCGACATTTATCAGCACATGTATATTTAGCAGCTGCCATTCAGTATAACATCCACGTCTATCATTGTCTCCTTGAAGCTCTTTTCATGCACTTCAAGTGCATTATGGAGGAGCAATTTCCTTATTAACGAGCAAACTCGGATCAAATTACCTAAGGCATCGGCCTGCTAAGTATTGAAGTCAAAGGACAGGCTGGGCAAGGACCCCTGCTCTAGAGGACAACTGTGACATTGAACAAGTGCCATTGCCAGGCGGGACAGGGGAAGTTGATACCCATTCCCCCTTCCATCAGGAAAGATCCGTTCCATCCTTTTTGCCCTCCTGCGATGGATACATAGGGCTTCAACCCGGTACTGTCCCCAGAAATACACGTGTGGATAAGGATGAGCCCTCCGAAAAAAATTTACTAACTGGGCTTATTCCTAAAATGCATCAAAAATTGTGATACTAATTAAGCTTTCTAAAAAAATTTTTTTTCAGGATGCCTGTGGTTTCTAGCAGTAGAAAAAGTACTGTACAACAGTCTCCAGCTCAACATCAGTGAATCACAATTGCTTTTCTGTTTCCACTTGTGGAAGAAATCCAATAGTACATCATTAGCATTATTCCATATATGCCATGGATGTTTTTAAAGGTCAATTTGTTTATAGAAATGCTTCCATTGAGGATGAATGATGACACTATTTTGACCCCTCTGACCTTGGTGAGCAGGAATGCACTTTTCAAGCATCCAGAGCCCCTCTTCACAATTTGTCTAATCCTACATCTCCCCTGCCCTCACAGGCTATTTGCCGTTAGTGGCCACAATAGACAAGCAATAGTACCATTATAGGCTTCTCTAACAAAAGACTTTCATGATCATTTTCTAGTGACTTGAAGATTGACAAGATCCCCTCCTGTTACCCAGATGCATTTTCCCCTCCTTCCCGGTGATTTCTTTTCTTGTTTCCAAGGAGGAAAGTGCCTCCCTGAGTAGCGACCTCTCTCTCTGCAGAGAGACCTGCCAGAAACAACAAACATTGCATGTTAAACCTCCTCCTGGAGGGCAGGAGGAACAAATGGAGTGCTGGCTCTTCTTTGATAAGGTGTACACCCGTGGCACAACTTAAGAATCAATTCAATTATAAAGACACAAAAATGCCTTTTGAAGAACGTTCCTGAGTGACTCTGAGGTAGAGAGTGCAGCATATAGATGAGTCTGACTTTGCCAAAGTTATTTAAAGGGAAGAAGTTGCACAGAATTGCTCCGCCAGCCTGATTAACTAACGGGGCACTCGTTTGTCAGTGAAAGCGTGAGCGTAAAAATTAAAGCCCTCTCTCCGGTTTTTATCACATCAGCCATCCTTCAGCGGGGTCAGAATTTCTCTTTTCTGGAGTTTTTCCTTACTTGCTACACAAAACCCGAGCTACCTGAGCGGTGTGTTTATTTTTCAGAGCTGCAGCACATTTGTGGCTCTCACCGGTGTGTGGGAGCACCCCTGAAAACACAGCCCTGGGCCAGTTCTGAATGCTCAGAACCTGAGATGCTCTTTCTCTGCCCTGACCCATCATTACTTTGGAAAATTTTAGTCTTTGTGTCCAGTTTCTAACACGAGCAGGTAACAACACCAGCCTATGCTGGAATATTTTCTGAGGGTTCCAAGTATTTCCAAGTATATCCAAGAGTTGTTTAGGTGGGGTGTTGGGGGATATGGTGTAGGGGAGAACTTTGTAGAGTAGGGTTGATGGTTGGACTCGATGATCCCAAGGGTCTTTTCCAACCTGAATGATTCTATGATTTTGAGAACCCTCATAAATAATGGTGCAGATTAAAACAGTAATGCAAATGTTAAGTCTTACTTCTTGCCTATGATTCATATGTAGAAAAAAACAACCCAGAGAAGGCCAGTGCTGACCTTTTAATATGCAGCACTTGACAAGGTAATGTGCTTTTAAAGTGCTTGATATACTTTAACGTGCTCTGTGCACTTTACAGAAAAGTGTCTAAATGACACTTTCATGTTTGCTTTTCCTTCACTAAGAATAAACATTTCTCTGTATTGTCATTAGTGGAAGAGGAAGAACAAGAAATCCACAACTAACATTATTTCAAAACATTGGATCTCGGTCCCTTCTCTCTGCGGTGGCTGATGTCAGAGGGTGGGGTTGCCAGGTGCCCGCGGGGGAAGGATTGTTTGATTCATCCTCTGTTACAGCCGGGGAGGGAATCAGCAAAGGATTTCACTAAAGACAGGATGAGTAAAGGAGATTTTGTTTACATTTGAATTAGGTTTAATAAGAGATTTCATGAGACACACAGGAGGTCTGGCACTCAACTTTGGGGCTCGTGGTTACGCTTCATGTGTGAAGTTTTTCCCCTAAATTCAGAAAATGTTTGAGGACTGTTTTGTCAAGGGATTTCCATGATACTGTTTCAATACTTCTGTTGTACATAAGACAATAAAGAGTTGGGGTCCCACCAAGAAACCATTACACAAAGTTAGATCTAAGGATAGGGATCCAGTTTCTGGTAGAACTCAAAACCATCCAGACTTTAGGTTGAGTCAAGGCCACCATATTACTTCTTACTGTCCTTCATTCAAGCAATTGAACTTATTGAATGTGTCAAGAGACCCATTCTCTAGTAATTAGGTAAATAGAATCTACACGGCACTGAAGAACAGAACAAATTGAGCTGTCCCTAAACTTTATCTTGGGACTTCAGTCACAAACTGTGGCTATTCCCTGACTTCTCTGTCTCCTCCAACTTACAGAACTTTCCATTGGACCTCCTGCAAGAAGACTTCCAAGATATCTCAAAAGGAGCAGTGCTGCATGGATGAGAATTCACATTCCACTGGGGAACAAAACCAGCCACTCCTCGGAGTCTCCTTCCTGGAGAGGAAGGAGTCTCACTCCCGGAGACCCTTCAGCTGGGGACCCAAGACCTGATTTAGTACTTAGCCCATAATTAGTAGTTTCCTGCAGCTGCCTAAATGAGTGCCCTTCAATGGCTTTCATACGTTGGCCCTGACATTTGCTGCTCCTCTGTTTCTGAGAAATACAGAGTCATGACCAAGGTCTACGCTACCTTTGCTCTTGGTGCATTACCCGGGTAAAGTCCCAGCAAGGCAGACTCAGCAAATTTTAGCAGAGAAGCAGATTCCTTATCCTGATGATTTCTGAAGAGTTCCTCAGTGAAAGCATTAAGAACTTCTGATCTTAGAGGAAAAGATTCATAAGAATGTTTCTATCTCCATAAAGTTTTGGTCCATGATACTTTTATGTGCAAAACCACTGAAACTCATAAAATTCCTGAAACATCCACGGAGATGCTTTGTAATGTTTCTCTAGTTATCTCATATGGATAGGCTGGTATCTGAAGATATAACAGGATACTCAAATCATCTCATAACTGCATCCTTTGGATTCAAATTTATCTATGAGGTTCTGACTGCACATAGTGATGCATATGGTGCTTGTAAATATTTCACATTTCCAGTAAGATGCTTTTTGCTGGCCAGAAAGGTGAGTGTGCTCAGCGCAGGTATGGTATTTGCTTTGCTGGGTACTCCCAGGCAACGCTGAGCCCTCCGAGGTTCCCCTGCTTTTACATACACTCTGTGACCCCATTCCTGGAAACAGAAAGGTTTCTGATAAATCGTTCAGGAACTACGGAGGTCAGCTGTATTGTTATTCTTTGCTTTTATGCTCTCCAAGGTATGTTGTCCATTGGAAAAATCTGTTTCCAAATTACGCTGATGATCTTTCAATTAAAAAAATGGTAGAATGATGACCTCTATCTCTAGCGTCATGCGGGAAGAAAGTCAAAGCATATCAATGCCAATCCAAAAAATAATCAAAGCCCTACTGGATTCATTTGTTCTCGCTTCTTTTGCGAAGCTTGTTCCTACAGGAACAGTTAAAATAAGGGCAAGACAACAAAATTTGTCATTGATTTTTTTTTTCTTTTTTCTTCGCTGATCCTCCACTTAAGCGCAATTAGCGTTACCCTGATCATCTACTTATCCATGGCTGCTCATCTTACTGTCTGTTCATGTGATCCTTTCAACCAAAAAGACATTAATGCTCTCAAAAAAATTATTACCCGGTGATAGGCCATCCCGTGCTGTCTTCTGGGGAGGGAACCGAACTGCAAAGAAAAGCGTGAGTCACCATAAGCCGTGAGACACCAGGACTTCGCTGCTGGAGGCAAAACAAGCTGGTTCTTGCCACAGTTGGGAAAATGTTCGCACGGGAGCAAAATTCTGCCAAGAAGTTTATATAGTGCAGCATCCGAGACAAAGATCATCCTGTAATATGTGATATTTATGGACAGGTAACAGCTACAAGCTTTCATTCACCAGCAATGATTTCTGTACCTCCCTGTTAGATTTTGATCTTCCTTGGATCCTTGACTAACACATCGCCTGTTAAGTGTTGCCAAGGACAACTCCACCTCCTACTCCTCTTTGAGTGCTAAGTTCAGAAGAAACAACCTCCAGTATCAGAAGCTCTCTCCAGCAAACCCACGTATTGCTCCTCCCTTCTTGACCGGTTCCTTTGTGCCATTTTTAACACATGAAGTTGACTTTTTTTGGCCCAGTGTCAAACCCCAGAGGAAGGAGCTGTGGTTGCTCCTGCAGAGTTGGCCCGTTGGGAGCACTGCTCCCAGTGGGGAGAGCGCAGCACCAAGTACTGGGAAAGAGTCCCACCACCCTCAGCTTGCCCCACGCTGAGGCACTTCTTTAGCAGTCCACCTACATGCACCAGGGTGGAAATCTAAGGAGAATACAGGGAAAGGAAAGTGCCACTGAAATCATGAAAGGAGGTAGAAAATAATAAATACTTGAGCTGGAATTTGGCCCCGGTACAAGTTATCGGGTCTAAGCGCGTGTTTACGTTTCTTTGAAATGTTCCTAAACGCTGCCTCTGTCTGGAAGGAAATTTTCAAAACTATGATGAAAAAAATCTGGTTCAGATCATGTGTATTGGTTTTAAAACCAGGCATAACACTGCAGCCGGCTCTTTTATCCAGAAAAGGTGCAACTGTCATATCAATTTAGAACTTCAGTCATGTTATTGTAAATCTGCATTAGTAAAACCTGTAACAAAACATGTCTCTGTTGTCCACATCTCGCGTCTGGGGCAAAGTTATCCTAAAGCCTGATCTCTAAACCCAGTATGGAAATTATATCTGGTATGGTCTGCACTTTGTAACATGCTACATGTGGACTCTCTTACTGGAGCGATAACACAGCTCTATAGCCCACCTGGTAAAAACATTATACGTTAAAAATGACAGTCAAAAGAAGCCGGTGCAAATACAGCAGAATTACATACAAAAAGGTTGCAATGTGAGGCTAAAAACAAACGCTTACATTTATAGGCATTATCTGGCACCTTACTTTTAAACAAAGGTCTGTAGCTTATAGTGTGGTTTTAAAGGCTTAGTAGTGGGCTTTCAGGCTGGGAAACAGCATCAGCCCAGTGTATTAAGGAGCTGAAATTTTGCTGACATTATGGAAGGTCTTACTAGTTGGTCTCCTACCACTTGATAATATTCTACAGATGCTGTGGAAAAACATTATCAAAAGGCAATTCTTGTGTATATAACCTCTCAAATCATAGCCAAAACATGACTTCATGCGAGTAATAAATTCAGGAACTTGTGCTACATATGGCAGACGTGTTTATAAGGAGGGAGTACAATAGGAAGAGGTGTCCAGATGAGACCCTCATCTCGCTTTGCCCCCTCAGACCAGGTAAAAGAAGTCCAAGGTCCCGCAGTGGTGGCACAGCAGGTGACCTGGTGATGCATCAGGAGCACGGGGCCTGGACAAGTGTCACCTCAGGAAGGAGACCCTGTGTCAGGGCAGCACCAAACCTCATCATTTTTCTCCTCCCCCGCTTTATCCCAGGAGATGAGGGCACAAGGGTTCAGCCCACACTCTCATAGCTGGAAAACGGTGACAAACCGGTCTCATAGTGTGATGCTGGAAACAGCATCTTTTTCTAGAAAAACGTACTTCTTCCTGAATTTTGTCCCTTTTTTCAAAGCAGAGTGAAAGTTCTTGAGACTGAACTACCAGCTAACACCCCACGGTAGAATGAGTATTTGCATGACAGGGTGCGAGGCTTCAAAGTAGACGTTTCCTGGAATTGTTCTTTTTTCAACAATTTATGTCACCCTCGGGGCTGGCAGGGCTCCTGGGAGACTCTGGGCACTCTCACCACAGCTGATCCATCACCCTGCACAGGGATGTGGCACCCAAACCCCCCTGAGAAACCCCGACCTCCTCACTCCCCAGAGGGTCTCCCTTCAGAAGTTTACTGCAGTGCTGAAATTGTTGCTATATTTAAAAATACTTCAACCAATTTTCTTGTGCAACTTGCAGGTGAATGTTCTATTTGACCAATAAACTGCTCATCTTCGACCATTTTAGAAATTGCCCAAAAAAAACCCTGACATGAGAAAAATTTAAAAGTGCCTTCATAAACACAGACTCCCATCCTCAGTTTCTTTCCATCTGCAGGAGTAACCTCATTGGTAAAGGTTTGCAATGGTAGCTATAAATCTACGCTTTTGTTATATGACATACACACAGAAAACATCAACAGAAGCACTTAAAACTACTGAAATCACGGGACTAAAATCATAGACGCTGTGACCGCTAAAGTAAACAGTATATTTTATAATTTGCTAACACACAAACCCAGTGTTCTCGGTACAACTCGTCAGTAAATTCCATGCAAGGGATTTTTTTTTTGGTGTATATCCCTTGTTTTCATAACTTTACAACTTTCCATAGTTGACACGGTGCCAGCTTCTGGGGGTAAAGAAATCACCTGTCTTATTTCCAAGCTGACACAACATGTTTTAAGTAGATGAAGGCTCGGTTTCATTACATTAACAGCATCTCTGGGTGCTCTTTGATGCATCACTCCGGTGCTTAGTAATTTAGTAACAGGTTGGAAATGAGCAAAGGGGTAAAACGAGACTCTGTTGCCAGAGCAACTACTGCACACCTCTAATTTTTGAATCAACAGACGCCAAAAGTGGATACTTTGCCACAGCGCATGAAGAAATACCTTCCGAAATATTCTACGTATGCAAAATTATTTCATTCAAGTAATATCTCTTCTGAGAAAACACTTCCCTAAAGATAGGCCAGATTGTGCTAAAATGCCAATAGAAAACACTTAACTTCATTTTGACCCAAAGTCCAGTCACTTACTCAAGCGCAAAGTCTTTGGAAATAATTCTCTGAGCTGCGTTATCTCTTAAAATTCTTGTGTGAATACTTACTTTAAAAAGAAACATTTTCTAATGATGTGGCAGCTCAAACTTTGCAGCCCTGTGTGACAGGGAAACTAATTCAGAACACAAAAAAAAAACCAATGACCAAAAAAACCCAACAACAAACTACCAAAAAACCCTAAGCCACCTGCCCTTGCCATCCAAGTAAGTATAAAATGTAGAAAAAAATTAGAAAAAATGAATGAGAGACAGGTAAGATTTCTGTTTTCCTTGATGACGGGAGACTTTGTGCTTCACAACATTTCCTCGGAGCCATTACACTACTGGGGAGTAGGTTTTTATCGTCCAGAGGGAAAAATAAAGGCTTTGCCCTCAATTTACCAGTGAGGTCTAACAAAGAGCGCACAGATGTGAAATAAGCTGAGTTTGGCCTGACTGTAGCCTTGCTGTTTCGGGGTTCCCGCTCGGTCTTTCTGCTCCTTGACCACTGAATCAGGCTGTGAAACCCTCCCACCTCATAAAAGATGTGGCAGCTTCAGGTGGAAATGTGAAGCCACCAGAGCATGGCCATTGTGTCACCTCTAAGGCGGCCTCTTCCCAACAGCTTCTCTCTCAGCACAGCGATGGAGCCCACCTCAGTAACTGCATCGCAGCGGATTTGCTCCACAGCACTTTGGGATGGAGAGTTTAAATTCACAGGAAGCAGTGTTTTAATTATCTTTGGCCTAACTTTAAGTGCTGTTATGGAGGGACTTCTACCAAAATTCTTTCATTGTACAGAAAGAACATATTTTAAGGGGTCAGAACTCTTGCAACATATTTAAACTGCATTTTTGCATGTTTTGTGTTCATTTAAAAGTGCATTACCATCAGGTTCAGCTGCACAAATGAGTTATTCAAAAGCAAAAGAGAAGGTTCCTGACAACCTACAGAATTACAGACGATTTTAAGGTGCAGGTGCATTTTTTCTTCTCTCACCTCACATCTCCCCATCAGGTGGAGCAGTTCCCAGGACCTGTAGCTGCTTCCATCAAAGACAGCCAGAGTTTTCTCACTGCCTACCTAGCTGTTTAAATCTATTTAGCATGGCTACAAAATTCTGCCGTCCTGAGTTGGAGGCTCTTTGCTGCCACCGTGACTGTCTTTGCACAGAGTTGTCTCTCCTCTTATCAGCCCTTTGGTCTAAGCTGCTCCACTCCCTTTGCAATCTGTGGTTGCACGGAGAAAACCTCAGAAAGGGCAGATCATCCCGGCTACTTAGACCTGTGTCTCGGGATGGGACACAGTTCCCTGGGGAGGTGTCCGTTTCTCTTCATCAATAAAAAACCAGCCTCGCTGACTAGTTTAGGCTCCGCAGCCAGCTTTCAGCTGCTGGGGGTCAGCGGGAGGGTTCCCACTCAAAACCCAAAACGAAGGGAGTCGAGGCCCTGCAGGGTCAATGGGAGCAGACCCCAGGCTCCTGCAGAGCACCCAGAACATGGCAAGCAACAGGGGAACGAATGACCTCTCTTGGTGGAGAACGATTTTGCTTTATACAGTTTAACTCCAAAGCTAAATCTGTTTTCCTTCCCCGAGGAAAAGAACTTGTCAATAGGTATTTGACCACAGGGGCTGGGGAGAGTGGACCAAATAAACTCTCTAAACTCTGTTGTTTCATCTAGGGCACGCTTACAAAAGAGTCCTTGCAAACTTGCATCTCTCTGGACACACTTGTGGTGCTCACAGTAATAAACGGCAGCACACAGGGACATCTAATGACAACCTGAACCAGGAGGCACCAGGCAGTGATGACCCACATCCAGTGTAGTCCTAGTGATGGAACTGGGACTTACCCAAGATGTACTGAACAGCATCAGTGCCACAGATGGTCAAAGGAGACCAGACCTTCAACATAACATCCTTTTTTTTAAATATCAGAACAAAACACATGGGAACACAACTCCGTTCTCCTGCTCCTCTGCCCTCTCCCAGTTTAAGGCTGAATTACTTCACTCAACCAAATGCAGCTCTCCTGGCACAAGACTACAGTGAGTAAAGTAGAATCCAGCCCCTGAGATTTAAAGTATTTGTGAAGAATTTTCAATTATTGCTAGTGTCAGTCTGGGTGCTGTAACAGCCTGTACAAATCACAGAGAAGAAAACAAAGAGCTACTCACACAGATGATCCTCTTGCCAAACCGAGTATGCGAATGCGTCTGAGAATCTGCTCACATACCTTTAATACATGGACTTAATATCTTAAGAATATAGCTCCTTCAAATTCCTTAAATTTCAAGAATTACTTTCCATGTTGTCTTTTAAGAATGGGATGCACTTATAACAATACGGGCAGGCAAATGCTTCTTTAAGCATTAAACTCTGCTCCAAAGAGGAATTAAAACATGAGATTTACACAGAGTATGTTTCCTAATACGTCGACAGACCAAGAAAGGGGAAAAAAAAGATCAGTGCTGGTATTTTTAAATCCTTCTATTAATGTGTTTTTATGAAGAGAGTGGCCACGCTTGCTGCCTCACTAACCTCCAGGAGCAGATGCAATTGCACCGCACGCAAACATACAGAAGCCAGACAAAAGGGACTCAACCATGCAAAATACTCATTGAAACTTGTGGCTACGGCGCAGATAAGCAAATCCTAGAACTGTTCGAGTGTTTCTCATCCATATTTAAGAGCGATGATAGTATTTAAAAGTCTGTCAAAGGCAGGCATAGCCATTGGGCAGCGAGTTAGCAATACTCAAAACTGCTGTTTACTGAAATCAGGTTTACAGAAAGTGATACCCCTGTAAAAAATTGTCACCTTTTCAATTAAAAAATATATTCCTTACTCCTAATGCAGTACAGGCTTGGACAACAGATTAATTTCTTTGCTTTTCAGCCCTGTTAGACCAGAGACCCAGAACCGGGAGAGGAGGAGACCCAGGCTGTCCCCTCTTGCACAGAGAGACAAGGACTCTTTATCTGGCTGCATTCAGCCACACCTGGGAAGTCTCTCTGAAAGCAATGGGTGGCACAGATGTCACCGCGGGTCTAATTTGACCTGCAAAACCTTAAATACTGGTGATAATGTGCAAGAAGGAAAGAAGCCAGCTGGAGCCAGGAGCAGCGCAATTAGAAACAAACATCTTTGCACCAGCAAAATGAGCACATTTCATGTGAGAAATCAGTGAGAGACAAACATTGAGGCTCCTGATGTTACCCTGACAGCCCTTTTCTCAAGAGAGATTCATATTTGAATTAAAAAATAAAAAAGCGCTTACAGGTTTTTCTTGCATGGGAATAACATTAGTTTGAAACCAAAGGGGTTGATGTAACCCCTGAACTGCCAGAGCCAGAAGCCAGAGCCTGGGCTGAGCTGAGCAGCAGCGTCTGTAGGACAGAGGGAAGAAAAGTGGTGAAAGATTTCAGTTTTAGTCAGAATTGAGTTTGGCAAAAATTCTCAGCCAATTCCGTTAAATCGTATGCTTGAATAAGTTATTCACCCAGGCCAGTAACATCTGTTCAGGAAAGGGGCCAACTCTAAAATGTTTTTTTTCATTCCACAAAACAAAGCATAATCTAGGCTATAAATACACGTTTTTACTATGCTGGATAAAGTATCTCATGAAGAAAAAAAAATAAAAATCTTTAGTTTAAGAGGTTTTTTTTGTTTCTAGAGACATTACTCATCTGATCCTGGATCCTTTACATGTTCAGGAGTCCCACTGCTCTCGGTGGGATGCTGAGGACTGCAGCAACTTTTGCCTGAGTGAGTACAATCGGGCTCAGAAACATTCTCACCCTTTTATGAATTCCAAACCACCCCAGCCCACCCTCCACCGACGCATTTTTCACACCATGTATAGTAAGACCCGTCTAAGCCTCTCTGACACATCATCGCAGACAAAAATCACTCCAAATGCCCCATTGTCACATGAAACTAGTGACAAACTTTGAAATAATTCAAAGGAAACAGAAAATAAGATGTTTTCCACTATGGATCGTTTTTGAGGTGCTCAACGAGGCCAGTATATTTTTGTGAGACACTTTCAAGCAGACACATACAGACACTCAAGACAAAGATGGCTGTACCTCCAAAAAAACATTTTTAAGTGATAGATGACTCTCGGCGCTGCAAAAGCCGAGCGTGCGGTGGCTTGATAGCAGAGAATGAAAGCAATCTGCAAGCGCAAGTCTGTTGCTTTTGGCAGCAGCAGGACTTGCTAATGGATTCATCATTTTCTGTTAAGCACAAGCGTCAAACAAAAAAAAACATTTAGCACTCTATTCATCTGTGTTTCCGGCCCTGCACTTGCCAGCCATAGAGGCTACAGAGCTCGGTTCCGATTCCACCTCCCAAGCCCACAAAGGAAGGTCCCCCCAAGACCTGGAAATCTGGGTGGCCATCCTTGTCCTCCTCACCAGTGACCTCAGTCAGTTCGCAAGCACCAACCCAACCATTAGTGTAGCCATTGACCATCTTCTCCCTGTTGACCAATCCTGTAACAAATTCCTAGATGGCAGATTACTGATGGCAACAGATCTTGAGGTTAGTCAAGCCACGAAGAGCCACAGAAATACATTCACCAGTTAAGAATTAAACTGCTGGAAAGTTAATTGCAATAAGCAACAGAGAACTGAAAGACCACTAAAGCAGGAGAGTTCCAGCAAGTGGGAATCAGAGAAAATGGAAGAGGAAAAAGGAAGACAAAAAAGGAAGAGTAAAAAAGGTCTATTAAAAAGATATTTGGCATCCTGGAAAAAGGCTGATTAGCGCAGAGGCAGGAGGTTGGACAAGATGCTCTTTAAGATCTCTTCCAACCCAAACCATTCCATGTTTCTCAATGTGTTTGTGCGTCACTGTGCACGCATCCAGGAATGAGCTAAAAGCACTGACACCAGGAACCAGATGATGCACTTCACCCACTTCAAGGCAAGGAGCACCTTCATCTTCTGCCTTTTCAAAAACATCTGAAGATAAACAAGGCGAAACTACAACAGCTCGTCTTTACTATTTACTGTTTGTAGGGCACTCACAGGGTGTCTAACATGCTTCAGATGAGTATTTTCTTTTTAATATGTTGGAATTGGCGAGATGGGAATTTTGCCAATGGAAGGATGGAATAAAGGGAAAGGGCCTTACTGGAAATCGCTTCACCGTTTACTAGCAAAATACTTTACTGTACAAAAGCAATAGTTCATGGCAGGGGCTAAAATTACAGCATTACACTGAAAGATGTCATTAGGGTTGGCTTGTTGCTGTCATTTTTTCTTTTAAAAAACTGACTGTCTACAGAACAATTTATAAGAGATTTCAGACACCCAAAATATTACCTTAACTCTACAGAATCATATTTTAGATGTCTTGTTTCACTGATAGTTTCACCAAGGAATGCACAGAATGATCAGACCACATATAGGTAGCAGCAATTATTGGTACATTTCAGATGAGCACAGCGTGAAGGATAAGTCTAAAGAAAGATTAAGACCCAAATACTAAGGGAGAAGAAAAAATGAAAAGATGGAGTAAAAAGGCCTGAAAAGCAGGAAAGGACTAGCTGTCTGCAGGAAGCTTGTATTCTTATATGAGGTGTGAGTGACCCAGTGTAGGCTGGAATGTTATCTCTATGTGATCTGCAGAATTTCTCTGTTAACTGTAGCAAGTGAAGAAGAGTGAATTAAAGTCTTAAAGAGAAAAATCAATAGAGGAAAAAAAAAAGCAAAATATGGCAGAAGAGCCTTTCGATGGCTGTATAAAATGTCATTCAAATGGTCTTGGGGAGCAACCTGAAATTTCCATGCTTGCAACAGAAATACCTTGTACAAACAAACAAACAAAAAAGGGGATCTGTTCCCCTTTGTTTTTGACTATATTTGTCACTGAGTCTCCCTGTGGCATCACCAGACTTATTAGGTCATGGTGGGCTTTTCACTGATGCTTCTAGCCCCAAAGGAACCTTATGCTTGTTCTTCCTTTAGGAGCTTGAGTGTTACCCCACACGGGAAACACGATATTTAGCCCCAAACTCCAGTGAAAATGTCCAAAGGATAATATCTGGTTCCTTGTAGCCTTGTCAAACAATAAAGGTCAGCAAAAAGGTTCACTCCAACCACCCTTCCCTGCGTTCAGCTTTGTCTTTAATAGACAAGTCCTGCTCTCTGTGCATCTGAGAGTCACCCTCTAATAAACCTTTGTAGGTTGGGTTGGTTTGAGCCGCTCTGAATCCCGCTGTTCAGGCTCTCACTGTAAATCTGTAGCCCCTAAATAGAGCACCTCTCTTCTGAGAGACGAGCTTTGTGTCCCTGCTGTCTGCAGCCAGCTGGAGTGTTTCCCTTTTCCCTCCTGATTTCTCTTAACCTTTTCCCCACCAGCTGCATGAAGTGCCATATATCTTTCATTATAACATGGAGAATAGGTTTTTTTCTTAATCAGTAGAAATTTGCCAGTTTCGTTTCTGCTGGGTGGTCACGGTCCCTTTCCAAACTCAGGGCACATGAGGAAAACCTGGAAGGTCTGAGGTTCACCACAGCGGTCACTACCACAGCAATCAAAATAAACAGAGCAGCGTGCCCACGTCTTCCTGCAACTTCGGGAAAGGAAAACCTTTCTAAGACTGATCATTTTCAAGCCCTCAACTGAAAAATCCGTGATTGTTGCAATACGGTCATAAGAACTACCTTCCACTTCCTCCTGCCTGCCTAAACCCTGCTGAAAGACCAAGAAGCCCAGGTCCAACAGGACAACTAACTTTAGAAAAGCTAAACTTGTCCGTGAGCAAGTGAGAACGGCTGCCGAAACAGGGGCATGTTTTCTTAAAATCTCGAGAACAGACTTTGAACTCTGCTTTCCAGGGTTGAGAATTACTTACTATGTTGAAGGAAAGGATCCACTGGGAGAAGGAGTTGGTACATCTGGACAAAGAGCTGACCGTTTGGTTGGAGGTCGTAAATAACAACTTGCTGGCCCAATGATGGGCGGGGGGAAGTAATTTTTTCAGAAATGAGGTGGATTCTGTTTGTTGCTTTCTTTTCCAAAGTAATTTATCAAACTGTTATATAGAAGTTTTTAGAAAATAGTCATGTGTAGTAGAGATTGGTCCTAAGTAATGAATTTAAGAAAACATAGATACAAGCTAGACAAAACCATAAGACCTGGAACTACCTCTGCTCGTCATTTAGAGGGAAGAAAAAAGAAAGCATCGGAGAAGCTTTAACCGAAAAAAGGCTTTGAGCACAAGAATTCACAATATTGCTTCTCAGCAATGATCTACCACCTACCACTGTACCTGTCCACAATGAACGCACTCACAAAATAATCAGAGTATTCAATGGAATTGTCCCCATCTATCCAATAATTCCAGAATAACCCCACAGATCCACAAAACGAAGATTGTGCCTACAATTACCTCATCACACGGGGACTTCCCTCACTTCTGTGCCCGTTCCTGACAGAGGTAAGGAACTTTTCACTTACTGCCAAAGGTCACGCATCTGGGAAATGATTCCAGAACAGAATATGACTCTCGGTGGCGCCCAATAACCCCTTCATGTGTAATAATAGAAATCTGCCTGCCCCCCCCCCCCCAAAAAAAAAAAAAGAAATACACGAGCAAGAGACAGAGAAGAGAAAGCTGCTTTTTTCAGAAGGCGGTGCTAAGTGCGTCTCATGTGGCTTTTCAAAACCAACTGTTTAAATACGCAAATACTGCTGTTCAAATTTCATCACTTCACACAGTTCAGGGTTCAAAAGCAGGCCAAATATGAATCATGGGTCCTCGAGTTTTTATCAGACGCCTGCATTATCAGGTGCTGAAAACCTCTGGGTGTTGGTTTTATTCTTAATTCTTTCTTTGGGAATCTCTAGCACATCAGTATCATAAACTGAGTCAGTTGTCATTTTTAATAATGAAAGAATGAAACCATCTATTTGTGCATTATAAATGGGTGGATTATTTAATAGTGCTACCCACATTCTTTTAAGGTTTGGCTTGGAAATAGAGACATGTTCCCTAAATGCAGCCAGGGTTTACATACAACATACATCCATATTGGTCACGGGTAAAATCTCATCTATTTTTCAAAATTGACATTACGATATTGTAAGGTTACTAAAAAAACCCAAACAATTATTGTTGGGACACGACGGTTCCTTGGACCTCAGCTGCAGGTACAGCTATTTCATTTGATGAATTACCAAAGTAAACATAAGCAAAAACTTTTTTTCATTAATCCAACAATTTTACTGACCTCTAACGAAAAATACTAAGATTAAGAGAGTTGTGAAGAAAGAGAGAAAGCCTAAAAGATGCTCAGTGAAAACTGCTCAAGGTGTTGTCATCAGTCTTTTCTGTCTCCGGCAGGTGGGAACGCCGGTGTGGGAAGCAAAGGTCTACAGGTAAAAGAGGAGACAGTATGTGGAAGAACCGCCCCAACAGGTACATCAGGGTGTTTCTTAGAGCTGGGTACAGGACAACAGACAACCGCTGGATGCACCAGGTAGATGGAGGCAATGTCTTAATTACCCACTTTGTGGGTAATTTGGGGAACATCAGCTCACTGGGAAAAATAAGCGCTAATTAGGAACTGTCTCATGACTGGTTGCCATAATTACATGCCTAATGGCTGATGGACTGGGTGACAGCATCTCGCCCCGGGAGCCTGTGTCACACCACCAAGCTGCAGGCTTTGTGGGATTGCTGACAAGCCCTTTCTCCTACCCTCAAATGCTCTGTTAACCACTTCAGGAGCACATCCCCCAAGTTAAAACCAAGCCAAGTGGCACACATGGAGCACGTCTGGTACAAAGATGTCTCTGGTGCTCACATTTCTCCCACGTGAAGCCCAAAGCAAGGAGTCCAAGTTATCGCTGGTAAGGAAGAGGTTCACCATACTCAAACAAGTTAGGCAGGTTTTAACGTGCTCGTTTCATACATCATGACAACTTAAGAGGCAAAATAGTCACCACAGCAACTCTTAGAGCAGGGAGTTGAGGCAGCTGCTGGAGACTGGGCACGAAGAGCTGTGGCAGAGAAACACAGCTGCTAATGATGTCCAGGATCATGCCGAGCTGGTATCAGGCCATAAATAAATAAAAATGACACGATTTTCAACGCAGCTATGTTTTCCCATAGTGAACATCTAAAATTTTGTGTTGGAATGCACATATATTGCATTTATCAGGTACAAAGCAGGTAAAATATTAATTTTAGACTGGAAATCAGGAGCCCTCTCGAGGCAGTATGATTTTGAGACAGCTTCCCTGGGCAAATACTGCAAAGAATGAGCCTAAGTAGCTTCAAATAGAGATTGATACATTTACTAGTTTTCCATTTAAAATCAGGAATTTTCCATTAAAAAGCAATTTGATTTTTTTTTTTCTATGGCCATTTTTTTTTTCTAGTTTCCACAATGAAATGCAGTGGCTGGTGCCCGCGTTGGTGGTGTGCAGGGCAGCCCAGCAAACCCCTCTGAGCCACAGGAGAGGTTGGTCTCCCAGTGAGGAGACCAGAAACCCAGAGAGACCAGTCCACAGCAACCCCTATAGTCATGCACAAACCAAATCTCTCCTCTTAAGGGTCTAGTTTAACTGGGAGCTCAGGAGCAGCACCACTTCACAACCCCAGCGCTCGTTCCCAGCCACAGCTTGGCATCCTCAGGTCATCTTTCCACAGGGAATCACCCTTCCTAGACCCCATCACTTGGACAGAAGCAGAATACAACTTAAAAGGAGTGATGTATTAGGTTCCTTCCAACTCTAACCATTCTATGATTCCAGCAAGATCTGCTCAGATGCAGTGTCAGTCTCCTCCTGTCCCCCGGCAGGAGAAACACGCTGGCTGCGAAAGAAAGAACTAATAGAGATAAACAAGTGGTGTCCCAGGCAGCCTGCTCGGCTGTAGTTTGAATGGTGAAACATGAAAACAAGCATTGCACCCTCAACTGGCCAAACTACAGCCGGATCCCAGCTCTGCCCTGCCGGGATGGAGGGCTCTGATGGAGCAAAGCGAGGTGTCCACGGTCCCCAAAGTAGCCCAGCCACCCAACGTGAGCGATGCCCTCGGCTTCCCAACGCCGAGCTGCACCCAACTGGAAAGCTCTGCTGAGGAGTGAATGGGTTAGGAATACAACCGAACAGCAGGCTGAATACCCAGCGAGGTACTGTGGGTAATTAGAGATTAATTACAATCCCATAGTTTGTATCATGGCCCGGGGTCGGCACGGGGTCAGTGCACATGGCAAACTTGGAGAGCTGTGACTGGATGGATGACGCCAGCTCCCGGTGGCTCCGCAAAGCGAAGCGTACAGAGAGCAGGAGCCGGCGGGGCTGGGGAGGGGACACGCTGCCGCGGCGCCGGCGACAGCCCTGACACTGGGCTGAGGGGCCTTCGGGCACCGAGGAGATGTTAACGAGCGGCGGAGAGAATACAGCTGCACTAACTAGCCAACTGCAACCCTGACTTCTCTAATTAACCTTTTCCAGGCTTTCTAAGATTTGGGGAAATCTGGGGCACTGTCCTGTTGTCAAAGAAAGCTCTTCAAGAAAGAAAAGTGGTGAGGAAAGCTGCCAAAAAAAAAAAAAAAAAGAGAGAGAGAAAAGGAAAAGAAGCCTCTGCTATTTAATATGGCTATTAAATTTTTATTTAAGGCTAAATCCAGAAAAATGTTTTGTCAGACTGCAGTGAGCTTTTCAGGAGATGGCATTCATAGTAAGTGTGGAATATTCGCTTGCAGCGCAAAGCCCATTTATCATTAAAACCCTTCCCCTCCCATTGCCAAGAACAATTTGTCATATTTTTATCAACAATCGAGATACGCAAATAGCCTAAGACAGCTGAAAAGGCAAATTCATAACCCCAATATGCAAAATAGACAAGCGATAATGTAGTAAGTGGGAGATACAGAACAGAAGCGTTTGGTGGAGAGAGGAATAAATCAATATAAAACTCCCAAGTGGTCATTTTTGGCAGTTAATTATTTGCAGGAAGTTTTTCTCTTTTAAATAAACCATTTATTATTTTTTTTTTTTAAGATCATTAAACTAAAAAGCTAGCTTGTGGCATTCAGAGGAGGGTGAAGAGGAGACTGGTTCTTGCAGGGGACAGCTGGTGTGTGGAGGATACACCCGTTCTCTTGTGTGCCCCCAGCCGTATCCGCAGGTGGCTGCTGCCGCGGGGCCGTGCTGAATGAGGATCTGTGTGAATTCCCAAACATATGAGCATCAGTTCCTTTCTCTGCAACAAGGGAGTATTTTCCCTTCTGCCTGGGTTTCATTTCCAGAGGCGTCTGTGTGTTTGCCCAATTCCTGCCCAGTGCTAGGAAGCATTTCCAATCATTCTTTATCATTTTAAGGAATGTAGTAATATTTGTGCTCTTTCAATAATAGATAAAAACATTTTTCGTTTCCTTTTTCAGCGCTGGCTCTCTGGATATGGGGTGCTTCAGGACTGTAAAGTTCCTGATTGTGTTGACAAAATCTCACTGTGTATTTCAGAGCTTTTAATACAAAAGCAGGTCTCTAGAATTACCTCTGGTGGCAACCAAAACCAACAGAGAAACAAAAAGAATTGACCCAAGTGATGCAAGAGGCAGGAGCAGAGATGAGATCGTTACCAGTCCTGCCTCCTGGACCATTATCCTTGTCACCAAACCACACTGGTAACAACCCATAAGAAGCATCACCATCTTCACCTTCCAAAATGCTCAGGATAATCTTAAATTTGCAGTTCCTTCTTCAAACATCTAAATCAGAGAAATAAGCCTGTAAAGACCTCTGACTCCTGAACTGGGAGAGGTGGGAATGGCTGGAGGAGCCTGAATGCAGAAGAGGAGAGGATAAGGAGCAGTTCACTCACCCAGAGGGCAACCCCACCTCCCAGGGCAGAGTTGGCCAGTTCTGAGGAAGCAGAAATGTTGAAAGACGGTAGAGACCGTCCAAGACCAGAAGTGGCAGCGACGGGAACCTGCCCAGCACCTTCCCCTTGCTGCTGCACCAGCCATCACCTGAGCATCCAGAGGTCTCCTCACCTCTCAAGGCCAAGCGTTTTGTTCAGACTGTACCCTGCGTGAACGCTACACGGTTTGCACAAAAGGACTTCACATCATAAAATATTCACACCATAGATTATTTCATAACCTATGAAAATAACTAGTATTTGAATTTCTCCGCTAAAAATACCAGTCCACTCGGTCAGTTTTATCGGATGAGCATCACAACTATTCTGTTTTATTTATGAGGCTTTCTCTTATGCTTTCCCCAAAAACAGACCATTTTGCTTTCTTTCCTCCTGGGGTTACCTGGCCCCACAGAGCCATTACAGTGCAAAATCAAAGAGCTATTCTTCTGTGTTTATCAGTCTAAAAAAAATGAATAAAAAGTGCATGAAGAGCAATTTGAAATGCCTCCTTTAAAAACGCCTGTTTTCCAGCAACATATAAATATATTCACACATCTAAACATGCTGTCCGTGGCTCCGGGAATCGGGGGATTTCCCGACACTAAGCACTAACGCTAAGTGCATTAGTACTTAACCCAGTGGGAGTGCCTGACCTGCCTGTGCCAAGGGATTAAATCAAATGCCACATTTCTGCTTACTTACATCCCAGCCAGGATGTGATGGGTGATGGGATGAAGGGCCATGGCTCTCTGGTCCCTCCTGGTATATCAGAAATTAATATACAATTAAAGAGAACCACATGACTAAGATGGTGCTGCTCCCACTCCAAAGATCAGCTCAGGTTGTCCTTCTGTATTTCTTTACCACATCATTGCCCTCAAACCTCAGACTAAACAGTGTCAGTCACAGACCAAGGCACCTTGAGCACAGGCGAACACAAACGGCGCATAAAAATAGCATTTTATATTGGAGACTTTATCTTACAAGGTTGTAACAGATTAAAAATGAGGACTGATGAGGTCTATGTGTCCAAACTTCCTAGATTTGGAAAGAATCAGGTCCCTACTAAAGCCTAAAAACTTGGCATTATACCAAAGTGCAAAATACTGTCTTATCTGCTTAAAAAAACCGAAAGAGAATAATGCATTTCCCTGTGAACATCTCGACTCCAGAGGATACCGAGAAAACTCTTAACTCTTACCAACTTTAATAGAAAGTAATTATTGCTTGTGAATAACAATTACTTCATATAAAATATGCTATTTGTTGTCCTCAATTTCCCTCTAATGTAGCCACTGACCTACTTTACCTGTGCAGAAATCCAGCCCTGAGTCATTCTTTGTCTCCTGGAGCCACCATGGGCAAGGTGTGGTTTTGGCCTGACCCCAACAGGCAGCCGGAGCTGAATGGCACAGGGGATTTATACATATTCACTGCATACAAACATGAAGTCTTTTGACCTATTTCCTTGATATCAGGCATGGGGAGCCAGTTCGTTCTCAAAAAAAAGAGCAATTCTTGCAAGGGTCTGCCTTGAGAACAAGAGAAGAAAGGTTGCAGAGCATCCTTGGAGATCTGCCATTTCTTCTAGGGCTCTTTGTTCTTGTCTCGCAAACCTCTTCAGCTATAATAGAGCAAGGAAAAACATGGACCAATATGTTCTTTCCACTGAAATAAATTGCAAAATCCCCCTGATGCCAGGTTTCCTCCCTGATTTCCAAGAACTAAGAATGTCCTCAAGCAAAGATTTATCCAGCAGTAGAGGCTGACAATGAATTACTAGAATTACTTCAAGCAACAAGAAGAGAATGGTGACTGGGAACCAGAGGTTTAATGCAGTTCAAGTATGCAAAGCGTATTTGTAGAGCAATGGATAACTGTTTGCAATTTTCCACTGATTTTCCATAATTTTCCACAGAGCTGTGCATTTAAAAAGCAGTTTACAGAGAGGTTGTGAAGGGACACAGCCTTTTGCAAGCTCTCTATCTGCTGACGCACTGTTGGCCCTGCAGCTTTACTTGTGGCCAAAACACTTTATATCAACACCCCAATGTGACCGGCAACAGAAGACATGGCGAAACTGACCATAGGTAATAATTTCCGCAAAGTGATCATTGATTTATACTTCCGTAGAAGCTTTTGAAGGCAGAGCAGGCTCCTGTAGAGCACAGAGCCATGAGGCCGTGTTGGGAGATGGAAATCTGCAGAGGGAAACCAAAGCCCAAACCGAGTGCAGGGAAACTGCACCGCTGATGTGGTAGAGCAAAGTCAAGGATGGAAGGCACCTTCTCTGAGGTCCCAGATGCAAGGACAAGGGAAATACTTCCTCAACAAAGGAACTAGAAGAATGATTTCATTAAAATGCAAAGAGGATTAGCTGTGCCACACCTTGGGAGCCTGAGACAACCAGGCATAGTTGTTGCACAGACCCCGGAGCAGCCAGCCATCGCGTCCAGGTTGGACCTTCTGCACGGGGGCAAGAAAAACAGGTCTCCAGGGACAGGCTGACCAGGCCATTCCTTGTCCACAAACCTCATCAGCAGACTCTTTTCTACCTTTGCAACCTCATCCCCACAATCTCCTCAGATTAGACCAGAAACTTACTCTTTTGAAATGTGAACTTTTTCATATAATTTGAAATTTCCTAGAGAATAGAAATTCTGAATTTCTTTAGGTTCTATAGGACACCAGCAAAAGACAGATGTGCAAAAAGCAAGAGAAAAGCAGGCACAGCTGAGAATTAGGAAATATAAATAGGTAAAACTCACCAAAATGTACACCTTAGACCCTTTTCTTAAAGGAAAGCTCATTGTATCAAAAAATGTTGCTTTAGTCATGAACTACAAACTTGAAAAAAAGTGCAGTTGTAAAATTCTGAGCCCTATTTAGTGTCTTTTCTGTTTTGAATTCCTACTCCTATGCAAAGTGAACCAGTATATTTTTTTCATGTATACATGATCACATTGATATATTATTAAAACAAGCTAATCACTACTGTGGAAAGAAATAATATAAAATAATTAATAAATAATTTGAAAGTAAGGAGCATATCCATATTTTACCATCCCTCATTCAACTACAACTAATAAACTTTATTAATCATCACTGCTGACCAGCCAGTGGGTAACCACTGTGTCACTTGAGACTTCCCAGACCATATTTCAGAAATTTAAGAAAGACAACTCATGTTTCATGGAAGTAATTAGGCAGGCCCAGTGGCTAATTATCTGGGAACAAGGATGATTGACTGTCATTTACTCACTCTGAGATGGGGCACGTTTTTTTCCAGAAATACATCTTGATGGTGCATTTATGCAAAACATCAGCAGCCACATTAACGGAGGGGGGAGAGCTAGAGTGACCAGCAAAGCCATCATGAGCTAATGGAAGCCCTGGTGGTAGCACCCAAATCTGATTCTACTCAGGTAGTAACATTTGCGATGCCATCACAGCAACCTTCTCATTGAAATGTCCTCACACCACCCCAACCTTGCTCATCAGCAACTGTGCCACTAATTTCAGCAGGGATAGGTTTCTAATACAGCAACACTAAAAGAACAATGATGGTGACAAGGTCTTCCAGAAAAAGTGAAAGGGAGAAAATTGATGGATTCTCCATCGTCATTGGTGGGTTAATGCCAAAGTGAGGGTCCTTTGGCATTATGGTAGAGTCATGTCTTCTGAGATGTGACCTCAGCACAGACAGACAGATTTGGAGTTACACTAAAATTTGCCTCAATATATTTTGGAATTGCAACTACTTCTTCATTTGTTCACATCATCTCATCTAAATGCCATTCCCAATTGAGAGTCAACAAATTTTTAAAAACCTGAGGAAGTTTTTGGCCAGCAGTAAACCAGTCACATACTTTTCTTAATCAGGTGTGTATTTACTACAAACTCCTGAAGCTCAATTTAGTAATTTCAGATCCAAATCAATTCCCTTTGGAATTCTCTTTACTAATTTTGATGCAACTTGGTTGGAAGCGCTGGAGAACAGCTTGTTGTCTGATATTACTTTCTACCTCATTTCTGCAGGTGGCATACCAGCAGAGAAAAAATTTCAGACCAAATCACTCTTCCATCTGCTTCTCTCTTTTGTAGGCATATGAGCAGAACTTACTTATTTTAATCTTTCTGTTTGATTGACATTTTCTGAGTGGGAGAATGACACACAGTACCAGTTCACAATTCTTTAATGGCCAATTGAGAAATTAAAGAAAAATCATGATCTCTGATAGAATTCCTGCTCCAGTAAGATTAATACTGCAAACGCTAATTACTTCCTTATTATCATTTCTGTATGACAGAAGCATCTAGTGACAGTACTTTGCAGGCAAAAATCACTGACAGCTGCCATCCTTAATCCCAGCTCAGGCCTGCTCGAGGCAAGTCTTACATCCTTATTATGGGGAATTTGAGTGAGTACAGGCAAGGTCAGGACTTCCAGCATAGTCCCAGATAAGTCACTTTTCACTTATCGTTTTATGTTTGTGTATGAACTACCTACAGTATTGACAGACAAAAATGTTTACGAAGAACAGAGATTTGAATGGAACTCCATGGTTATGATACTGCTGTTTGCGATGGGTAATTTTATTTACTGCTCCTATCAAAACACAGTTAATGGACAAATTTTAGTAAATCAGAGAAAATACTTGATTCACCTGCAAAATCTAATACCTCAGGAATGCCACAGTGCATTCAGAGGTGCCATAATAACCAGGTGTCTCTCCATGGGTGAAATATTCCCACCCAGGAGGGGACTCTTTTGACTTTTGCCCAGAGATGACCCCAAACTTCTAAGAATCACGTGTAAAAAACCTCTTTTGCTGCATCTGCTCTCAGGATGCAGCAAAAGTGACTAATGAACACTACATAAGATTGTAATAAAAAATCATAAATAAAATTATGTATTTTACTTCTGCATGTACAGTTTCTATGCAACTGCATGGAAAGAGGAGCACAATTCTTACGGGCATTTATATCCTATGCTGATCAAATGGGGTACTGATTATGTTAAAAAAAATAGAAAAGAGATTTTTATTTAAAAAAGAAATTTGAACAACTGGTTTTCTAGGCAATTTTTTCTTTTAAAAAACTGAGTAAATTACTTTAAGCTTACAAAATTTACCCATTCAATTACCAGGCTTTTCCTTGGTGGTCAAATAAATCACTTTTTTCTTCAACCTCTCATACTTGTCATGCCAGTGCAAGTACAAAATCTACTTACCTACTGGCAAATGCTCATGACAGTTTTGCAAGGCTGAGTGATTCATTTGCACTGTGGTACTCATATACCATAGATAGGCTTCATAAAACCCTCAATGATTATAGTTAATAAAAGTGAGCTCCAGTGACAGCAAAATACACTGAAGGTGCAATTAGAGACTATGTATCGGGTGAGTAATGAATATGAAGCTAATTAAAATTCTACTACTCTCCACAAAAAATGGCTGCTGGAGTGTGATTCAGGCCTCCTAATCATTCTTTAAAATATTATACACTGTATGTATAAATAAATCCTTAGGCAGTTCATTACCTATTTTATATAATGAGACGAATTTCAGTCTTTCCAAACTTAAGGACATTTTACCCTATTTCTAAAAGCCAACCTTATATTAGCAGGAAGGACACTAAACTCAACTCTAAATATCTATTTCTGAAAATTTGCAAACCATTTCTCCTTACTATATACGTCAAAAAGACTGAATTAACTGGGCTTGGCAAAAAGAAAAAAAAGGTGATTGGGCAAGTAATTTTAAGGCAACAATTAGTTGAGCAGACTTTTGCATCATTTCTCTTTAAGAGTCTTGACGGCTGTTAAACACGGACATACAGGTCATATCATGTAACTCTGAAAATTTTCCCAGAGAGGTATGAAAATAGGGAGGTGAAGGGATCTCCTTGCACAGGGTGCTCCACCAAAAGCATCCTTTGGGAACTGGGAGGGATAACATGCTCTGTTCTTCCATTCCCTCTCTGTACCTCACAGAATCAGAGAATGCTATGGGGTTGGAAGGGACCTCTGGAGATCACCTAGTCCAACCCCCTGCCAGAGCAGGTCCACCTAGAATGAGTTGCACAGGAACGTGTCCAAGTGGGGTTTGAATGTCTCCAGAGAAGGAAACTCCACCACCTCCCTGGGCAGCCTCTTCCAGGGCTCTGCCACCCTCACAGGAAAGAAGTTCCTCCTCATGTTTAGATAGAATTTCTTATGTACAAGTTTGTGCCCATTTACCTCTTGTCCTGTCCCTGGGCACCACTGAAAAAAGACTGGCCCCATCCTCCTGACACCCACCCTTTAAGTATTTATAGGTGTTGATCAGTTTCCCCCTCAGTCTTCTCTTCTCCAGACTAAGAAGACCCAAGTCCCTCAGCCTTTCCTCATCAGAGAGATGTTCTAGTCCCCTCATCATCTTTGTAGCCCTCTGCTGTCCCCTCTCCAGCAGCTCCCTGTCCTTCTTGAGCTGGGGAGCCCAGAACTGGACCCAGTGCTCCAGATGGGGCTTCCCCAGGGCAGAGTAGAGGGGGAGGATGACCTCCCTCAACCTGCTGGTCACACTCTTCCTGATGCACCCCAGGGTGCCATTGGCCTTCTTGGCCACAAGAGCACATTGCTGGCTCATGGGCACCCTGTTGTCCACCAGGACTCCCAGGTCTTTCTCCTCAGAGCGGCTCTCCAACAGGCCAGCCCACAACTTGTGCCGGTGCAGGGGGTTACTCCTCTCCAGGTGCAGCACCTTGCACTTGCCCTTGTTGAATTTCATCAGGTTCCTCTCTACCCAACACTGCAACCGCAGCCACAGGTATCAAGGGGTTAAATCATAATGGGGTGGGAAGCACTGCAATACTCTAGCAACCCATTTTTCAGGCTTTTAGGATACTCATGCTTTTATTTTCTGTTTGGACATCACTCTCTGTATATATTTTTCAACATTCACTTCAATGTTTGTACCAGTATCCCTGCCGCAATTAAAGGGGTGTCCGCATGACGTAAGCAGCTTCTCCAAAAAAAGCTAAGATAATTTTATAGAAAATCAGCTGCAGCGTTTGCACAGATCTAATTATCCAGAATTACTTAGACTCCTTTGCTGTTCAGGTAGAGCAAGCAATGGATGTACGTCTGCCTCTATCGTTGGGTAGGCTGGACACACAGACTGCCATCAAACTGCAAGGGTTTTGCCTTGGAAACCATGCTCATAAATAAAAATATTCCAAAACATAGCAACGAGGACATTTCTTACACTCTTCATGGCAACATACGATGATGCTTAACAGTGACTCAGAAAAGTGCACAGAATGTGGACAATTCCTGGCTTCATAAATTACAAAATATTAATCTGCAAGTTGTTCACTTAATCTTCTCATGCTCGTCACATGATTAAGGTCAAATGCAAGTGTTATAAGTTTCAGGTTCCCAGCTCTAGATTTAATAGTTATTTTAAAGGTATAACTCACATTCTCAGCCCAACTATTAACAGCTTGCGTGTCAGAAAAGGAAAGACTAGAAATTTAGGAAAGCACAGTGTCAAACCCACCCTAACTCTAGAAAGGTGACAGAAGAGAAAAACACAGAATCATAGAACATCTCAAGTTGAAAAGGACCCATCAGGATCATCGAGTCCAACTCCCTGCTCCTTACAGGACCTAAGACAAACTTAGGAAAATTGCAGTAACTGACTGGGATGCAGACATTGTTGACATTTCTTTAATCCTGGGGCTTCAAGGAGGCTTCAGCATCCAACAACCACTGAACGCAGGCAGGCAGAAGGTGAATCCAAATAGATCCCCTCCTTGCTGCACACCCGGTGTCACAACTTTGTCTCTGTTACCAAAATCTGCTTGGTTACAAGCACAGTTACCTACCCTGCACTGCTCTGGAGGTGCCTATTTTAGGTGAAAAAAAGTTATGTTGTGTGTCTTAGGGTATGAATTCCATTACGAACAGACCTGCCGTATTTTACGTTCACGGTGACATTGACCTCCAGTCTCAGGGTAGGGCAAGACAGTCCCTGTCTCTGGAGGGCCCCATACGTTAGGGTAGGTGGTCCCCACCATGCCCAGTTGCATCACAGATACGTCCTCCTAAAGAAGCACCACAGAGAAAGGAGTCTGCTAGGAAATACCTCCCTCACCCCAGCCCCAGCCCTCCTCCTCCTCAGAGGGACCAGCAGAAAATTCACACACACCCCATTGCACGACCCAGCACTTTGAGACACCTTCTACAACAACAGTTCAAGTAGGATTTAACAAATCGGGAGTTTAGAAAACTCAGATACCCATTTGCACCTAAACACTCTGACATGTTAAACTGTTAATGAGAGATGGTACCTCTCTAACGCAGGCCCGGTCTGGCTCCCGTGCAGCGTGTGTCTCAGGAAACAAGACGTAGAAGCGTTACATGATGAAGCAGAAGCAGCTCTCCAGAAGTCAATGCCTTCCCTCCAGCAGAAGTTATTTCAGGTCTCATTTGACTCTGAGGCACATACCCCAGGGTTGGACATTTCATCAAAGCTGCCTGAGACCTACAGGCACTGCTACGGCAGGAGGATGGGAGTCACATCAGGCAGAGCTGTGCCTTTCCAATCCTCTCCTAACCCATAATTAGTGCTTTACCTGGGGCAGGCACTGCATTGCTTTGGGAAACAATGCGAGAAGCATCATTCAGGCAGGTCCAGATGTCACCCACAGTATCTGGAGGGCATACATATGTGACACAGACATTTTCACAAATTTGTTTCCCAAATATACCAGAGCTAATGAAAATAATATTTCCAAGTGATTATAATATTCTCCTGTTTGTGGGAATGCATGGGCTGAGCCTGTGTCCCCTCTGCTCCCAAAGCTCTCTGCCTTTGGCTTCTTATTCATGGGTACAGAGGCACCTTGGGCTGTCCCAAGTCAAACGAAACCCCAAAGCCTGGACCTACCTCTGTCCTGTAAGCCCCTGCTTTGGGGGTCAGCTCCTCACACAGAACCAGAAAACACTGTACCATGGATTCACAAGCAAACATTATGGTGTCAGAAGTGACTTTCACCTCTGCAAAACTGAGCAGGAATTAGGGTGGAATAGGTATAAAGCATCTACCAAGAGGTTTTTTTCCTTCTCTTTGTGTCATCTGAGAAAGGGACAAAGAATAAAACCAAATGCTGTTCTTTTGCCAGACTGGTTATTTTTACATACTGCAATAACTATGCAGTGTTTGCTGAGAAAAAGATAAGCAGAGAAGTTTCCTTTCACAAGAAAGATTGGTTTAGTTTTGCCAAACCTGCAAGAATTATATTCTTTGGCCACAGCCTTTCATTTCCCTCTGAATTTACCATCTCATAACAATTTTAACCTGCCAAGAACTATCTGGTGAAAACCAAACACTTGAATTTCTGCTCACCTTGCCTGTTGCCCTGCCCTTTGCCAATAACAAAAGGTTTTAAGATAGAAACTGGACTATTTAACCTTCATTAATCATTCATACTGTTCAAACACATCATCCAGTAACTGAAGAGGGGTTAATGGTAGCTAAGCTTGAGGCTGTTGTCAAAAGTAGGTTTAACTTTCTATGAACTCACTGGACACAAAGAATGCAGCCTGCTCACTATTCTGAATGTCACCAGCTCGCAGCAAACTGATGACTACTAATGGTAATTAAATACCTCTGCAGCTATTTGTACCAATAACAAAGAGTTACTGTCAGAACTTGAATGAGGTCCATCTGCCCATTTTTAAAGAATGTTAACATTCTGTAAGTGATAAAGCAGATGGCAACCCAAAAAGGGGAGACAAAAATCAAAGTTCTGTATTACAGCCCCTCTCTGGACCTGCTCTGGATTCCCTGATGTTCCTCCTCAGAGACAGCAGTTTAAGAACAAGACTTCCACACAGATCTGCTGGTTCATGGCAGATTTTCCCACTATTTCCTTTCACCACAGGTTGTAAACCCTCGGGCCCCATAAGCTGATGGAGAAGGGCCATCCTATGGCTGCTCTGTCCATCCTCACTTTCCCATGGAAACATAACTTGGGGTCAGTCAGGTTTGAGCAAGAGAAGAAGCTTCCCAGGATGACGACACAGCTCCTTGTCTGTCTGTCTTGGTAGGCACAATATTTGTGAGCACAGGTGGAACAAAAGCTCTCTCCGCTTTTTTATTTATACCATGTATTTTTCTATCATCTACCATTCTAGGATTTATGCTCAGTTCAGGAGAGTTATTGAGACTGAATCCTTCTGGGTTTGTCCGGTTTATTTCATTTGCAGACTGATTAAATGTTCAGCCGTTGGGTGACCGTGTACTGATTCCCGAGGCAGTCCCTGCACAGCCTGCGGAGCTTTGATGGGGCTGGCCCGTTTCCCACCGCAGAACAAACACTTCACCCAAGTGACTCCTTGGTGACAGCAGCTGGGGCACGACGGGGAGAGTCCTGCACTTATTTACTGTTCTTATCGACACATTGTTAGTTATGCAAATCAGAGTAAGATATTTGTTTCATCTGGCACATCTAATAACTCAACAAACCCTGCAGTGCCTTCAGAAGTGCCTCCATAACCAGGTATCTCTATGGGTGAAATATTCCCACTCTCGGTGCAACCCAGCACCAGGAGGGCTGGCTACAGCCCCGCTGCTGCCGCTTCCCTCTACACATCCCAAACGCATTTGCGATGCTCAATTTGAAAAGATATACTTTTGTCATCTCCGTAGGGTCCCCTTGACAGACTTCTGTACAGATCCAGTCCTTTCATGAAAGGACACACTTACTAACAGCGTTTAACAAATACAGTCTCTCATTCTGCAAGGTTTTTTTACTGTAGTCCCCAAGCAAATAATACCACAGGCTGCAACTGCATTTTCAGCTTCCAGCCAGGGCCAGAAGCAAAATAACTTCCTTCCTGGCATTTCAGCATCTTTACAGTATGGCCTTCCAATATACAGAACTAGTAAAAAAACCCAAACAACTGTAAAATCACTTGTTTTGATTGCAAGATTTCCATTTTCAAAGGAAGGAGTAGCATTGCAATCGTTACTTCAGATGCTCTTCACATTTCTTAAACTCCTGCTTCATTTCTTAATAATTACTCATACTTTTCATTGCTATGTTTGAGGAATACTTAAGAACCTCTTTTTTTTCTGAATTAAAGTGAATAAATTAGAATAATAAACGAAATTACACTCTGGAGCAGGGAAAGCCAGAAAAAACCTACAGATAGAATTCTCAGCTTTTGTAACATCACCTTCAACTTTCCACCTTTTTTTCAAATGAAGAAAAACTTTTCTTAGGTCTTAATTCAGGAAGGCTCTAAGCACATACCATTAACAGTCCTGCTGCCCTGGAGAAGTGAAGCTCTGTGAGGTCAGCAGAACTATCACTGTACCCAGAGCCATCTAGTTAACTAAATGCCTTACTGACTTGTACAATTTAAATTTCTTTCTGTAAAGAAAGCAAAGGTTATTTTATAATCAGATCAGAAATTCCATGATCCCATAATGCAAATCCTTTTGTTACATCAGAAATGTCTCCAAAGCAGCTTGTAGGAACAACACCGGGGTCTCCGTTAATTCTGCTGAATGTAGCAGTACTCCCTAGCAGACTGGTGGAAATCGGGTAACTAACATTAAACTGGAGTAAGACTATATCTCCACAAAAGGTGCATTATTTTACCCAAACTGATCTGAAGTAAACTGATGCAGTTACCAAGTGTCGACTGCTCCGACGGAGAGATGGAATGTTCGAGGGCAGATGGGCCACCAACTTCCCAGACAACTCATTTCACAGCCGACTCTTTTCACCACCATTTGTGTTTGACTTTTCTTACTGACTATTCCGCTGCAGATCTTTAGTACAGCTGCAGGAATAGAAAAAGTACTAAGGTGTTTGGCTGTTCTGGTGAAATGAGTGCTCATCCACGCAGTCCCATGGGTTCCCGGGGAGGAAAGCAGCTGTGACCCGAGTGGGTTTCACTGACCTTCAAGGACGGATGGAGAGCTGGTGGATCTCATCCTCAGCTCTTTCCCAGAGGACAGCCCCCCACCCTCAGCCACTTTTCAGAGGCAAAGGTGGTGTCTCGGAGAGGCTACAGCAGACCCACAGCCTCCCAGCACTTCACAGATTCTCTGCACACTGAGACTACCCAGGATTTCCCAGACAGAAGCTGGCGAGAGCTCAGACCCTACTACTTCAAAAAGCCCCCCCAGGCACTAGAACTAAAGGAGAACCGCACTTCACATGCACTGAAGCACAGCTGACTTTCCACCCAGGGAAGAGCAAAATAATTTTTTAAAAAGTTAACTGAACTTCTTGAACATCACCAAAGGTTCATTTCTGAGATCACACTGAGCTCCCTGTGAAGATCTGGGCAGCTTCATATCCTCGCTCGCAGTGCCGCAGCCAGTCATTGCTAAGCAGATAACGATCCGAGTGAGAGGAACACACCCCTCTCCTGCGCTGACGTCAGGAAAAACGCATCGAGATGTCAAACCATGGGCAGGATACACAATTTTTACACTGAAAGAGTTATTAAGCACTGGAACAGGCTGCCCAGGGCAGTGGGGGGGGTCACCGTACCCTGAGGTATTTAAAAGCCAGGCAGCACCCCGTGGTGCTGAGGGACATGGGTTAGTGGTGGGTTTTTTCAGTGTTGGGTTGATGGCTGGACTCCATGATCTGAAAAGTCCCTTCCCACCTAGGGAATTCCATTATTCCATCAAGTCTTATTAAGTCTGTGGCCACTCTGCAGGGAAAGATGTTTTTTGGTCCTGTGGACATCCCAAGCTGCTCACAGCTTTCCCTGGGTGGCCCAAGGCTGACAGGTGAAGGACGGCGCTGAGGATGCTCCCTGTTTGCATAAATGTCAAGTTGAGAAGAGGAATCAGCCATGCAAATTTCAGACCTTTCCCAGGGGGGAGAGCAGGGGATGGAAATAGAAAGAAACCAACACTGGAGAAAACAAAAGCTATGGACTTATTCTATCGACTCATCCTTGGGGGACCAATCGTATCAGATGTTCCCATCGATTTCCTTGACGATCCACCTCAAACCCTGAGTGCAGAGCTGGGAAGCTACAACAAAGGCGTGTGCCACCCAGACACAAGGTGGCCAAATGAAGTCACTGAACTCCTCCTTCAGTGAATGATTGCTCCGGGTGATTAGACTGATCAATGTGCTGATAAGCATTTGTTTCATTAGGAACAAACTGTTGATTTGTCTGCAGGATCCATGTTCACAGTGCTCCTGAACGGCTTTTGAAGCTCATTTGCAAAGCTGTCAGGCTCAATGCAGATAAAGATCGTGTTTGATATTGGTTTTGCTGGGAGAGATCTGTAAATTACATTGTGAAACCCTCCTTGAAGGAAAGAAACATTTTTTGTCTGTTTAAGAAAAGTGAACTTGTTAGATGACATGTCTTCTGATGATAGAGAAGTGCAAGTGCACAGTATGTTTCTCTCCAGGATCCCAAGTGAATGATGGAACTTATTCCTCTGGACTAGGAAAAATAAGTAAACGCTTTCCCTAAAGTAGCAACAAGAAACTCATCATGGTCACGCAGCTTCCAAGAGCCCTGTTCACCTTCACACTTTCTGCCTCACTGGGCTCCCACACTACTTGTACTTTAGCCTTTAAATTCCTCAGAGCATCAAGATACAATGTACTGCTGTTTAAACTGCACCTGATAGAGACTGACATAACGCACTAAAACCAAGTAGCTAACTGTAATGAAACATCTAAAATTTATAAAACAAGTTAATGTTCTGTTCTCTGCTCTTTTGGGCACGTGCCCTGATCGTCTCAGTGCCAAGGAGCTCCCTCTCGGCTTCCTTTCAGTTTGTTCAACTCTTCAGAATTTAAGATATGGCTATTTATCACCACTGATATTGTTATTCTACTGACAGTGTATGTGAGACTGGAGAGTGACTTTAGGCAGCCCTTTTGACTGTGTGCAGGTCCTGTGTGGCTGGAATTATCTCCCATTTTCCCAAGTGCTTTACATGGTCTGATAAAAGAGACATTACCCCTCCCTGAACGCGCTGCTTCCCCTCATCCTTAGACTAATGCTGCAGCAGAGAAGCAACTCTACAGACAATTTCACTTTCCAAATACCTGCTCAAATAGCTCAGCTCCTAATGGTGTAAGGGAATAGCTCATGCACATCTCCCCATAAAAGAACATTCTTAGAAGAACAGCTTCAAAAACATTTGCAAAATTGTTCTGCTTCCTTTAAAAAAATAAAAATAGGCTTCTGGCATGTTTATTTTACCAGCTTGCTTGTCGGAATTCTAACATTGCATTAACACAACAAAACCTTCCAGAATTAGAGTTGCAAGGTTATACATTGCAAATAGCCTTCTGATACAATGTGTCAAGCAACGAGCAGAAACAAACAAGAGAGACAGAACAAATAAGGAAGAAAACTATGCGGCTCAGGACCAGGACAGGAAACCCAACTGGGAAAACAAACAGACAAGGAAAATGAGCAAAGAATTAAACAAAGGATAGATGTGGCTGCCCTACCTCACCTGGCGCCCACCCGCCCCATCTCTGGACGGGGCTCGGAAGCGTCAGGCATCTCCTCTCCAAGAAATCACTGTTTGTGCAACCTCGGAGTTCCCTGACTGGGCACACAGAGCCTCAGAGATACCTCATACAGGAGAAGTACGAAGTCAGGCAATGGAAACACATATGAAAAAAAGCCAAATGCGCTGCAGGACATATTCTTGCAATGAAAGATGTTGGACTACAAGCGTTTACCCTGGACGTAAAAATGGTTGCTTAATTTCTGCCTGGTGAGATGAGATACGCACAACACCCATCAGCAAAGGAACACATTCCATGGTGAGTCATCTCTTGTCATAGTCCCACCACAAGCTACAGGTACATGGATCTGTCCACGGGTGCAAAGCTGCTTACTGGTGCTACTACTGAGCTTAGTCAGTATGTTCATTTCTGAACAACTCATCTGACAGCAAAATGATGTTTTTCCCCCCCAAAATCCATGCAACTAAAACCAATCATGCAGAAATAAATGCTGAAGAACAGGTATCACCATACAAAGTTATCATATGTTTGTGTTTCACACACTGTAGAAAAAGTTGACCTTTTATATAAAGCAAAATAACAAAGATGACGCACATCCCAGGCAACAGCAATACAAGTTTCCTGCCTATTTGTCCTCTGCCATTATTAGAGAATGGACCTCAAGGGACCAAGGACCTGCAGTTCCTTCTCCATGGCCCACCAGGTCCTTTTTCCTCCTTCCTCTGGTTCCAACACCAGACACGAAGTAAAAAAAATGGCTATAAAGACAACAGGTATTTCACCAACAGATGAACAAGTGATCATGAGGCATCTCTCAGATCAAGTGTTGTGAGGTATCACATCATGAAAAAAGGACCTTCCAGGAAGGTTCAAAAAAAACCAAGGACTTTGCAAATACCTGTGAAATTCTAGCACATTGAATTACCTGATAAACTTGCAGAGTTTATCTGCAAGAGACACTCGCAGCAGAGTCACATCATCCAACTTTAATCCCAAAATTCAGTTGGATAATCTTAGTTACCCCATTATAAAGAATAAATCAAGGCACGGAAGTCCTGCTTCAGAGGGTCAGCTAGTTTCTCCTAACATTTAGATGGAACTTCTTATGTACAAGTTTATGCCTATTTCCCCTTGTCCTGTCCCTGGGCACCACTGAAAAAAGACTGGCCCCATCCTCCTGACACCCACCCTTTAAGAATTTATAGGCATTGGTCAGATCCCCCCTCAGCCTTCTCTTCTCCAGGCTAAAAAGACTCGAGTTCCTCAGTCTTTCCTCATAAGAGAGATGCTCCAGTCCTCTCATCATCTTTGTAGCCCTCTGCTGTCCATTCTCCAGCAGTTCCCTGTCCTTCTTGAACTGGGGAGCCCAGAACTGGACCCAGTGCTCCAGATGGGGCCTCCCCAGGGCAGAGCAGAGGGGCAGGATGACCAATTCAAGAGATTGTTCCTCCTCTCTTGAATTCTCCTGGAATTCTCCACCAGCCTTCACGCACTTGCTCTCAACAGCACACACTAAACCAACCCACATAAGGCAGGTCCCATCGCTGTTGCCTTCTCTGTGGGGCAAATCACCCCGACAGCAGCGAGAGCAGAAATCCCGTGTCAGTCCTGCCTCTGCGTGGCTGAAATGAAGCGGTAAAGCAGGAAAGCATTTCTGTGTGTAGTTTAAGGACCGCAGGGGGTTACCATGCCCTCTAAACACCGTGATTTCTCAAGCAGAGTGAGCACGACCACGACTCCGTGCCCTGCGCGTAAGTGTTAGTCACGTTCCTGACATGACTCGTGCTTTGGAGGGATCCTGGAACACAGCGACTGTGGCTAATGAGGGCTTTGAGAAACTGCTCATCTTTGCCTGGTGCAAAACGAAGCATTCACGGAATGGAAACCTTCCCCCTTTCGCTGAAAAGCTCTAAGGTGGCTGCGTGTTTGACTCTGTTTAGCTAAGCGTGGCAGCGAGTGAAGTTTTCTCCCCCCTTTACAGAGCCTGCTATTTAGATGCGCTCGCTTTTGTGCTAAAAATAACAAAGGGGGGTGTATTCGGAAGAAATCAGAATAGATGAACCGATACATTATTGATAGAAGCTTCCAGCAGCCTGCCCCTCTGTTTGGTAACGTGGTTGATTCTCAATTTTGAATGAAGCCACCTGTGAAAATCTGACGGGGTGAAAAACGTGCCCTCCCAGCGATACCGGACACAGAGGTTCCCATCACGCAGCCCAGCCGCGTTTTACCTCGGCGTGACCCTGCAGCTTCCAGGCAGAAGGGACAATGCCCTGACTCAGGCAGGAAAGGTGGCATTAGAGAGATGCCCAACTCAAAGCCGACTGAACAAACCAGCCTTTTTCTCCCATTGTGCGGGGTTTCCATCCTGTGCACGCTGACTAATGCTCCGTCCCATTACAAACACACCTCAAATCCGTTGAGAACGTGTTTACCAAAACATTATCTCTAAAGAAAAATCCAGGGAAATCACGCCATTAATTGTACCAAAAGCAGAATAGCATGACGAGGAGGTAATGCTGAATACCCAGAAAAGACCAGCAGAAACAGGTTTTAAAACATATGAGCGTGGGATTGAGAGAAGCCAGTTCTGGAGCATTTGTTCTCCATGATGCAAGAACTTTATGCAACTGGTTTTTGTAAGGGGTTAAGTCTTTGTCTAAAATAACTATTCCGCTGTCATTGTGACTGTGATGCCGTATTCCCGGTGGCTGTGATAACAACCTCAAACTGCAGGCAGAGAAACAGACGGCACATACAACCCCCTTCTGTTCAATAACCTTCAAATCTGATAGTGAACCAATACATGCTTCTGTTTACCAAAATACCAACACTCCCACTGCGAAGACTGGCTAATTTATAGTGCTGCCCCATACACAAAATGGCATTCACTGGCCTGGAGTAAACTAACATTGATGATAAAAAGGTGACAAGCATGGGATTATATTCAAGTGTTCACCACTCAGAATAAGGAAATAAACCATGGAAAATATTTCCATAAAATTAATCATAAATGTGTTCATATGTCAGGGAGATAAGCATAAATGATTTAGCAACACAGTATGTATAAACGAGAAACTTGACGACACACTTCACAGAAAACATTAAGTCGTGAATAAAGTCCTCTATATAGCAAAAGCCAAAAATTTCCCTGCTATTCATGAGTCAATTCCAATGAAGGTGGTGGAGTCACACCTGCAGATCCCATGAGGGAACGGCTACACACGGTTCTACCTGCCCAGACAAACTGTCCTTAATCCTTCCATGTTCTCAGAGACATCACAGGTTCGTATCACAGCACAAAACTACTGATCTGTCTTCAATGTAATTTTTAGCTCTTGAATCAGCATTTTTTAAAATTCTTTAACACATGTTATTGCGTTTCTGAATGGAACTGTTTCTATGTTGTGCCAGTCTTTAGAGAAAAATTAGAAATAATATGGAGCATTCACTGGCACTTCATAAGTGAAATTGTTAAGGTACAATGACAATGTACTATAACCATCCCATCTCATAATTCATGAGTGTGAAAATACATTCCCAACATATTACTCAAAAAGTGTCACTTGTTATCAGTAATCACTTCACAAGAGAGGATAATGACTTTCACAATGGAGGAACAAGGAAAAGGGGAAAAGGTAGGAAGAAAAGGAGTGGAACAATACTTGTCACTGGAGAAAAAATTAAGAAAGAAAATGTCAAAATTAGAGCCTTTATCTCCTCTGAGTTATACTTCTCTAAATCCACCAAGAGCAGAGGGAGTTTTGCTAAGCGTTGTGTTCAGAAATCACCTGGCTTTCCAAAGTGACCTACATTCAAAGTCATGCTTAATCACAAGACCCCTCTTCTTGCCAGACTCCTGAACTCGGTTCCAGCAGGATATCTGTTCTTTCTCCAATTTGTTTTAACCCCTACACTTATTTGCCTCTTTGGTTGGGATTCACAGCCATCTCTTTTTAAATATTAATCACCAAGTTAAAACTCTTGTTTTGCTCACTAGCAGAATGGAAGAATGACCTTGTGACGAAAAGGGCTGGACTAGAAGTCAAAATTCCTCACTTCAGTACAGGATCCTTGCGTGACTTCAGAAAAATCATCTACCAAATCTCTCCCCACTTTTTTCTCGGTATAAATTTCTTTTTGTATATATTGATATAAATTTCTTGGTATAAAGCAGGGATAAATTATTATGTTACCCGTGAGGATGTGCCACAAAGCTTGGCACAGCCTCTAGCTGCCCAGTGCAATGGTATCTCCAGGACAGGCTGCAATGGTGACAGATTCCCATCCTGGAAGTTGTCCTACATATCTTGCTGGAAAGCTTAGGCCAGCGACAAAATCAGTTTATATGGTTCTCTTCAATGAGAAGGAGATAATATTTATAAAACGGGAGCTGGAGGAAGCCCCACCAACCCACTGGAGCAGGCAGTGCCACCCGCACACAACCCTTAGGGTACAACCATGGCTCTGCAGTGGTACCATCGCTGTCACGGGTCACAGTGACTGCACCCCACCACAAAGGCTTTGGTATTAGCAAGGGACACCACCACTAGAGCATTACAGCAGCAAAAGTTGGCTCAAGCTTGAAATAAATCTCACCAGAAATGGCCCCAGAGGGAAAATCTGTGTCCCCTACAAAGCTCCCCACAGGGCCTGGGCTGCTCCTGCCCTCGGTGAGTGACAGAGGGTTGCCCCCCAGGACAGCCCCTGGTGGCATGGGCACCCGAGCAGGAGCCAGGGCCGTGGGGTGGGTGACGCCGCACCAGAAGCCCTGGGGTCTGGGGTTTCCTCCCCCTCCCCTGACGCTCCTCGAGGGTTAACTTTCTCACAAATCAGATATTGGGCCAATCTAGAGTTTCAGGCCCACAGGCAGCTCGGGGCGAGGGAGCTAAGCACGATGCCCCCGATAATTCCCGTGTTTCTCATGCAGTTCTGTTTACCTGAGAGAACAGCTCAGATTCATGGGGTGGCTCATCTGTTTGTTTCCCAGGAGTGTCCTCCTCATCAGGTACAAATGACTTGTTGTTCCCCCGTCCCGGCTGCCTCCTGGGCGAGGGATAGATGAGAACCGTCCCCTCTGCGCTGGGACTCTAATGTGATCTGGGTCGCGCTGGTGGCTCCCGGGCGGGGGGACGGGGAAGCTTAACACTATGAGAACTAAAAATCTCTTTGTAGCCCGGGGTGTTTGCCTTGCGTCTCCCCAACCTCCCGGCCATTCGCTCCGCCGTCCCCGGGGCAGGGCGACAACGGCCCTGGAGCCACGCTGGCAGCAGAGGGAGGTCGAGAAATAGGGCTAAAATCGGGGGGGGAGTCAACATTATTTGGTTGTTTTTAGTAATGGGTTTGTTTTCTGCAAAGCGAAAAGTCACCTTGGACTGTAGGAGCGGCTCCTGAAGGGCTGGTTCTACTCTCACTTAGAGGGAAACGAGGAGTCACTCAATCCATCCCTTTTATTTATTTATATTGACATTAAGCAACATATTCCCCAAGTCGCAATCCCCCACTTTGCTGGATGCCTGTCTGATGACAGAAGACGCAGCCTACATTCCCTTTCGCTTTTTCTTTAGAGACTGGTTTTTATAGGCAGTCTTAATTTGGCAGTTACAGTTCAGCAGGGATCACATGAGCATTTTTTTCTTTTGATTCACATAGTTTCAGGTGCCCTGAACTCCATTCAAATTCAACTCCAAGCACAGAGAAGCCAAGTTTCACCAGGACTAGGACTGAAATCAGACATTTCTGGGAACATCACAGTTTCTACAGAAAGCCTTAAACTGACCCCATTTCTGTCAAATCTGGCTAGAGATTCATCAAAAAAGTTCACAAACTCCTTAACAAACCTGAGTAAAAGCTCAGTCTTGGCTCTTAATGATACCCACATGAGTCGCGTTGCTGACAGCCGAGGCAGCGGGATTGGGATCCCAGTTAATTAACCTCCACGTTTTACACTCCGTGCAGCAAACATTTCACACAATTCCACTCGTCCCAATCAACTGGCCCAATTAATAAAAAACAGGTCTGGGAAGATGCTCCCACTGGATTTTTGGCAGCGTCTTTGGCTCGCCCGCGTTCTCCGCTTGTGTGACTGGGAGGAAATCCTGTTGATTTCATTTTCATCTTTCTCTCGCAATTTGAAAATAGAATCTATGATTTTCCATCATTTCCACTTAGATAGAAATATGTTGTGAAAGGTAATTTTATTGCTGAGAAATAATCTTCCTAATGTCAGCCATTATTTCACTCTCAGTGTGACAACTAGGGTAAGTGTTGGAAATCACTGTATGTTTCAGCTAAAGTATCTTGACAACACAAACGAAGAAGAAAAAGGTAGTCTTTTTGTTAATGAAAACTGCACTGTTATTTTGGTCTATAATGGAGAGATTCATGTAAATGATTGCCTGTCGTCTATACTAAAGAAAAATAGCAAAAAAAAAAAATATTCAGCAAGCAGGAGAAGCGGTTTCCTTCCTTCCTCCTTGAATTTTCTCTTATCATCTTTACTGTAATCAGCCCTTCCACAACATTCTGCCTCTGATATCATGCTCATCGGCTCCCTTAGTAAAATAAATCAAAATCCGCCACTGGACTGGGGCTATCAGCTTTGCAAAAATTAGGGAAACCACTGAAATTTTAGCCATTTGCTTTTATGAGTAAACATCATCCTATTTATAGATCTACAGGCATTTGGTATGTAATATTATACAGTAAAATCCTCCTCGCCCATGCCTCTATCATTAGCATAACCACCTTTATGTCAGTTGAGAGTGGAGGATTCCTTCCTTGGGGGTCGGAGGGACAGAGGACACCTCCCATCACTGTCAGCCCTCAGGGCTCTTCTCCGGTGCCACATTTCTCCCCTTCCTACAGACAAAAGAGCTGCCCTCCTCTGTCGGCAGTGCCAAATCCAAGTTCAGAGACAAGGAGAAAGAAGCATGGTAATAAAGATGCATTATTTGATGGGTTTTGCCCAACTTGAAAGTTGAAAGAAAATTTTTTCAGTTTTTTGCTGGCCTGCTCCCCCTCCATACCAAGCAAACGAGGACATTTTTGCCGGCTCGCTAAACTAGTTTTCAATTAGCATTAACAATCAGGTCTGCAAAGTCATGGAGTGGTTTGGGTTGGAAGGGATCTTAAAGATCATCTCATTACACATCCCTGCCCTGGGCAGGGACACCTCCCACCAGCCCAGGTTGCTCAAAGCCCCATCCAACTTGGCCTTGGACACCTCCAGGGATGGGGATGCCCAAGCAGCAGAGGGGGCTGTGAAAAAAACTGAAACCACAAGTGGACTGTCAGTGGGTAAAACAGAACCTGCAATATCTTCCATATCTCAGAGCTCTGCCAACTTCCTACATCAACTACTGTCCTCAGTAATTTATTCGTGTCTTAAAATTCTAGGTCATGAGATCTGCCCTTTGCAATCATATTACAATCTCTTAAATTTACGCTTTGCATTCAACAGAGAATATCTGATGAAGTTCTTCAGCTTGATTTTCCAACTGTCCAGAAACTCCAGATAGTCCTTCAGCAGATGAAATAACGTGAAATTTTTGCTTCTCAAATTTAGAGATTGAAATGATGAATGCTGGTATTGCATTTGGACAAGGCTTACTCACACAAGTAGTCTTTTCTGATGGAAATAGCATCACTTAAGAGGGAGTGAGCAAAGAATTTGCCGAATTGGATGAGAATTCCCTGAATCTATTCCTGGAACAGATCTAGCTTGCTTTTCACTGCCTGATGAAGAAAAACAAGCAAAAACAAATTAAGGAACACTTCTAGAATTTTAAAAGATTGAGGGACACAGACTGATGGACAGCAGTGAGTCACTGCATTGCGGTTCTGTACCACAGCAAGAAGTCCCCGGGCCCTTGATTTCAGCTCAGTGACCCTGAGTTTCCCACCGGGAAAAAGACAGAGCAAAACCACCCCGGCTCAGCTCCCCATCTAACGATGCTGCCAAATATATACATTACCTATGAAAAGCGCAATGTAGGACAATGAAAACACAGTAATTTCACGTGAAGAGTTTGGACCGACTCTGCCGGCGGCTTGTTGATGAGGGTAAAGCTGCCAGGCTTTGCTTTCCAGCCATCGTTTTGCTGCTGGGGCAGAGGAAGACACTGGGCAGATTCACCAGGTGAGGGAGGGAAACTAAGATTTGTACCCTGATTCTTCTTAAGCTGTTTCCATAGGGTTTTCTTTCTTACAGGCAAAACAAAAGCACACCTTCTGAAAAACCCTGGCCAGCAACATGGGAGCATTTCCCCACCTCAGCTACACGGGGAGAGGGTCCGCTGTGCCCTATCAAGACAGTTTCCCCTTCTTATGTTTTACTGCAGCAGTATCAGGCAACAGGCAGGGATCTTGTTACCCTTTACCAGCTGCAGTCTTTTACCTGTCAAAGTCTCACAACACATTCATTTGTCTATACTAATTTTAAAAGCAACGACAACCCCTTCCTTCAAAGCATGACCCTTCCTAATTGAAGAACTAATTGAAGCCTGGTAGGTCTGAACACTACTCCTCTGGCGCAGAAATGAACGTTAAGAGGCTTTCCGTAAACTGTCAGAGTCTGCTGATGTCCAGAAGATTTCCTAAGGCCCTGAAAGTAAAAGTTTGAATCTCTACCTCTGTCCAAACATGCCCATGGCTCCTGAGCCCAGGAGTGGCCTAACAGATAGGGAATTTCCAATAGAAATAAGAATTTCTAGCAGAGACAGGTAAAGATCCACAGTTTGGCTCAGGCTGTTTTCCAGCATCACCAGCCGCATCTGCAGGGACATGTATCTAAACTGGGGGAGCCTTTGTAACAGGAACAGAACAGCAGGACACAGAATCCTCCGCCGAAGCGAGACCTTTGTGGAGAGCTGAGACACCTGTCCCACGGGTGCACCCCATGCCCCCCCTCCACCCCTCCATCCTCCACAGCCTCCTGGACCGAGAACCCTCCGCTCACTGCCTCCTAACTCATTTGCTCTTATGCAATTTAACCCAAGGCTGAGGGAAATGAAATTTGTTCTTTACAGTCCCACGGGCTTCCTGCCCCCCTTCTGCTGTAGGCAGCATCCCCTTTCCCACACCAAAGGCGCTCCCTCCCTCTCTCCTCTCTGATCTGCAGCTTTTTGCTCTCACCAGTAAAAGCCTGGCCAAGGAATCAGCCTCAGAACTCAGTCTCCCCAATAACCTTTCAGCAGCAGCAGCAATTTTAGGGCACACGTGCCTCTGAAGAGACCCCACAAACCAGGAATCACAGCTCCCGACAGACCCATGGTTGTCCACGCACCACAGTCCCGTTCCCTTGCTGGGGGAGATGGAAAAGGAAGATCAGCTTGTGAAAAAGCACCTGCCTGACACACACAGCAATGGGGTGGAAAGCCCTGAATTTGCACCAGAGGCGATTTACCAGCAGTTTCCAGTTTACTTGCTGGGAAGGCAAAGAGCAGGTGGCAGGCGGCAACGGCCCGTGCACAGGGGACACAGGCAGGACGTGCCACACCATGGTTTTGATCCCCTCAAAAACACCCGTGTTCTGTCCTTTTCGCCGTCAGGGATACGGTAGGAAAATGGGCCGTGAAAATACATTCTCACAGCATCATTTGAGGAAAGCGCAGATTTAAAGACAACCACCTCCCCGGAGCCCGTCAGGGGCTGGGGCCTGGTACAAACCCCAGCAGAACCAGCAGTGAAAAACACAAACCAAGGATTAATGATTTTTTCATGCACAATTACGACAGAAACTTAAACATAAATTTGCTCCTGCTTTCTATAAACAGCAAGTTGCCAGGTTCAGGTGCCCCAGGCACTCTTGGGAGGTGAATTTAAACCTCACGCTCGGGCCCTTCTGTGTTAAACCAGCACCGACAAGGGCTGATATATTCTCTACAGAAAAGTCCTTAAGTACTTAAGCCAGCGGTGGGAAAAGGCTTTCCCAGAACATATTCACTGTTGGGATTAAGCAGTATTTCTCAAGGTTCACATTTTAGTCAGAACTATAGTACCAACAATCAGACCAAGCCTTTATAAACTGAACAGACCTAGAAATATACAGGCAAATATTAGCTTTCCTATAAAATTAGATAAGGAAGAGGGACAAAGGGAGCAAAGGCCTCAGCTCCCTTTGAAATTCCATGGGAATTAGGCACCCAGCATCATGCTCTGAAAGGTCTTACTTCAAATTTATTTTTTTTTTCAGCTTCTTGGGACTTTTATTTTTTTAAAATATATTTTGAAAGCCAACAGCCTTGTTTACAAACCCTGCTGGGGGGGCGAGCTACTTCCTTTGTATTAGGAGCACAGAAAAACCTCCTACAGCGCCCTGCCGGGGACAAAATCTCTTTCTGCTCGAGATCTTGGCACCCAGGAGAGGTTTCTCCAGAGCACAGGAGGCAGTGGATCCCCTGACACCAGCTGGTCCTTGCAGCCCCCGTCAGCATCAGCAGTGCTGCTCAAAAAAAACCAAAACAATCCAAAATATATCCTATATATGATGCCCCAAACCCCTGAAAGGGTTTAGGCACCCTTTTTAGGGACAAAAAGGGGGTTTAGGGACAAAGGATTACTATTCACAACTTGTTTATATAAAATCCAAGCTCAGAGAGTTCATGCTCATCCATATACAATGGAATGTAATTGCAGGGAGCAACTGTCTTATTTTTTCATGAGGCATGTTTGTGTGGGGGCGGATAATGGGAATAGCACTGGGTTGGCTGGGCTTAGTAATAGAATACTTTGCAGGTATGGCAAAAAAACTACAACACAGCAATTACCAAGGTCAGTCTGCTGTTCCTCAGAACAAGGGCTGTATTAAGTCACCCAGAGAATTAAAAAGCAACCAAGAGCGTTTGGCACCTGCGTGGACACAGGACGGAGGGGATATTTCAGGAGGGGAAATGTTCAGCAGCTACCAGACAGGGCACTAACTTGGGCTGGGGACACCCGGGAACTACTGGAGTCTTCCCAGTTGAGAAAGTCACAATCTGCTCACAGACAAAGAGTGGCCAGGAAAATAAGCTAATTTTTACAGTCAATAATTTACTGCAAATTATTTGCTCAATGCCTTACCGGGGCTTGCCTGTTCAAACCTCACAGACTGGCAATACTTTGTGGGCTTGGCAGTATGGCAGTATCTTCAAATCCACTACCACAACTGGTTGTTTGGTTTGGTTTTTTTTTAAAAAAAAAGGAGAGAGGGTTTTTTTTCCCCTTTTTATTTCAGAATCAACTGTTTTCTTTGAAGGGAAAACAAAGCTAACTGGTTTGAAGGAAGGAGTTTTCACATTCTTTTCAGAAAGTCTGTTTCTAGGAAGAAAAACCTACTTTTCAAGCCTATACTTCAACTTGAAAATGGACTGTTGCCTAAAACTAGCCGTTTGCCTACTTTCTCATGCTAATGTCCTGTTTATAAGTGACACCTTTACTGCCTGCCACTATATCCATTTCACTTCCCCAGAGAAAGACAAACCAGATCCTGTGACTGGTGCACCGGATTGATAATCTAGCCTAATGCTGACAGATAAATGCACTAATTTTCTTCTGTGGTTGGCTCCACATTGCGGAGTAAATCTGCTTCTAACAACTGCCTCAATAGGCTCTGTAACCTGTCCAAAAGATGATGTCAAGTGCTACAAGGGCCTAGGGCTAGTGTGGCAGGTAAGAGTTACCACCGGGATAAAGTTACAGGCGAGGGTTTGAATGGGAGGGTTATTTTAAACGCAAGCCTGGCTGGAAATACAGATTGCTTTTTAAAGAAGTTGAAAAACTAGCGGGATAAAGAGCAACTTATATAATTTTGGAGTCTGCGCCTTCCCTCTGAAAGTCAGCAGATGGAATTGCAGCCCCCAGGAAACACCCCGAGTTGGTGTTTGTTATAGCGGTGCACAGGAAAAAGATGTGCCACAGCTGGGTTTGGTGGCCACATAGACACGGGGCTCCCGTGGAGCACCAGGACCATTCCCAGCTCAGGAGCAGAGCACAAGCCCCAGCAGCGTTCCTTGAGCACGGGAGGGTACTGGAGAGTACTGGTGGGTACTGGTGCCTGCTCCTGCCCTGCGGGAAGCTCCAGCGCAGGCAGGTACCGGGGCTGAGTCCAGCTCTGCGGTGCAGGCTCTGGTGACTCAGTCAATGGCTCCCTGGAGAGATCAACTACAGGCACTGATGGAGAACCAGAGGGCTTGGGTTGTTTTGGTTTTTTCTAAATTTAATTCCAACGAGGGAAAAAAATAGCAATGAAAAACAATTAATTGTTTTTTTAATTCTATGCTCAATATTTGGGTCATTTCTGAGAACGTCAGCAGCAACCGCAGAGCCTGTAAGGTGTCAGCGTTGCTTTGCTCTTATTGGTTTTCTTGCTGAATTCCAGGATCACTACGCTGGTTGCTACCAATTTATAGCACTTCGATGTTCATTTATCATTTTGACCAAAAGAGCAACTTTGGTGGACATTTATTGATTCCTTCTTTGGAAAAGATCATAAGCAATAGCTTTTTAAATAAAAAGGGTCTTTGGGTTACCTGAATAACCTGGCACTGAGGGATACGTCTCTCGCTCTGCTCTCATGTCTAAAATGTTCAATCAGCTCCCACTCCCCTTACCCGAAACAAAAATAAAACCTCATTTTAATCACATCTTTTTCTCCTGATTTTCTTTCCCCACCTCCTGACCTTTCCATGTGAAGAGGATCACGCAGAACATTTCAGCTTTTCTTAGGCTAACTTTTGCTCACTTTGAATAGCACTTATATAGGTCAATAGCATCACTTCCCCTTTCGCCCCCCTCCCCATCACAGAGAAATACAGGATCTGACCTCCTTAATGCGGCAGTTAACAGGATGCCTTTCGGTTTGTTTATGGCACAGAAAGTTTCATATTTACATGAAAAAAAAATGTTCAGCAGAGAGACTGACTTTATAGTCTCTGGTTTTGGGGGTTTTTTTTCATATTTGCCCAGCACCAAGCACACCTGGCTCTGGGGAAGGCTCCTCGGTGCTATTTCAATATAAGGAACAGTAAGAGCAGGAGTACTCTGAGCACACACTGCAGGATTGACAACGGCGGCTCTACCCTCATCACAGAATACGTGGAAAAAATATGCCATATTAATAGCGTGTACTACAGCCCCCACAAAGCCCCAGCACGCTGTAGGTAAACTATAGTTCACTATTTCACTGCTACAGAAAATTGCCCAAAAATAAGCCAATGTCTGAATGCAGTGGGTCATACTCTAATCTGTTATTGTTACGGTCACAAGGAGACAATAAATTGCATGTAGGAGAACACAGATTAAAAATATTCTTTGACAGCAACAGCTGTGTACATATTTTGTGCACTTTCTGACATTTTCCACAGCTAATATACATTTCTCTTCTGCGTCGGTTTTTTTCTTCCTTTTTTTCCATTTCTAAATATTTCTGAATGCCCCTCTTCCCCGAGCAGAGGAAGCTAAAAGTTTTGGTGACATTTCAGGCTGAGTGTTTATCTTTTAATTCTGTAGGACTATTCAGTGAACCCAGCCCTGCTCCCGTGGAAGTCTAATGAGAGTTTGGGCACCGCATTCCCTGGGAACTGGATGGAGCCTCCGACCATGACTTTGTAAGGCTTCAGCCATGCAAAACCCCGCTGGCACAAGTAACACAGAAGAGCAAAACTAAAAATCCTGCCTCTTTGAAACGTTTAACCGTGGCTCGTTTGTTAATACAGTAGTTGAAAGGTGAAAAAAACACCCACTGATTCCAAAAAGTATGGAAACAGGTATTATTTTTTTGGACTGCAATGCCTTCGCTAGCTGTTAGCTTTGGAAATATTTAGACATAAATCAATTTGGTCCCAAAATAGAGTCCAGAAGAAAGACTCGTCAGAAAGTGGAACAAAGTCCTGCATTGTGCTCTGGCAAATACTTGTGGGGATTTTTCACTAGAGGGCAGTGCCACCTCGCTGCCGAACGCCACCCAGGACAAAGGACAAGAGGGGCCTGGCTGTTTAACTCCCACGCTCTGCACTGCCTGCTTTAGGCTTTGAGAAACGCATTTTAATCACAGCGCAGGAATTATGATTTTTTTTTTTTTTTTTATACCGGCGGAACTTCGATAATCGTCCATATTATTAAACAAGTAGTACCTGGCACCTTCCCATCCTGAAGTTGTGACTCTTCAGGCTGTGGAGCTCATTAAAAACAGCCTGCACTGAGTTAGCAGTTCTCATCACCCCAGTTGGAGGAGGCTGTATTTGGGAATTACGCCGCCGAATTAGCACAACAAATAAGGAATAATATGGGGCATAAGGCAAAGGAAACTTACACTCGGGCCGCTTCCTTCCTTTGTATTGAGTGCTGCTGGCAGGCACCCTGCCCAAACGCCGCCAGGGAAAGAGCTGAAACTGGGAATCACAAGGGGGAAACAGGGAGAGAGAAATATAAGGGAACTACGCTTTTCTCCCACAGAAACACTACTTCCAGCAACCTGTGATAATTGCCCAACTGCATTTATTAAAATAAATTCGCCTCACTGAAAGGAAGGTGCCAAAAGAGTGAAACATTTCACGTTTAGGGATTTATTTTTTTTTAATAAAAGTGTTTTCTTTGATGGGTAGGCGATGTTTATTCCACTCAGGGTTAGAGGGTAAATACAAATGAAGGTTTTCCTTTCAGTGTTTTTGGCTGAGAGAGAGCACAGGGGTTGCTTTTTAAGGTGACTAGTTTTGAGTTTGAAAATGGCGGGTTCCTCAGTTTCTCCAGAAACTCTCTGCTTTGTAGTCCATCGCTGTGCACCTGAAAACTTCCCACTGACTTCCAGGGGAAATTTGGCTGCCGAGGAATGTGGGATTGGGCTACGGAATGGCAATTGCATACAGAGAACTGAACAATGCGCAAAAATTTAACCCTTCACTGGAGCTAGTCACATGCTCTAAGCTATCCATGCATTTATTGCCCAGCTTCATACAGAAGACAGCAAGAAACGCGTTAGTTATATTAGACAATTATAAGGAAAGAAAAAAAAAATGGTGACGTGATTTGGGGTTTTTTTGAAACCATGTGGTTCATCCAAACATTTAGCTTCTTAAGGCTTCATCTGAGTTAAATTTGATTTCCAAAAGCTCTTGAAATTTGGCATCTGGCTTAGGGCACAATCTAACTCCCTTTAACCAGATAAGAATTCAGCCATTTATAACTGCAGTTCGAGGCCAGCCCATGATTATAAAGCCCCACTAAATTCCTGCACTCTGTTTGGAACACTGCAAGTGCTTCATTAGTGAAATGTTATTGCTAAACTTAACGTAAAAATCAGTTCATTGCCATTATTAAAACTGACCTGCTTAGGGATCCATCAGATGGGATGGTAACCTACTGAAATGGTCTGATTTCAGCAGGGCTGGGAGAAAAGCAGAGGTGTTTCTGCTTGGAGGCCTCCTATGGCAGATAGGAACAGACATCAACAACAGTTCCTTGTAAGCTGTAGACAGCATGGCAGCAGAGCAGGGTTAGCAGGTTGCCTGTGGGGCCAGAAAGTCTGAACTCTTCCAACTGCTGCTGAGGAAAAGAGCGTCGAGGCCAGAGGTCTTAATTGGGATGGGAATCCAGCAGCCGAGAGGGGATCCTGCGGCCCCTGGGATGAGGACCAAGCCCCATAATATCTCACCATGGCTCCTTGTTATAGGAGCAATAACAGACCCTTTGGCTCTGAAGAAAGGGCAACCGGGGTAATATTCAAAAAAATTAAAAAAAAAAAAAAAAAGCCAAGTCCCAAAGTTTTGGCAATTGTATGTTTTATGGAAAATCAGCCCTGTGCAGACAAGCCTGGGAAGGGATGAGTGAGCAGAATGCGATGTCTTTCCTAATATAAACAGATTATTTTGCATTATGGCAGCTTTAGGAATGTAAAATGTTCGCTCTGTAGCTAGTTAAAGGCTTACCGTAATTGCTCTACTACTGCTATTGCTACAGGATTCCCTGTCTCGTCTGACTGGTGGCTGCTTGGCTTTCAGACTCTGTTTGCAAGGGGGTGCTGGAGCTGGAAAGGAGGAGATCTGAGGACAGATCCTCTGTACGTGGTGCCACAGACATTCTGCGTTGTACGACAGTTCATAACTCACTTAATCCAGGCTGAGAACACACCTTAGAAACACACAGAATCCAAAACATGAAAGAGAGCCTTCACCTCCTCCTTGTTGCCAGCTGTTTGGGCAGTGCAAGGATAGGAGATGGCAAAAAACCAAGCCAGACTGAAGCCAACGGCAAAACATCCCTGGATGTCAGAGGATTTGGAGTTTCACCTGAGACACTACCGTCTGAGCACAAAAAATTTAGTAAATTCTCTTTGCCTGGGCCTGCATTTCAAAACAGAGGTCTCCAGCCCGGAGACTGTTTCTGGAATAAGAGACCCAACCACTGTCTCTTACGTACGATGGGATACGTCGCAATCCAAGGGGGCAAAGCTCTGGCTTCAAGCAACCCAAGTATTTCATGTGGAAAGACAGATGAAGGTACAAATCTAGTTTCTAATTCATGCGTCAATAAGAGATCAACCCAAATAGCAGAATCCAAACACTCCCAAAATTTGGACTCGGATTCTAGTTTGGGCTTGCAAGCAGGTCTGCACGTTGAAATGGATAGTCAAAGACAATCTGGCTCCTTTTGTCAGAGAAGCACTTTCTTAACTCTGCCAGCAGCGCTTTAGACTGTCTGACGTTTTGTGTGGTATCTTTTTTTTTAAGCACAGAATTAAAAGGGGGAGAAAAGAAATCCTTAACCCAACATCTTTAGGGCTTTTGTTTTGTTTTTGCAACTTTTATGTTTCTGAAAAGAGCACCAAGTAATCTGTTGACGAGAGAAGGAAAAAGATATTTAAGCACGGAAAAATATGCTGCTACAGTAAAACTGTGTCAGATTCTATTAATTCAGTTTCTCATTGTCTGATATTTCCAGGCACAGTGGGCTTTTTTGGTAGACCTCTGAGCTGTGTTTGCTCACAGAGGCATAGCACAGGGCCTGGCAGGGAGAGGTAGCGCTCTCATTGTCACACACCTCAAAGAGACAATATAATCCTCAGGCCTTCAGAAGGGCCAGGACTGAACCCCAAAACAACAGCCCTGTCTTCCTTTAAAGGGGTGAGCAAAGCTCAGGCGAAGCCTCGTTAGCGGATGCCTAGGAATTATTCCCTCATCGAGTGGCCGATCACACTACATTAATATCGTGGGCACATTCTGCTTTGTTAGCAATACTGAATTCCACCGCGGCGCTAATGAAGAACCAGTCCTCATGTAAGACACGGTATCTCCAGGATGTGTCTATTCTGCTATGAAATGATTTCCTTTTGTCAAGAGCATTAGGAGATTACTAACTGGAAAATATTTAAACACAACACAAGGAGGAAAATGTCTCTTTTGGGGAAGCTGCATGAACACACAGTAATGTAATTCCAATACAAACAAATGCTTTTAGTCAATATTAAGCATCTGTCCCTGGTGCGGGAGCCAAGGAGGCACCGAGCCTTGTCCAAAGCACCGCGACCGAAGCCGGTTCTTTATGCACAGAGATGGGAGCAGGGAGAGGTTCTGCCAGTCCCTGGTTCTACCCACAGCGTTTTGCAAAGTTCACCTGGGTGGCATCACGGTTTACCTGTTGGATTAGGTGAAACTGGCTCTTTTCCAGCTCGATATCAAATTTCATAGGTAGCAAGCCCAAGATTAACAACGGGTTCGTTTGTATGAATTTGGAAGCAGCCCACGAGGCTGAGGGCAAGCCCGGGACTCACCGGGCAAGTGCTGCACATCCCATTACTGCCCACGTCAAGGAAGTGCTTTCGCCCAGTCCTTCCTTCCCCCCCGGCCCACATGGCAATAGAGCATAATAAAATCCAAAAGGAGAAGGAAAAGAAATCGAGTTATAGCCAGATGCACCACACTCAATTAAAACACAGTCACCGACAAAATAAATTTTCTGAAGGTAACTTCTCATTCAGCCTCAATAATATCTATCCACCCGAAGGAACATCTCTCTAAGACTGCACGTCCCTCAATAAAATCAGCAGTAGTGAAATAAATTATACCCCGTGTGGGGTGAAAAAATGCTGCATCTAATCTGTATCTACATGTCAGAAAAACCTCTACTGTTATTGTATGTTTCAGAGAAACATGAATTCCACTCTGAATGCCCCAAAGGTAGAAAGTGTAACTGGTACCAACCAACACATCCAGTTCTAATGCTCCTTTGCCTGACTATTTTAGCACAAAATATCCAAGTTCTTTCAAAACAAAATTAATTCCGAGTCTGATCCAAAGCTTTCTGAAATCATCAGGATTATTTTCACAGATTTCGAAGGGGTTTCAGTCTGGACTGTTAAGTGAGTCATTAATCACTTTTAAAATGGGAAGGGCTGGTTTAGCATGCCGCTAAGGATTTGAGAACATGTACACAGAAACCAGTAGGATTTTCTAAAATCTTTGATGCTGTCCAAGCTCTTCTGTCATTTAGGTCAGCAGAAGTCCTAACACTGAGTTTTTTTTAAAATTCTTCCATGCTGCCTGAATTTAGCCACATTAATCCTTCAGTACTGGGAAAAGGCTACACATCTCCATAAAGGGCCTGATCCTTTCCAGTTTGCACGTGAGTAATGCCGTGTCCTTACGGGTCTTGGTGGGATTGTTCCTCAGCATCCACTTACAATATCAAGAATAATTTTTGGCAATCCCATATCAAGATGTGTTACTCACCACAGGCTGTTTGCACATATTTTTCCTGACTGTTTCTATAATATCCCTTTACTGTGGATGACTTGGGTTCATTATACCCCAAGCCGTTTCTTTTTCCTGTATTATTATTATATCATTATGTGAAGTAAAACTCAATAATAATTTTAAATAAGCTTGTGTATTCCACTTCACCAGTGCTGACAGACAAAATGTCACATATTGCTTCTTTTTTGTTAAGAAGTTACTATTCTCTCTCAGTTGCATAATCCTAACACAAAGTAAAGAGTATTTGAGGGTTTGTTTAAAATGATTCAGTTTCATTATACTGCTACAAGTGGTGCTGACAGCAAAACCACTTGCTTGCCTAAAATAAAATGAAACATAAAGGATTTCTTTCCTTGCACATGGAAAGTGGTGCAGGCTGCCTTATTGCATTTGTTAGTTTTACACAAGTAATCTCACTGCCTCAAATTTCACTCCATTTCTACCAACTCAACAACAAACTTCTAGTATTATTGCATACAATATTTTTAATTTTCATGTGTCCTCTCTCCCTGGTCACTGATTTTATGGTGGCTAAATTCTACCTCAAAGGCAAAATTGTCTTCCTTCTCCTTGACAATAGTCTATAGGAATCCAACAGGCAGAATTTAGTCCCAGCTTGTCCAGGACAGAGATGAGTTTGAGAAGTTTACCATTTCTTAAACGAAAATCATAGATGAGAGCAATAATAAGAATAAACCCTTTTGAACTTTCATAGTTACGATTAAAGAAAAAAGGTGCTCAGCTAATTATGAATTAGAGAGCACATTTGCTTCAGCGGTTGCCCTACTCAGCAACATTAAAATCAAATATCTTCTCTTACAAAGGAGAAGACCTCAGAACTAGATACTCCCTGAGGATGCTAAATCTCGCTTCTGCCACCGCACCAGTCAAACGGGAAGAGATCGAGATGCTGCAATGGCAGGACCAACCTTTAAGTGAATTTAAGATGACATGGAGGCAGCCCCAGCTGCTCAGCCATTAGGGTCATCAGGATTTGGCCCTTTGCCACCAGCTGGCAGCCAAGCAGAAAACCAACCATAAGGGTTAAATCACATCTACTTACAGACCAAACTCGCTGGCCCCAAGGCATCCTGCCATGGTGGCCAGGAAAAGCAAGAGTGCTGGGAATTAGCTTTTTACCCTAACACATATAGCAGGAAAAATGGCAAGTGGATCGTGAGGTAATTCCTCTTAAACCGGTGTCCAATAAATTGCTCATGAAACCCAGAATAGTTCTTCTGCAGTTCCACATTCTCGTCATATACTTGATCTGGGGTAGGGGAATTAAAGTTGTTATTAAAAATCTGTGCTGCATTGATAAAAATCAACCAGCCAGTTCAACAGCTCTCTTGTGCCTGTACACACTCTCTGTGTTGGCTTTTCCACAGTCAGTGCACTTTGGACTAGGACGGCACTTGGGGCTACTGATGACACACATACATATTACCTTCTGTTGGGTATTTTTATTTATTTGCTAATCAGTTAATTTTTTATGTGGTACTTGAAAACCTGAAAAAAATACTTCAAGGGGCCAAAGATGATCTGGAGACCTTCCCAGCTCCAGACTAGATAGTGGTGGGCTTCGGACACAGAAAATTGTGGAAATATTAGTTGAGGCAGAAGATTTTAGCCACTCTACAACTTATTTCCTGCACTGCACACAGGAAAGCCTCAGAACTAATAAAGCCCAATGGGTGCTTCCTTTCTGATCAGGAAGATCTTATCCTGAGCACACTATTTCATACAGTACCTGAACCATCCCTCTCTGCCCACCCCTCCTGCGGATTCAGAACAGCACCCAAAGCACTGCTGGGATTCTTTAGGCAAAACAAAAACCCAATATAAATTCAAAGCCCCAGATGAGCCCCATAGGTTCAGGATTACAGGAGAATGATGTTTCTTGACCAGGCTACTCTACTTTTCCAGATACTCAATTATATAAGACTATTAAATAGATAAAGAACATTCGGTTCGCAATCACAGTCCCAGGTTACAATGGAAGGAGTAGCAATACAGACATCTGATCTCAAGAAAGGTACACACGGGTAACAAGAAGAGGTGCTCTTGTGCTTACATGTCCCATTCATCACTTATTGAAGAACACTCACAGGAGATCACATTGGCTTCTCGTTAACATCAAGAACTGCTGAGCTCTCTGTGCCTCACGCTTTCCTCTCCCTCTGCCGCCGGGCTGGGCAGACAGGCCAGGATGCACAATGATTGTTGATTTTTAAAGCCAAGCACTAAAAGTCACTGCCGTGTGGTGAGGAAATGGGTCTGCGTGAACGCTGCAATAATTGGAAATCCCATAAATGAGGCGAACTACTTCTTCCTGTACCCGGCCAGCTCTGCCCTCACACCCAAAGGGGGCTGGTTCCGGGAGGGAGGAGAAGCTGTTTCCTTCTCCGCACGGTTTGAGGAGAGGAGTTTCTCCCAGTGGACAGCAGTCGGGAGACTCCTTCCTTCGTAGAGAGAGAGTCCACCTGGCTGCTGGAACCAGTGACACCAGAAGAGCTGCAGAGTGGCCAGTGGAAAACGCTGATAGGCGTTTCACCTTTAACATACCTAAAACCTAGTGGTCCCAAATAATTGAGAACATAGAATATAAGTAAGTCTTAATTGTCAAATTAGAAATATTTTTGTAGCCATAAAGATGTGATAAATATTAGTGAATGAAAGGCTACAATATTCAGACTGCTGGAAGACCTGTTTTCTAAGTATCCACAGGAGCCAAGATCACTGGGACACGCGAGAGAAATACGTACAAGAAACAGAGCCGTATTTAATCCTCACGTCTGTGACAGGCAGCGATCGTGAGAGGAATGCTCTTATAAATAAAAAGGACCCATGTTGTTAAGCTTCTCTCCTCACTCCAGGCCAGGTAAATCTCACAAGAGAAATGTGTGTGTGTTCTGAAAGCGCTGGAGATTATGTGAAGAACCAGAGAAAAGCAGAAGCGACACTGACCCAAAAAGACAGCAAAGAGCACGGGTGTTGCTGTGGAGCCAGAGCCAAAGGCAACTTCTCCTTGCTCCTGATGCCTGAGTTCAGCTAAACTGGGGATGTTCATGCACAACATAGCTGTTGCACGGCCTCTGATTCACGGTAACTGCCTGTGCATGTGCCCTGGAATTAGCTGGAATTCCAGCTAACTGGAATTAGCTAATTGGTCCCTTTCATTCCGAGCAGAGGGCTGAGCCGACATGAGCTACTTCACATTTTTCAGGAGCTAAAAGCACGCACGTAAAAGTGTGGTAGATCAGTTGATGGGCAGGAAACATTTACCACTTATAAGCTTTCACTTGCGTTTATCCTTTGGGTTCCTCTTTAATACTGACTGTGGGATACTTCTTTTATTTACATCTTTACATGTGTTTAAAAGGAGTCCTTGGTACATATGCCGGGAAGGAATAATCATGGCGGGTTGATGCAGCACAGATGCAAGATACCACTTCTCCCCCAAAACCTTGCCTTTTTAACAAAGGCGAATGACCACACATCCAGCCTGTGCTCTCACCTGAGGTTCTCAGCATCTGGGCTTCTCTCTGGTTGTGCCCAACTCGGCTTCACTTCAACCCGGGGTTTGCATTCTGCACTCACTGGGCTGATCAAACTTCAGCCAACCAAGCCCAACCGTCTCCCTGCTTGTCATCAGCTTCTCCTGTCCCACCAAGACAGACACTTCAATGCTGCCTCAAATCAGTCTGATTTCCAGTGCCAATTATACAGCACGTTGATGGCAACCACCTGCCAACGCTGAGTCTTTTGGTTGGTATCTGACAGACGTTGGATGTGAGGGGCGATGCTGTGCTCCAGCTTGGGAGATAGATCCCACCAGCAGGACTCTCTCACCAGTTAAAGTTCCTTTAGCTCTGAATCATCAGAATAATATTGCTCCACAAAGAAATTTCTAAAAACAGAAGCTCAAAATTTAAGAATATTCTCCCCAGGCTGACATTATCATTCAAATTTAGCTTCTTTGTGATCTTTTTCATTTGTGAATCTGAAAGTACTGTGTAAAACTGGGGAAACTGGGACAAGAAAGAAGGAATCTGTTTCACCAACGTTGCACAGAAGGACAGAAACAAATCCAGAAGCAGAAAGCACAAATCTTGCACTTTCCCATTCAGAGTTACTCTGACAGGTCCTACCTACCTACAAACAAAATTAATATCTAAAGTAAATTGCAACTCAGCTCCATGTAGCCCTAAATGAATTAATTGACCACAGAGAAGCTTAAAGACATTTACAAATGCATTCACTTTTTTCCTACCCAGAATAATCTATGAATTTGAGTTGCAACTTGTTCTTTCCAAATTTCTATGCCTAAAGACACATGCAAATGATTCTCTCCTAACATCTCTGTGTCATAAAGAAAGATTTTCATCATATCATCATTTAAAATTAAACCTAGAAAGACAGAAGCCAGGGGATTCGCTGATCTTTTAGCTCTTCACGATTTGCGGGCAAACGCACACAATTATATCACAATGCTTCAATACAATAGACAACGTAGCTTGAAGATACCTTAAAATAAACCAAACTTGACTGTGTTGGTGAGCTATTGTGATAAAAAATTAACATGTTTGGGAAAGTCTGATTTGCATTACACAGTGCCTGTAATCAAATTACCCCTCAGTGTTATGCCGTGTCACAGTGTGTGTGAGACGTGGCTGTCAGAGAGGCGTCCGTACGCGCTGCCGTTCCACCCAACCTGCCTCCCTCTTTAAGCCCCCGTGTGTGCGCCTCGGAGCCACCGCAGCCAAACGGGGGGGGAGACACCGAGGTTGGCAATTCAATTCCATTCAACCTTTCAAGAAGGAAAGAGCAGATAAGCTCCGCTTGTTCGTGTCAACGATAATATTCAGCGCAGCCTAAATCTAATTCAATGGGTTGGCGCCCGCTCTCTTGTCACAATTGTCATTTCCGAGCCCGCTCCCCCGCCGCCCCCTCCCCGCTCCGCTTGCGGCAAAACTTTCTGAAGTGCTTAAAAACCCCTTAAAACCACAGCCCCCTCCCCGGCGGAGGGCAGTGGGCCCAGAAGGAGCCCCCGGGGACGCGGCTGGGCCCACTCAGGTGGCGGCTGCCGGCCTCCGTCCCCGCTGACCTCCATGGCGGCCACAGATGTTGGCGGCCCTTGGGGCGCCCGTCGGAAAGCGGGGCGGCGAAGTAGGCCAGCTTGCGGGAAGGCTGTCACCCACAGCCCATGGAGAAACGCCGGATAGTTCCCACTGGGCTGTGGTCGGCTAGGAAACGGCAACTTATTAATCTTGTGTCAGAGGGCCAGCTGCAAGCCTGGCAGTTACCATATTTCACCACCAACTCCATGTCTGGACAGCCATTGTCTTTTTTTTTTTTTTTTTTTTTATGAAAAACTCCACAAATCAGCTGCTTTTTTCCACCCCCACCACCTCGACGTGCAGGAGCGGAGCCCGGGGGCCGAGGTGGCCGTGGCGCATCATCCTCACGGCGCTTCAGGTTTGCTAATTCAGAGCCACCGCTTTAGTTCCCAACTTTAATGATATTCCCTCAGCATATCACTATGGTTGCCTGGCGACCGGATTTGAGCTAGGCCTCTCATTTGATTCCCACACATCAGACCCTGAAAAGCACTTTTTTTTTTTTCCTTTTTTTTTTCTTTTTTTTTTTTTTTTTTCCTCCCTCGGCTTTTGATTCCGGCTCCTCTGAAACCCTTCCCCCTGCGGTGCCGGTATGGGTGGGCAGCGCGGCGGCAGAGCGAGGCCAGGGGTGACGGGAGGCCTGGAGGCTCCTGGTCACACATCAAGGCCTGGAAACAAAGCCGCCAGGAGCCCTTCCTGACAAACACAAATTCCCTTCAGAAAAAAAAAAAAAAAAAAAAAAAAAAGCAAATTTGGTCTTTCCCTTCGTAGGCGTGGGTGTCATTTTAAGACTTTCCTCAGACACTTTACTAAATCTGACGCTTTCCATTGTTTTTTTCCGGCCGTTTCTCACAAAAGGCTTCCTATTATCAACAAGTTGCTATTGGAGTAAGCAAACAGCTTGTGAAGGCCTGAAATAATCTAATAAGCAACGGTCTTGCGTGCTTTATGTACCCACATCTTTATAGGATACAAAGTTTGTTAGGATAAATAATTTTCCACTCTAGTTTGCTTAGCTTCAATTAAAGCACCCTTTTAAAATGAATGGGTTTGCTCAGCTCTGCGCCCTCCCCCCAACCATACATGCAAACTCACTCTGCAAAGTATAGTATAGCCATAAATACGTTTTTCATAAGCCGTTCTAGCCCAGACAAAAGAATTTTTAGAACATTCCGTTTCCTAGTGCAATTACAGGTCTGATCAATACGACGGGTACAAGGGCTACATTGACTTTCTTATTCTTCTCTTGGCTACGACTGAAAGTCTTCACAAAGTTAAAGGATTGACTTCACTGGAAGCCAGATCAGCTTACACCAGCTTAAGGTTTAGTCCTGAATCTTTAATGTGCTGTGGCAAAAAAAACCAAAAAACACACAACCCACGTTGTTACCTATAACAAGTATTCGTCAAAGACTTTTACAAACAAACCACAGAATTATTTCAGTAATTAAAAAATGTCATGCTAAAATAACACAAATCAGATGTATACGCATATATATAGGTGTATATATATATATACACCTCTCTTTATATAAGTATATACGCATATAATACATAACAGAAACCATTTTCAGAGATTACCGTTGAGGAACATGCAGTTAGCTGGGTAATTTACTGAAGGTTTGACATGAGTACTGCAGAAGTAGTTTAAATATGATGTTCTGCTTGCTTGCATGGATTTCAGGTCATTCCCTTTGCAGCCTGTTGGTGGATACGAAAATTCAGTTTGCCATAAACCACTACTTAAATGTCTACTAGTGCTGAGCACAGTCTCACTGGAGTTAATGGCCACACATCAGCAGCAGGAGTATATCAAGCCTCGTTAGCCTACACAGCACCCAAATTGCCTCCTCTTTTGTACTGATTGCAGTCTCATGGTGTTTACAGATCTTCAAAAATCCCCAACTCCTCAAGTTATTTAGTTACAGGAGCTCATTATTTTTTAAAGAAGTTCATAGCCATTGTGTTTGAAGAAAATGTGAATCGTTGTTCAAAAAAAACAACAGACAACTGAGAGTTCCTTATGCTTAGAGGTTTGGGATTTCGTGATTCTTCATAAAGCTTCCATATTGCAGGGAGGGACACACATTCTCTGTATATTATCTGTCAGTCCTGGCTATCCCTGATGAGGGACACTCAGCTTTAACTTGTCACTATCACAACCCAGGCCAAGAGTGTGTTGGGCACCAATTATCCAGACAATGACTACCTGAGACTAGAGATCTCAGGTGCGAAGTGCAGAACCATTTGACTATAGCATGGTGAAGGAAAAAAATAAGACAATGACTAATATGAAACCATTTTTATATTTACAGGGTACAAATGATGTAGTGGGATTTCAAAGTGCCCTCGGTTGGTCCCCCTCTTGCCAGAAATGAGATCTCACTACAATATATGGAGGATTTTTCAAGTGATTGTGTCCCGAGGGATGGTCATTCTGTGGTCCAGGCTGAAGAGCAGAGCAGACTCTTGGGCATAATCTGCATCACAGCGGCAGAACCACCTCATCCCTCCTCACCCTGTCCTGGGCTTCCCAATCCTCATGGAATATAGAGCTGTCTCCTACAGTCCAGCCCATGTCCCAACTCATGACATTAGGGTTACCTGACAGGTATGTTTTGCACTACCCGTAACAACAGCATGCTATGCCATTTATTGCTGGTTACATCCACACTTGAGGTTCTCAGCTGAGAAGTTCAGTTCCAGAAATGGAACTTGTAATTGGAAATAATCACCTTAGAAAAATCTATTGAGAAAAAAGGTTTCCAGCTAGGAAATGTAGGGTATCCGTTGCTAAATCTCCCCAGCCATGCAGAAAAGTCTCAAAAGCTAGTAAAGTAGTCACACTCTGTATGTCAAATTAATTTTCCAAGGAGTTGTAGACATACAAAACAAGGAGTTTCTTTTATGAGAGACCATGCTGCTGGTGCAAGCTATCATCTCTGCGTGCTGACTCCTACAGGACAGAAAGTGAGTTCTGGTGCAGGAGGAAATTGTTCTGCAGATCTGCGCTAGAACAAACTGTGCTCAGTTACTTCAAGAACAACACTATCAGAGAAGCATCTTCATTTTCTCATGGATGGGAAGGAGAATTTTGCTCACTGCATAACATTTCATGGGAAACGCAATTTAAAAAATGCCAGTATATTGAATGCTTCAAAATATATTTTGACTACTCTAGTTTTAATTAAATGTAGCTCAAACGCAGCTAATGAAACGTATGCTCACGTGAAGGTGGAAAGGATCTGCAGATGTCCTCGCTGGGAGAACAGATGTCTGGTCTTGTGTCAGAGCTAAGAGTACAACTTGTAAGCTTTCTCTCTCTCCCTTAAGCCAGAGCAGGTACCAGATCCTTACCCTTTACTCAGCAACAACTAAGTCTTCCCAAGTTAACAGATTTAAACTCTTTTCTTTTTTTAAATCAATCATGTGCAACAGCTGTTATCACTGAAGACTCACTACCTGCTGCAGCATTTCTCACTTACTTATTAAGTTGTTAAGGAAGCCGTTTCATACAGTACACTCCTGACATGTTAAAAAAGAATGTTTTCAGATTACTGTTCAGGCTTCATTTTTCTTTTCGCTGAAAGTTTTAATTAATACATTAAACACATTGTAGCTGTGCAGATGGGTAAAGGAGATATCTATTTATACATTCTATTGATTCAGTTATTCTAATGTTTAGTAGCATTATACCATACATGCAACAAGAACATGGTGCCCTTTGAGAATTGCTTCCATATTGTTGAGTCTAAATTGAAATACACACACACAATCCCCATCTGCAACGGGGTGTATATCACAATAAATCACACTCCCCACACCCCTGCAAGTATTTTTGAGAAAGAAAGGTAAATGTTCAATACCGCTTCGCTGCCAAAGGCAGGCTCCGGAAGGTGCACTCTGGAAATAGGATTGCCCTGTAGTTATCTCTCATCCTTCTACCATCTGGGCAGAGCACCCAAAAAGGTACATTTGCCCAGTGCTTTATTCTCTCATGTTGCAAGGAACTAAGTCATTAGCATCACTTCAGTTTTTGTTCAGTTCTTTTGATGTACCACAGTATAGTTTTGGCTTTGGGTCTTCACTACCGGTCAGAAGCTTGGTATGGAAAGCCTATTGGGGACTGTGATAATACACTCTGGATTTTTCTTAGCTGTTAATTTAATTTTATGGTTTCCATTGAACACTGGGGAGCGGATTTGACAAACTGGGGAAGCTCTTCTGTTTTCTGTGATCCTAAATGAAAGGCAGAGAGCATGGCTACAGTCAAAGTGAGACTGTGTGAGCACACAGAATTATTACTTTCTTTCGCTATCCATGGAATCTTTTAGTTGTCTAAAAAGCCTCTTGAATATAAAAAAAAAAAAAAAGGTAATTATTTCTTTTACTTTTAAAGAATGTAATCAGGTTTTAATACAAAAATGGACATCATCAGCTTCAGAGCTGCTTCCTCAAAAATAAAAAGTAGTTCTGGGCACACTGTCTGTATATAAGATTGTGTTGCTATTCATGGTATATTTAGAGTCCCAGATTTTAGAAAAAATTCTGTGTTGACTGATCGATAAGACATAAAACTGAACAACTGTATAAGGGAAAGGGCAGGCCCAGCATTGGGCATTCAAAGGGAATGGACTGGAGAAGTAGTACATCACATTCTTGTGTTTCAGGAAACAAGACAGGTTAAGAAACTCTTTGCCTAAAACACGACTTTTACTTTGATGTGATTTCTTTTAGGTCACACAAAGTTTGGCCCAATTTCCTCTGATTTGGGATCCAACCAGTAATGAATCAGAAGCGGAACCGAGAATAGATCTAAGGAGTTCTGACTCACAAGCCACCTCTTTCTCAAAACACCCACTCCCTCCCAATCAGACAGACGTCCCTTGTTTCTAAATAAATGCATTTAGTTACAAAATGGATTTATTTATTTTTAGCAAAAATTGCTCATAGTGACAAAATTGTCCATTCAGTTAATGACAAAATACGTTCTGTTGCATAAGATTTGCACTCGTGCATAAAATTGCCGCTCTTATCATAATTAATGTATAGGTTGAAATTATAAGACATCTAGAGATGCTGATGTGTCACTGTCTGAACACCCCCATTTCTCTTCTCCACTCGTCTCTCACCCTTTTAGAACATGAGAGTATATCTAAATACTATGAGAAGTCACACGCACGCCAAAAAAATTGCATTTGTATGACTTCAAGACACAAAACCCAGCTGCCCGCATCAACCCGGTACGTCTCTGTCACCCTCCCAGGGCAGACCTCGCAGTGACTGTCACCTCCCTCCCTGAGCTAACAGAGCTTGATCCCTTCCTTCAGACCATCAGGGGATGTCCGTGTCTGGAGCATACGCTCCTGGGCATCACCTTTGCCATTGCCAACCTTCGCATCTGGGTTACGCCAGCCAATGAAGAGTAAATTCTGAACCGGTTCCTACTCCTTACAAATATCTCCAGTCAGAAATCCTTCATCTGCACATGTTGTTAAATTAAGATCTGAGAGTGATGCACGGAATTAAAATGAAGATAAAATTATCTCACTGTGATTTAATTATCTCAATTATGCGAGTGGAATAGTGCACTGGCTGCCCTGATGTAGAACCTCCTCTGATGAACAAGCCATGCTGGATAAAATAAATAGCAAGTCAAATCATTGCATAAAATTTGAAAAGAAATTAATCCCAAGGATAAAAGACACTTTAATTTCCTGTCCTCCACTCCTCCCTTTTCACTTGCACCTTCTAGAGTCAGAAATTAAAATATCTTACCTTAGCAAAAAACCTAAGCTTCTGTCCTAAATAATACATGTTTATTTAAAGCACAACCTTATTGTAACAGAAGTCCCATGGAAAAAGCATCCCTTCCTACCTGTGGGTTACAGAAGGGATCGGGGTGCCTGGGAAAACTCTGAATGAACTTCCAAACATACAGGAAGTCTCTTCACTTCCTCTGCTCTTTTCTGAAATGTTTCCAAAAGAAAATAACCTTTAGAGTGCACAGAGGATCTGAAAACATGTTTAACGCTGACAAAAGACTCCCTTTTTCTTTTTTTTTCCTTTGTTTTTTCTGCAAGCATTGAGTCATGGGGAGAGAAAATGACTTGCCCCAAACTTGTGCCAGAGCCTGGCCAGCCCCAGGGCTCTGCCTGTTCCGTCTCCAGCCCCGTGTTTTAGCCAGGAGAGCACCCCTTTTCCCTGGCACTCATATATATGTATAAGCAGTGTTTTCTTTTTCATGTCATTATATCAGGTACCTTACAGAAACCACGGATAGATTAGAAAATGAAGGTGGGAGGCAATTTCTGTCACCAGCAAAAGCTGAAGTGATCCAGTAGGTTTGGGGCCACTTTCTGGTTTAACGTGTTTTTCTGTGAGCAGGTTTCCAAAGCCTGCTCTAATTCCCTGCTCTCTCACTGTATGGTGTGAATGAATGCTAAAAATAATACAAATTCTATACTGTGGCTACGCGTTCCATCCAGCTTGGGTTCGTGTGTGATTCCTGTGAGGCTGCCACAGCACTGACACTCAGAGGAACTGTAACAATGGCCTATTTTTGCGTAGTATAGATCTAGAACATGGATTAAATGTATTTTGTACATAGCCTGGTCTTGATCTCCTTAGGCAAAGAGTTACCCCAAGTCAGTGACATTTCATCTGATGTGCTCAGGACGAGATCCAAAATATTTAATTACAGAAGACAGGAGACGGTACAGTGCCAGAATATAGCCACGAGGAGATGAGGTTTCCCAGTAAAGGTATCTTACCGCAGAAGCAAAACTGTTCTATTTCCAAAATAGACCATGAATAAACAAAAACATGAGCCAACGTATTTCTCAAGGGATGTTCATTCTTTATGCCAAAATCCATCTCCCCACATATCTGGTCCCCTTGGCAGCTTTCAGTTAAAACCAATCCCTAAGCTAAAGCTTTCTGTCTATAATTTGGGAAACAATTTCATCTGGAAGAGATGAATAGGAAACAACATTTATTAGGATAAAACTGTCCCTTTAATTACACATAACCAAATTTGCTGTCACCTCTTACACGATATGTCCACGGTCACAAAGAGGCAAAATCCCAAGATGAGCAGCGATTGCTAGAGGCAGGAGAGAAAGTTCCTGCGCCATCCCAGGAGTACCTTTGGTACACACTCAGGAGCATCCTTGTCGGTGAAACAGTGAATTGCCCTCTCGTGGAAAGTCTGAGGTTTTGGGGGTTTGGGGTTTTTTGGTTGGTTTTTCAGCACATAAATGCTCTGTGAATAGCAGGTCTAGAGAGCTTGTTGTAGCTCATGAGGACAGTAAGGACTAACACGTTCCACCTTACGGAGACAATGCAAGGAGTGCCTTCCCTGGGAGACAAACTCATCCCAAGAGCATCCTGAACTGAATGGGTAAAGGCTGCAACAACAGAGACCTTCAGGGCAAACTCAACACCGGAGCTTCTCAGCTCCCGCAGCCGAGCACAGATGGACCCTCTCGGCGTACACCGAGGAGACACTTCTTGGGAATATTAGAGCCATTTTAGGCTTTCGTGCTTTGGAAAAACAAGGCCAAAACATTAAACCTCTTCGATGGATCAGACTTGAAATACAAAATGGGACATGAATGTAGCTGAGGTTAAAATTTAAAACTGTAGAAAGTCACTTTGTGCAGAAGTTGAGAAGACGAGAGTTTGAAGCTGCTCTGCTCCAGGGGCTGAGAGCAGCAATTACATTTATAAAAAGGAATTATCTAGCTTATTAAAACTTCACAAGCTTCTGTTGTCTGTGGGTCCTCTGAGGGATACTCAGCAAATAGGGGGGGGGGGGGGGCGGGTTTCCCCACTTTGTAAATAGTGAATGAATAAGAACCTAGGATGAAGTGCCAGCTTCATTTACAGGGGCATGATCAGAGGCCTTATAAGTCTGAGAGGGTTTTTTAGCCGAAGTTTTGCACACCCGCCTCAGCACCAGATTCATAACCTAGAGTTTTTTGTCTAAGTTTAACGTAAATTAAGTACTGATTCACCATATGTGCTGCAGTGGGAGTCAATAGGAGCTTTGCCACTGATTTAAAGAGAAGCAAGGCTGGGGAGACAAGCATATCTTGGCTGCTGTTAAAATAATAATAGAAAATACAAAACAATAAATAATATTTGATGGCTTAGTTAATGGTATTTGTGTTTATAACTATTAGCCGTTAGAAAACAGACCCCAAAATGATGTCCAGAAGAACAAATTCTCTATACAGTAAGTGCAAAAAACAATTTAGTACATCTTTTAAACAATCAAAAAAGAACTAGGCAAAGTGCATTTTGCTTTATGAGAGGGGATATTAAAATTGATTATTTGCAAGGGCACAGTCCCTGTCTCTTTTAAAGCAAACGCGTAACCACCAAATAAAAAATAAATAAATAAATCTAAATGCCCTGGACCAGCTGGAACGGGGCTTCCCTGATTCCCAGCGACTGGAAGCACGTCCCACAGATTGGGTCCAATCCATGGAAGCATTTCTACCGGCTCCATCCCAGCGGGTCTGTGCCCACCACCACCCGTCCCCAGTTCCTCTGAGCTCCTTCCAACCAGCCCCGTGCCACCCCGGCAGCGCAGACCCGCGCAAGGACAACGCGCTCTTGTCACAGGGGCTGCCATGGAGCCCTCGGTCGCAGGTCTGTCTGTCTGTCTGTCCCCCTGGGGCTCGTCCCCTGGGCTGTCCCCAGGCAGCGGCACCTCGGATGCCGAGGCACTGATGTAAGCCTGGGGAATGAGCTCGCCCAGAAGCGCCGAGATTAGCCCCGTTGCCAGGCTCTGGCCGCTCTAACCCCCTTTTCCACTCCAGTGGGCTGAGCTTTTGACACTCTGAAAAGCACCATTTAAAATTAATTAAAGCTCCTTATTTCGTACCAAAATCTCACCGCTACCAACCCTGTTTATTATGTTTTATGCAGGGTGGGGGGGTCCAGTCCAAGCAAGGTGTTCCAGGCTGCGCTACCAAAATTCAGGGAGGAGGAGATATTTGCAGTGTAAACAGGATGTGAGCGGCTTTTCCACAAATCACAGGTTTTGCACAGATTACGGGACTCCTCTGGTGGAATTCCCACGTTACACTGCAAGACAAGGCAAACTTTCTGGCAACAGCTTCTTAGGGAGATTTATTGTATTATTTTTACTACTGCACACAACATTGTAAAGTTTTACTCGTGGCCTATGCCAAGTGAATTTTAAAAATAATTTGCTATGATCTGTCATAAAATAGTTTAACACATGTATGATCAAGCCAACTATTTTCCAGTCTATTTGCTACAGCTGATTTATGAATATATTTTTTTATACAGCTGGAGGCAAATATTTTCTTTTGGCTTCCTCTCCTGAAAGATCTTCTGCCCATCTGATAAAAAGCAAAAAAGGAATCTGAAGATTCTGATACTGCGTGTTTGAACTGTCACCCACACGACAGCGTAACGCTGCCATGTAAATCTGGGCAGGCAAAATTTTATCAGAGGGCTGCTCATTGTGAAGGAGATCACAACAGTGAACTAATCCAGCGCGTGAAGTGTTCTTCAACACTTCATATTTGGCAAACAGCAAATTTCTGAACTATCTACCCACATGTAAATGGGATACTTGATATTCAAACTAACAGCAGGTTGTCCCATACAAAATAGTGTTCTTAAAGCATCAGGCGCTGATTGTGTAACACTCAGCACTTCCACAGCGGTTTCAAATATGATGTTGACAAACACTGAGCAGGAAAAAATGTCACACGAGGGGTCCAGAGGAAAATGGTCTAAAAGCAACAGCTAGAAGCAAGCCCCACTTTTGGGGCGCAGCGGCACAAAACCGAAGGCAGCCGCTGCATTCATGATCCAGCGAGCTCAGAGGATGCCCGGCTCGTCAAAACAATTAGTCTGACACATCATTACTCATACTGGAACAGCTTCACTTCGCATTGCTTTAGACAGGGCAGCAGCATAATAGGCTCTTCAGGGGCTTACAGGGAAAAAAATCGCTTGGATACAGATGCAGTTACAACTCTGTGAAATCCTCCTTTCTGAACAAAAACTAGAAAGAAGGGAATTTTTAGATGGAATTTGCGTTATGCACAGAGATGGCTGCGGAAGGACAGACAATAGCAGCTCTGGAAGTTGTACATTTTTGTAGATCCTGTTTTTTCAGTTACTCACAGAGCAAATAACAATTTATTCTACTAGAGAAGACATGTCAGAATCTAACCCTGAATTTAACATCTTAACTCTTCTAGTCGACAGTGCCAACTTTAAATCAATGATGTGATTACGCCAATTCCCTATTGCCAGAATGGATAAAGCAAGGAAAAGAAAACAACATACCAGGAGATCTTTCTTTTTCACATTCATTGTGTGAGTAAACACTTTCTTAAGAAAACTTTCCTTCAAGAGGAAGACTAAACATCTGTAAGCATGTTTATATCTATAAATATCTATAGTACTTATTTTAACAGAGCAAGTGAATATTCTTTCATCTGAGTCTATGACAGGATTCTTCTCTGCTTCTAAACATCCTGACTTGCACAAAGGTCCTTCCACCAGTTAAACCCACTTCCCCATTAGGTATAAAATGCTTCCAAATCAGAACAGCACGGTTTTATGTACTACCACCGGCATAAACAAACAGCAACACAAGACATAAGGCAGTAGAGAATCAGGCACTGAGCACTATGATCCCATGAGAAAGAGTCTCCAGAACATAAATGCTGCTACAAGTTCTTTTTGACCAGAAAATTCTTCCCATACATCTCCAAGAGCTGAATCAGGCCAATGACAAAGATTTCTATTCGGGGTACACAAGTGCAGACTCCTCTGAGATCCCAGTGGAGATCAAAAGGGGCTCAAAAGCCCTGGCACGGCGCAGACTGAGCCCTAGAGTCACTTCTGCTGCAAACCCAAGTGATTTAAGATAAATAAATCACAAATAATATGTCTCTGCGTTGTTTGCACATAGACCTCATTGATGCTTCCATAGACCCCGCTTCAGCATCTCCTCCTAGCCCTGTGCCACTGAACTCTTGGCAGGTCGCAACAGCAAACCAACCCAGTGGTGGATCTCCAGTTAAAATATCTATCATACTCCCTTTTATCAGAATTATTTTTAATCTGGCAAAGTTTGTATCCACGCGTGCTGCCTTCTCCCCACAACGCACCCACAAACTGTCTCGCCAATGCAACGGAGGGGCAAGCCCACTCCCCACCAGGAGGAGGTGGCCAACAGATTTGTGAGCTGGTATTTGGCTTTTTTAAAGAAAAACATACATCTTATGCAATGCCAGGCACACTCTCTGATCCTTAAATTAGCAGTTCACAATTCTTTTCAGAAAAATGCAAGTGTTGAAGCCCAGTATTTGCTTCTGCTGACATTTGTGCTGATAAAATTCATCTACAGACATGCTTGTGGAGACTGAAAACAAAGCGGGAGCCAAATAAATTTGGAAAACTGACATGGAAATGCCACCCTGGGTCTTCAATTCCAGTTTCCTGGTATTATTGCAAAATTTCTTACATAAAGTAGTCAAGATTCATGTAAAAATATATATTGGCCTATTTTCCCCATGGGGAAAGGTTGTTCTGATGGTCAGAGTCTTCTCATCTTAAGCCTGACCCGTCGTGGCCAATGCCTCCTCAGGTCAGCACTAGTTCTTCACCACACCTCCATTTTGCTTTTTTTTCTAAGAGAGAAAATATCCCTTCCCGAGAGGGAAAAGAATTAATTATAAAAGAAGTTACGAAAGATTAGAGATTAATTTTGCACCAATGCTAGGATTTTTACCAAACTATGCTAATAAAAAATGTTTTGGACATTAATATAGACCCCTGTGCTAAGGATTTAAACACATCTCATGGAAATTTCCGTCAGCTTTTGGGTGTGTGTGGAAATAAAGAACTGGACTTGACTTTCCCGTAAATTTTATCTGCTCTCCTCAGAGAAAGAAGGGTCCGTGGTGTCCCTTTATCTCTCTGGCTAAAGGGAACCAAACCAAGAGTTGTCAAATCACACCACCACAGAAGAAATCCCTCTCACCAGTCAGTTATATACAGCATTGCCAAACGAGCATTAATAAATTGGGAATTTTTTATATTAAGCAAAACAAAGAAAAAATCTCAGCCTACCAGGGACTTGTTCTTTTTCATCCCTGCACTCACCTTGACCATCTATCACTGCGTGTTTCTACCTTTCAGCATCCAAAGGCCTAAAACACCAACTGATGCAGCAAACGAGCCTCTACCTGTAACCGATCTGTTGATAAATCTCCCTCTGCTTGTTCCATCCTACTGACATGACAGATTTCCTTCCCCCCGCTCACACGGCGTAGCACAAATAAGTGTCTAAACAAAAGCAAACCATCATCAGCACACATTCTCTTTTCTTGTCAGAACAGAATCGACAAAGAAATAATCCCTCGTTGAGAGTTTTCTCTCTTTCCCCCCCCTGCTTAAAAGACGACGAACATTTGCTTCCCTTGTTTTCCCAAACAAGTCTTTGAAAAACATCCATTCATCCTGCAGGCTTTCGGAAGTTTACTGATCCTATCGGCTTAATAGCACACTGCTCCACTCAAAGGAAGGCACTAGTGCTCTTGACTATTATGTCCTTTTTTTAAAGCGCGGTGAAGACATCAGGCACTCCAGCACGTCCTTAGTAGCCTACCGCAAATTAAATAACGAGATATAGCCAGGAGTTACCGGGACCAGCCAGTAATTTTTTCACCCCCCTGCTACATTTTACAGATTTATTTGCATGGTCAGAAGGAAATGCTGGCTCGGCATCCAGCCGGGCTGCAGTCGTGATGCTCAAAGGGAAATCCTTTCCATCGCCAATGCACAGATGAAGGGTTGAGGTCCCAGTTCGGGTCCACGCACAGGCGCTGGGATTTGCTTATTTCGGGAGATTTTGGCCCTTCAGGAATAAGCATCTCATATCAAAATCTCTCCGTCCCCCAGGAACTGAAAGGCCTCACCCCTGCATTTTGGATTCACTATGAGTGAAATGGCAATGCATGGTTTATCTGTGTTTATTGAAGGAGGGAGCAAAGTTGCTACGAGGAAAAGCACAACGTTTGTGTCCCTCTTTCTCTCCAGGATTTTCGGGTGGATGCTACTGGCCTTGCATTGTGCCTCCTGCCTAAATCCTCCCATAAAGGCAAGGTGGGCTCTTGCTGTGTAAGGGCCACACGGGAACTGCAAGAAGACAGGTCCCATATCTCAACCCTCCACGTTTGCTATTATTTATAGGCAAACTGAAAAGATAATTGTTTCCAGTACGAGCGGTTTAAAAGGTGTGTCTCTCCTTTTACATTGAGACTTTGTGGAGCAGCTTTCTGCAAACAAGACAAAAAATTCTTCGCCTGCATCAGTGAAGGATGATATTCCTCAGCCTAAAGGAAAATATCCTAATATTTTATTTTTTTTTTAATTTCTCACAGTTATAAACAGACACTGCTGTGAAATAACAATATCCAGCTGATTAATTAAACCGCCAGCAGTACAGGAAAATTATAGCCCCACCAAATATCAGTGTTCAGCCCAGGGGGGCCAAATTCTACTTTCATTTCTATTGAAAGGCTCCAGAAAATTCAATATTCTTATTGAGGTTTTACAGCTACTGCTGTAAATGGACTCGGAGTCAGACCACGCAGAGGTAATACAGTAAATGTCGCTAATGACGGTTAACATCAGGCTCTTACACATTTGAATGCACAGCTGTACCTCGGCTTCTAAGACTGTTTTTTATTTCAACCCCTTTCTGCTCTAAAATAAGGGAAAATAAGAAACTTGGCTATTAGTTTTATATGACAAAATACAGAACACTTTAATGAAGGTGAATCTCTTTGGCAGATCCTGAACTTGTTCTTCTCATTCCCGTTACTACGCTGCAAAATTTCCACACCAGTAGGCATGGACAGAAGGACAGATCTGGAAAACTTCCTGACTTAGGTCTTCTGTAGCTCCCTAATAATTACAACTGTTCTGAGGGACATGATATGAAAGTGCCTGCTTCATTTTAAGCCTAAAGTTCAGTTAAATCGACGGCATGTGAAGACACACTGATTCAATGGAATGCTGAGGTTTACCAGGGATACACTCATCTCCATTGGCCTTCAGTGCTTCTAAAAAATACCTTTATTTGGTATCAATGGATATGATACCAAATAAATAAATTTATTGGTGTTTGGTGTATATTCCATAGCGCTATTTCAATAAATAATTGGCTAACTGGCAAATTGAAAGGGTAGGGAAGAAACAAATGGCTTCAAATTAAAATTTCCCCATTTTCCCACAAAACCACAGCTATTTTACATCTTGGGTAAATGTTAGAGAAAACATTTTATAACTTCAAATGCAAAAATAAAAACTAAACAAAAACCCTTCAAACTGTTAGAATATAATATTGTGAAAATAAACGTTGACAGCAATCCAATGTTATTAATTCTATTCAATGCACGTAGCTGGAAAAATTCAATATAAATATGAAAATCATTTCAATTAAATTAAATTGACTGCTTTTTAGCAAATAGAGGACATATTTCATTTCACTTTAGAGTTTGCAGTGCCTGAGCATATTTTGTGAGATTTTCATAAAAAGGAAGCAGTTAATAGAAGAACTTGAAAAGGATTGGGAGTTTGGTTTCCCCCCCAATCTCAGACCCTGGCTTTGCTGCTGGGCAGTATAATATACATTTTTACTGTACAATTATAGGTAAATGGATATAGAGAGAGCATTAATATGGATCTCCCATAGCAAGATCCAACACTGAGTCTGTATCTCACTGCACAATCAGACACAAAATTATGACTGGCTGGTTTTAGCCAACTTGTTTTTTTTTTAAGGTGTTGCTCCCACTGCAGTCCATGGCATTTTGGGGTCAGGACACACTGCCTTTTCTGGGGAACGGGGAAGATGAACCTTGCTTTTCTCAGATGAGAGGTATTACTAACTGAAAATATGCCCATTCATGCAAGGAATGTAAGTCTCAAAATAATTAATTACTTTCTAAATTGAAAACCGTTATTAGCTGTCCCCTGTCACAGGTTGTATTTCTGAATAGCACAGTAGTATGGAAATAATATAAACAGCTTTAGAAAGAGAAAGAAAAAATACACAGCATTTTAAAAACGTGTATAACATAACACTGTGTACGATCCTTCCTTATGACCTCTCTTTACACAATTTCAGTGATTTGAAAATTAAGATTCTTGATGAGTCAAACTGCAGCGGATGCCAAAACTATTCAATATCAGTGAAATGCAGTTTAGAGTCAATAGGATTGGCCATCTAATGACGATTAAGTATGCTATAAATTTAAATCTTTGAACTACTTGTTGAGATTTATTCAGGCAGACAAACAAAGATAACAAAAGTCTTTTGTGTGTTTGTCACTCATTTCCGTTGCTCTGTTGTTGCAGTGTCAAATAATGTCAGTTATTTAAGCACAATTAATGTAATTTTAAATTCTCAACAAATTAAATTATAAAGACTAGCAGTCCAAGGAGGACCCTACCCATTTTTCTTGCACATTTTCTTTTTTCCCCTCCCAATTTTGTGGCAAATTTTAAATCAATGAAAGGTTAGTTTCAACCTTGATTCTTAGAGAAACAGCCCATTTTGATACAAAATTAATTTTCTTTTCATTAAGTTACTTCTCCCTCTTTTTGACAAGGAGAAGCACATCTTGGAGTACAATTCAGGAAGACTTAATAATATTTATAACATTTAGAAAAGCTGGAGGGGGAGAGGCCAGATATTCCAAATGGCTCTTTGGAGGATAATTTGTTTTCATTTATTATTGTACATGTTCATTCAGTGCAGGGGTATCTACCTTTTTTAATCCTGTACTTGTGTGGTTATTAACTTCATTTTAGCAGAATTTGAAGGAGGAATTTTAAAACAATGCCACAATATAAATGACCATTGGAGGAAAATCCCAGGCTTGACAAGGAAATATACAGTTGTTTTTATCTCCTTCATAAAAGGATGTTAAGTCCTTCATTTAAAAATCTTGAAAATTAATTCAGGACAGAAAGATTGCCTATTTCTAGTCTTGCTTAATTAGAATGGGATTGGGAAAGTTATTCTATAAAAGCAACTTAAAGCTGGTCCTCTCAAAGCAGCAAAATTACTACCCATTGTGCCTAAATTATGTTGACTGTGTTGAATGTTATACAATTTAGGAGGAAGGGCGTGAGATATTTTACATTTTGTGAGATCATACCTCAAGACTTAGTCCAGCATCTAGAATTTCTTTGCAAGTAATAAAGACAATGATCCATTGTGTACTTCTATTACTAATTATTCTGTAAAGATTGTCTGTTCCAAAAGATAATTAGAAGGGGTGAAATTTAATTCCATTAAACAGAACTCAGCTGGGACATAATGAAATTTTGTTGTGAAGTAGTAGACTGACTTTGAAGCCAAATAAGAAGCTTTTACATCGATGGAATGAATAAGATTGTAGAAGCTCACACCTTTTTTTCTCCCTTTTTTCCCTGCACAGGCAGCATTTTAAAATAATTAGACTAAGATGGAATTATACTTGCAACAACTTTAAGTTCTCAAATATTTCGGGAAAAAGGAATGGCATCTTCTGCTTTTGCACAGATTGATCCTTAGTATTTGTCAACAAACCAGGCACAGGACAGAAGAAACCAAAGTGACTTATACAGCACAAAACTCCCCCCATTCCTTAACTCAACCTCCCAGGTATTGCAGGGAATATAAACAGCCCCACTGCTGCCCAAAGTAGCCCCATCCAAGGTTCACCCCAAGCCAGCTCTGGGTGTGGGAATACCATCAGGCCGGTTCCAGGTCTTGATCACTTTTCCAAAGCATCTAACTATAGCACGCTTTGCTGAGAGATGATTTGGCAGTGTGGACCCCTGTCCACCCAAAAATAGTCCAAGAGATCCAATGCAAAGCTGGAGAACTTGACCACTCTGCCTAGGCCCCCAGAGCAGCCAGCACTGCTGCATGAAAAGAGGTGGTAGCGAGGGGGCACTTGGTCTCTTCCCCAGGTAACAGGCCATAGGACAAGAGGAAATGGCCTCAAGTTGCACCAAGGGAGGTTTAAGATGGATATTGGGGAAACTTTCTTCACTGAAAGGATTATCAAGTATTGGAAAAGGTTACCAATAGAACAGGTTGAGTCCCCGTACCTGGAGGGATTTAAAAGACAGGCAGATATGGTGCTGAGGAACATGGGTTAGGGGTGGACTTGACAGTGTTGGGTTAATGGTTGGACTCAATGATCTTTAAGGTCTCTTCCAACCAAAGCGATTCTATGAGAGATGCGCTTGAAATAATGGCTCATAACTGGGCTTAGGTCTTTATTGTCTCATCTGAAGGTCAGATGAACCTCCTTAATGGCACAGGTCTTATTGTAAAGAAAAGAATGAGAGGAATACATTAGTAACCTATGGCTTTGAGGCTAACCACGAAACACAATGCAGCAGTAGATAATACGCTTGGGAAAACTCTTTGGGAAAATACATGAAGCTGCTTGAAACCAACTTGCTTCAGTTCACTGGCCCAAGTCCAAACATTACATGCTTGAATTTGGCTGACGGGAACATAGAGCTGCTCCTGCAGCGGGATGGAAACGTTTCCCACTGCAGTGGTCATGCCCTAGGACAGTCCTTCACAGGAGCCCGAGCCCTGCACACCCACCCTGGGAAGGAAGAAGGACCGCCTGGCCAAGAGGAGCGTGAAGGTGCAGGAGAGAAACAGAAGCAAACACCTAAACCAGTCTCCCAAGCAGCCTGCGCAGATTCAGCATTATTTTTAACTGCCTGAAGATCATCAAATTAGAGACTGGGATCATTAAAGCAGTGGGTTTAGGAAACATCACACAAGAGGGCACTTCCAGGTCTGATTTTAGGAACTTCACTCCTGCCTGTCCAGCTTGTATGGACACAGCCAAATATCTAAGCACACCCCAACACACCCGCGGAGAAAGGAAATGTTGGAATTACTCTCTTATAGCATGGGAACCAAAATATATAGAGAAAAATCACTGCCCCAAAGTCCCGTTGTTAAGGCTATGCCTTTCTTGACTCCAGGCAAGTGTCCTGAAGACAGGACATCTTTCCTCTCGAGGATCACGCTTTCTCATGAAGCTATTGCCGGGTCTGCACAAAAACCCAAGCAGCTCCTTTCCTCGCAGTGTTCTGAATGGATGCGAGTTTATTTTTTTTAAGACCAATTCCTATTTTATCAGAAAGAGCCATTGCTAAATTCTGAAACTGAAAAGAATTTCAACATACTGTGACCTAATGACAGTGGATGTTAAGAACACATGTGGCTTTTTAGAGCTTTGTGGAACGTTCCCATGAAGAGATACTCCGCAAATGCAGCTTTGTGTACATTTCACAGAACTCTGCCAGCGCTACTGACTTTTACCCGGGTCTGAGCCTTACTCTAGACTGCAGTCACAAAAGAGGGGATTAGTAGGGCTACACTGAGGCTGTCTGTCACATAAATAGCTAATTAACTCCTGATTGGACCCTGCTAAATCCCCATTTCCTTTGCATTTTATCCACCCTCTCCACAAAAATTAGTTCTCATATAGTAGAAAAATAAAAATTGTAATCAAGGGTAGTAATGAAATAAGCCTCTTCCGAACAAAAGTTAGTATATCAATAAGCGACAACAGTGTGTTAATATATTGCATCCTCTTAAAACAGTTAATTGCCATGCTCAAGTCATCACTTCTTAAATGGGACCCCAAAATGTAAAATTGCAACAAAAAAATCTGAGCTGATCTTCAATATAGTGCCTTTCACTGAATTCTTTATAGAGAAAATTTGAAATCTCTGCACTACCTGTTAGCTCAGTGGCACCGGTGCAAATCTAGAGTAAGACCTGAGCTATCGAGTGGCAATATGACAGATAAAATAGCTTTATTCACATTTGAATTTATCTGTTTTTGCATAAACCTATTGTTTATACCAGAATCAAGGCAATCAGAACTACCTGTTCACAGGAGCAAATTTACAGCAAAAAGGGGGCGTTGGGAGATTCCTCCCCACAGGAAAAGCGTCAACACAATAATCTCCCTCTCAGACATTTCCAATAATTGCCTGGTCTCAAGGTACGTAAACACGTACTACATGACCCGAATTTAGCTCTTCTCCATTTCCCAAAAACCAGTTTATCAACTTTAATGCATTTGAAAAATGAAAAGACTACACTTTCTAGGTGCTGATTGGAATAAGCAGAAGAAAAATTTTCAGCCTTCTACTTTTGTTGGAAATATCATTTTCCTGAAGTTCAAAATATGACAGAAGAAAATTAAGGAAGTGTGTGGCTATAAAAAATGAGACAGGAAAAATCTTTACTTTAACTGTCTACGCTGCTGAGCATTTCAATCAGAACTAGTGATTTTTTCTTTTAGAAATACCAAGCTATAAATTTATTTCCCAGCTGCAAGGAGAAATTGCTGATACATAACGTGTCTGATTTTCCCAAGTAGGAGGCAGTTACCTTGAGGTGCTGCACACCCTTAACCCCTCTGTACATAAGACCAAGCCCTTTTCTATATGAACACACATCAAATGTTTACATCACCCAAGTGAAGGAGGATTTAAGAGGTGAGAGTGGGAAGGTAACAGTTTTAAGGACACATCACAAGTGGCAGTGTTAATCATCAATAAAAACAAATTACTGTTAGATAAAGGAAAGTTTCTCCACTTGACAGAAGAGAATGTGACCCTCAGTCTGAATCACAGAGCAAATTGTTTTCACAACATAAAGTCAAAGTTTCTGCAGAGCCTTTGGTTCTCCAGCCAAAGATTGTTACCGAGCTTAAATAGATAACGTAAGTTATAGGAGGAAAAAGCATTGAATACGAACATAAGAAATTACAAAGAAAGTAAGTCAAACTGAAAGCAGAGGTAGGAAACCAACCAAATGGGAATTTCGCTCCCATTATTTCATTATTTATCTCCCCTTCACACCACTGGATATCACCAAAAGTCATAATTGCAAAATTCAGTCTTTCCTACATGAGGAATATTTCTAGGTTAGCTGTGAAGTATATCTGAAACTTGCTCACAAATCATGGCTGACATGGCCCAGCAGTTATGGCCCAGCTGGCCATCAGGCCAGTGATGCCCGGGACATACCAAAACCCATACAGCACCTCAGCAACACCATTTCTGAGCTGCCTCCCTCCTACCAGATTTCAGTTCATGCCAGATTCATCTATGTGAATTCCTGTCGTGGATGTGAAGGAGGGAGAGAGAAGGGAGGGAGCAGTGAGAGAAGATCAGCCACCTTCAGCAGCTAGGTATTACATGAAATGAAAGAGCTCAAGACAGAAGGTCAGGTATCCTCCGTTATTAAGAACAAGCAGATTTAGTCATGGTTCCAAGGCGCTCATTTAAGTGAAATTCAATAGCCATTATTTTATTACCAGCTCCACCCTTCCAATGGATGTGCCGGTCCTACCACTGTCAGCTTGTTGGAGGCACCCAGAAGATGCCTCCTGAGATCTGCAGAGACGTAACAGACAGGACAGAGGGCAACGCAGGAGCAGACTGCATTTTCTGTGAGCTTGTGCATCCCTTATTCAACAGCTTGGTGTTCAAAGAGCAAACAAGCAAAGCAAAACATAATTTCTTGAATCAGGAATCTATCCCAGGCAGTGAGATACCCAGCGTCTGTACCGCACCTTTAACAGACAGTGCTGCAGGTCTCAGGACTGCTCAGAGCTTATTTCTAAGGAATTTAGGATTTTTTTATTTTTTTTTTGCATAACCTTCTTCCTGTTACTTTTTCCCCAGCTTCACTCCATCTGCACTCCCTGTGTCAGAGGGAGGTCTGAGGAACAGGTTGGAAGAAGCCAAGCTCCCTGCTATTACTCATTCTCCTTCAGAAGCAGCAAAGGTGAAATTCTGGCTTTGTTGCAATAAATGGAACGGATGCCAAAATCTTGGAGGGCAGAATTTCACCCTGTCAGGCTGTTCTCTGTGATGTTAACGCAGCCTCCCGATATACGCACACCCTCCAGAGGACAGGGGTTTGCAGGTGGATTCACAAAAACCAACACCAAAGGCAGGAAGGGGAGAGTTCTTCCAGAAACATCTGTCCTCAGGGAACGGGGTTCCCCTCTACAGAGACCCCCCTCACCTCCAGTCTCTCTTTCTTTGTCCTCAAACTCCATTCCTTACCTAAGGAGAAAATCCTGCACAGGCACAACATCACAGACTTCTAGGATCTATTTAATTTTTGTTTCTAAGGTTCTTACAAGTCTCCCAGGGCTGATGGTTCAAAAGAATGGTACAAAATGACCCTTAAGAACAGAGAACTGCAATGAGACTTGCATTTCTCTCAAGCTTTGAGCATGTGCTCAGTGGTTCTAGTATATATTAAAGGACAGAAAGCCCACACCTCGCAATGAGGGGGGAAATCACTGCTAAAGAGGAAATTATCCCTGCTAGACAACAGGAACTGAATCATTTTTGGTGGTCACTTGGCTGGTGGGGTTATTTTTTCATTCTCCATTATTTTTAAAGAGCCTTTCCTTATGCAAAGAAGAGCATTCACTGATCAGCACCAGTATCTCTTTGCTTTTGGTGTACATCAGGAAAATTAAATGGAATATTCTTAGAAAGACATCTGTGCCTGGGGTGACTCACATTTGATCAATCCCTATGAACTGTTCTTTTCAGAGGATGTGCAATTATTTGCTCAGTAAGGCTTAAACTTTTTATTTATCTAATCACCCCCCTGTAAAGCTTTGATCTGAGCTTCCAAAACCTATTTTTCTAACCACTTTAGCTACATATTTTAAGTCTTACTGTCTAATCAACTTCAGCCTGTAAAACATGCAATGTCCTACTTAATGCATCCTATTAGGAAATCAAGCTGCCGCCTGGATTTTTTAGATCTCTCATTTTGCAACCCCGTGAGCCATTTGGAAGCATCATTAATGTCATTATTCCAGGGGGGAAGGAGAGGACTGGCAGCGGCGAGCCCTCCGCGCGGCTGCGGGCTCTGCCCTGCTAACATTTGCAGAGTGACTCAGAGGTGAATCACAGGTTTCTGCAGGTGTACGCCGGGGAGAGCTGGATCCCTTCCATGGCACAGCGGTTGCAAATGTTTACTTCATTAGTTCATGGGGTTACTCAGCAGTCCCAGCCAACTCCATTTCTCAATCTCACTGTATGGCAGTTTAAAAAAAAAAAATTAAAAAATGGGAGTAGATAGCAGCTTTGAAATTAAAAACACAAGCCCAACCGTCAATTTGTAATTAGAAAACCTGAGCGATGTTGGAATGTGAATGGACCTACGTGCAGCTGTCATTAAACACACATTATGAACTATTTCAGTGTATCTAATGGGAGATCTATTATACTCTGCACCCTAAGAGTAGAAGGTACACTCACCGTCCCCTTTCCCACAGCAGGACACCCTGCACGAGGAACGGTCTCCGAGCGGTGCCAGGATGGTTATCTCTGTCCACTGAAAGTGGATTAGCCATAAGAAAACTTACGGTGATGTGTCTACTTAGGAACTACTCCACCAGCTCCTTTGCAGTTTCCAGGTGTTTTACAATAAGCCTATGCATGTGTAAGAGCAGTCGCTTGGGATTTATCGTGGCATCTCCCACCACCTGCTGCTGGTGAGCATCAAACTCCTGCAGCCACAGCTTCTCCTTCCATTGGAAGTGCTCCGGGTGCCATAGGCAGGAGGACATCCCGTGTGGAGGACACCAGGTGGCTGGGTGAGCCCCCCAACATTAAATGTCTCTAAACTAGATTCCAGAAACCACTTATCTACCCATTTCCCTGGTCTATTTGAGTTATTTTGAATCTTACAGTCTTTTGACCTCACATTAACTTGTTCCCTGCAAGATTGTGTCATGGGCAAATGTTATCACTTTACTTCATGTTCCTACTTTAAGGTTATTAACATATAAAGTGAACAAAATCAGGCCCCCTGGGACTGATCCTTGACCTGGGCCGTACTTTAGGTCAGCTCCAGCCAGCATGAACTCCCACGTGTTTCCACTTACAGCAGCTGTTTGTCTTAGATGTAGAAACTTGGTTTTCCCATGGTCAAAGAAAACCCTCTCCTCACCTTTTCATTATTTTGTCTTCTAGAGTATGTTTGATTCCAAGATTCTGGAAACCCTGGCCAGGCTTTTCTCTCTGGTACAAAATCAGTAACGGGTTACAACCAAGTCAGCTCATTCCTGTAATTAAAATTGATCAAGCTCTCTGATACTCAATGGAAATAAAGACACTGAGACCTAATTTTCACTCAAACGAACCTGAGCAACTCTAGGGGGGTAAAATACTGGCTAAAGATTGAAAGGCTGTGAAGAGAAAATGCAGCTTCGAGACTCACAAAAGCTGAAAGCTCTGTTTGTCCCACGTTTCCTCCATGTTTTATGCAAACAGCTGAGATCTGCAAAAGATCTTCAACCAGAGGGCAGAGCAACCACCCCAGCTGTGCCCTCGCTGCATTGTTATATTGACACACTCCCGTAAGGATGCACTTCTAACCCCCAAAACACTTTTCTACATAAACTATGAACTTTTGAAAATAATGCAGGATAACAAAGGAAGCTTGCGAGAGAACAGAGACGCTTGCAATTTGTTCTAAGAGCATCCCAGTGACCCAATACGCTGTTCTTCGTGCTCACATTGAAACTGCAAATAAAATCCAGATAACTTGTAATCTCTGTGGAGCCAGAGTGTTTCAAGACAAAAATGGCCATGTCATGTTTATTAATAAAACGAGCTGGATTATTCTGGCCGAGGATCCTACCTGGTGTCATCTACACATGAAACGAGCTCCACAGACCCTTGCAGTTACAGCAGAGCTGTCTCGGAAACCCTGATGGTCCTTTCCAATCCTCCGCTCCCAAAAGAACAAGCTGAGCCCTAAAGCACCGGGTAACCAGAAGAAAAAAGCCGAGGTGACAGTTGGCACAGACAGATGGAGGCTTCCCAGTGGCAGGATCTGGCGGCAGGAGCCTCAGCACCCCTCAGCAGGCACCCCCGGGCGCCGCGGCACCGGCCAGATTGCGCTCGGGGTGGCACGAAGTTTCCTGGGATAAAATATGAGAGCGGTGTTCCAGCTACCGAGGGGAAAGCCAGGGAAGGAAAATCTGCCCGCTCTCCTCCTCGGCAGAAAACCAGCACCGTGGCAGCTCATCCCGGTGTGTGTGAGCTCCTCTGCCCCGGCAGCGGGGGCAGAGCGACCCCAGGGACCCTGTGTTACTGGGACATAGCGGTGAGAGGAGATGGTGCAACACAGAAACTGTCTGGTCTTTAATTTTGCTGTTCAAATCCAAACCCCATTAGAAAAATGAGAGGCAGGTGAGGCAGGTACTGAAAGCGATGCCGGCTCACGGTCCTGTTTATTTACTAACAGCTCCCCTTAAACATATCTCCTTTCTGGCTTTGCAGATAAAACTGCATCCCACCAAGGCAACGCCTGCACCAACCCCCCTTCTCACTCAGCAGCAACTGTCTACAAAACACGCTTGAAGACAGATTGTTAGATCCCATTAGAAAAGGAAGAGTCACTTAACCAAGTTACCGCCCTAAAATTGGCACCAAATTCTTTCTGGGTCTTACATGCAGACGACGACGGCAAGAGAGGAAAGCAATGGGTTTGAAATCCATGAAAGGGTGAAGCTGAAGCCAGAACAGGGCACTGAGCTGCACATCCCACGGCACCGCAAACCCATTGTTTAGACGTGCTTTATTTCAAAACTATTAGCATGTTCTGCTACACTTACTCAAGTAAACCATAAAAAAAATAATAAAACAACCTTTGTAGAAAGGAGCATTAGCTATTATGAAGCCGTTTCTGCAATGAACAGGCTGCCCCCAGGGTAAATGAGCACTAAAGCTCACTGCAGCTATAAATATCCCGGGTTTCCCATGGCCGGTGAAGCCATGTAGGTGTGCTTGGCATTTCACTTGGGGAAGTGGTGTCCGCTCCCCTCCCGAACAATGCTGTTTGGCAGCTTTTTTCATTTTATCTCACCACAGATCTTTGCCAAAACTTGAATCTGCTCCTGACAGATTAACTGCCACCATAAAAGAAACTGGCTTTTTTTTTTTTTTTTTTTTTCTGATTGAAAGGGTAAGCTTTAATGACAATCTTCTCAAATGGCCTGGTCTTCTCTCAGGCTTGGGGTTGGGAAACGAGGACCAATACAGTTGGAGAGGCTTTAGTTAGTCAGTAACCACACTTTAAATTCAATTATTTGAACAGCAGAACATACTGCGAGACCAGATTCCCAGCTGTTTTGTAACTTATGTTGTCACTTGCACCTGTGCAAAGTGGGCACAGAATACTTCTAATTTGGCAGTTGGGAATTAGACCCCGTATTTACATTTGCTTCCTGATTCCTGACTTTATTCATTAGCCAGCATGTGGTACACAAGCTGATGAATTATTGTTTAGCTTGTTTTCAAAACACATCACTTGCAAACATACTTAAAAAAGATCTGCAATAATTAGCTGCATTTTATTTTCTATGCTAACTGCACCTTTTGGTGCCTTTCTATGTATATGTGCGTACACGAGTACATTTATGGCAGGTTAAATTTAGTCCCTTATGATTAATTTAGGGTCAAAATCAGGTCTGAGTGAATACAACCGTAAAGGCAGAGATTTCAATGGAATTCAATATACTTATACCAGGTCTGAATTCTGCCTTTCGCCACTAGGCACATTTCAGATTTCTAGTGTACAGGGGACATTTAAAATATTGGTTTGTATTCATGAAATACAAGCAAGACTGCAGCTAACTCAATCCTTACATCTCGACCAAGTTATGTTAAATTATCTTGCATTTTCTACAGCTCAAAAGGCACATATCTTCCACACAACAATTTGAAAAGTGTCACAGGGAAAGCATTTGCTCACCCTAATTTACAGAACAACTAGCATCAAAGTTTTAATTAGATTTTAATCTGGGAACCAAAGTGCTACCAGTTCCCTAACCTGACCAGATGGGGTTAGGGGAGATGATGTTCGCACCTCAGGGGATGGGAGAGGGCAGATACCCACATATCTGGGGAGAAACAGCCGCCACATCAAAATTAGGGGCAAAGAAAAATATCTGCACTCAGTTGCATCAATTCTTGTTACATTCTCTTCCAAAAGATGTGTATGAGATACATATACGTTTATGTACTTACACGTCTACATATATATATACACACAAAGTTCAATGAAAATTCCATGCTCAGTCATATAGTACCAAAATCTAGGAGGGGGCCAAAAAAAAGAGCTTTTAGCATCTTCTAAGATTTTAGCCCTTCTCCAGGGCAAAAATCACTCCTAACATTGTATAAAAGGTGACATTATTGCAAAGCTAAGGACTGTTGGTGACACTCTTAAAAATACTTGAGAGAGTTTGCTTGAAATTCTTTGAAATGCACTCGGGTTTTTTGTTTTGTTTAAGTTGGGACGGACAATTGACTATTGTGCAGAGGTAGATTGCATCCCCAACTCGATATTTGTAAAGCAATTTAAAGGTCACTTTAACAATTCCAATAATAGTGACCATTAGTGATTTTGCAAAGAAAACAGACATTGCAAGATAAACCGACGTGCTCTGAAAGTAACTGCTGTTCTTTCTCCTCGATGTTCCTGGACTACCCTTATCCTTGGCGTATCTGATCACCTTCCCGTAGCACAGTGAGGGATGTCACTCGCATGCGGGGCATCTACTGTACCTATTCCTTACCTGTTTCTTTATTTTCTCCCAATCTGCCATTATGCTGTATCTCACCCTGTCCAGAGTCAACAAAATCATGGCAATTTAATGCAATTAAATATTCATACACAGAGGGCTAGCAATACAGGAGACCCCAAAACTACTAAAACATACTTAAAAATATGAATTAGTAAGACATTTTTAAAGAGCAGAGTTTTTTGTCATTTATGGTGTGGGATTTCTCCTTCAACCCAAACAACCCCTCACTATAGTTCTATGAAAAGACACTGGAAAGACCTTATAGCCTTTGCTTTAATACTATCTAAAATAAACCTAACAAAGAACTGCATATAGTCGTCCTCTTAAATACAGTCAGGACTTCTGACAGCGATACCTAGACTGAAAGTTCCTGCAAGTGTAGTTGCATAAATGTATCTCTAATTACTCAGCTTTTATAAAGCTTCTGGTTTCCAGAAAGAATTAGAAATGTGACATGTGATCAGGACAGCAAGTATTTTTTCAAAGTTGGTTTAATTAACATTATCTGAAAACCAGGAAGAACAAAGCTACCAGGTATGTGGAGCATTAATCACATCACTAGTAATTAGTGCTAGAATATAGAAATAAAAAGACAAAATGAGGCCATAAGAATTAAGCCAAATCCAACTACAATTTACCGGAAATACTGTAAGAAATAGGCTTGAAACTACACAATTACAACTTTTAAATGGACAGAAGGATGAGTAGGGAAAACCTGGCTGAAGGGGCCAGGCTCAGAATAAGAATGCTTGAGAAAAAGAAAAACGATAGATGGCAGAATTCAATATGTGTGATGCAAAAACGTTACAATAACACCAACATAGGGGTATCAGAGGGCAGTGTATAGAGTGGCAATATACAGCCATGAAACATATGGTAAATTTTCATCTAACTCATGCAGTCCTTAGGCCTTGTAATAACAAGATCAATAACAGAGTAAAGCACGAAACAGGCCCACAAGGACCTGGGACTCATAATCAGTGAATGGATGTCAAGCAACCAGTTTTGTGCAAGTTTCATCATCTGCAGAACCAGACCATTTTGGAGAATCTCCCTCAGCCACAAAGCTATTGCCGGTTCCACCAAGACACACACACACACACACACCCCCCAGCAGACAAATGACCGCTGCGCTGCAGAACATTGCTCGTGGCAAAGTCCAACTACCCCCCAGCGGGCAGATGCCAAGAAGAGGAGCACAAACTGTGTACAAAAACCACAGTCACAGCTGCAACTGTCCGAAGTGACACCAAAAATAAACAAACACAGTGACCACAAAATAAGCGTGATGCACCAAAGCATCATAGTCATATCTGCTGACTCCTGATGCTTCCTCCTACCTTGGCCAAACCCTGCTGCATCTCATCTCTTTTTCACTCTTTTAAGCTGACAGAGGCAGAGGTGAGCATCCTAACCAATCTGAACTCCGGCAGACCTACAAGGGCATTATTTTATCCTGAAGAATTAGCTTACGTGTTCTTATCTATTCCGATCCATCACACACGGTGTTTATTTTGCCGCGTGTGCTTCCCTGGGCGCTCGGGCAGGTTCTTAGTTCAGATGCGTGTGGCAAAGCAATAATTAGGTGCCAGGTGCAGAGAAGCAAGAACTCACTGCAACAGGTGATTTTCTCCTTTTTGAATTTCTCACTAGGGCACACGCATCCTGGCTACTCCCATGCGACAATCTCAACTTCAGCAAGTCCGAGTCTACTCACGTGTGTGAACTGTGAACACATTTTTCGAAGTACCAGAGAACTTTTCAGCGTTCTCAGCCACACGCAGCCAGGGCTTGGGACGAGGGACTCACCGAGGTATCTCTCTGGGGGTCAGTGATAGGGAAACAGGAATAAAGCCAATTTCTTTCGCTAGCATGAGACCATCTTTCCCCTCCCAGGGATGCAAAGCTTCAATTTCCAACCAAAGTCTGACTTTTCATCATTTAAACTCCGATTCAAAAAAGTTTACTGAGCAGCGGCGGAACCATATGCTTAAACATTTGGCTGAATCAGGGCCTCTGTGATTATATTTTAACATAGTTTTTTATCAAAGAACATTAAAAAAAAAAAATCCCCACAAGTAAGAAAGATCTTTTCTTCACTTGTGGCTTACTGGTTTTCAGTAGATAACCGCTTGGTTTCAATAATAATTTAAAAGAAAAAAGGCTAAGATACAATCAGTGTAAAAGCAATTAGCCAAATTATTTAATGGATTAATATAAATTATGTTGTTTAATTACAAGATCAAATGAAATAATACTGGTTTCAATTAGAGCAATTCAAACCAGTGGTGAAGCGAGGAAACCAACTGATTTTCTGAATGCTGCCTTCCAACGCTCTCCAAAAAAGGTTACATTAACTACATGAAGACATAAAAATCTACAGTAATGACAAATCACTATATGGAGACTCTTGAAATAAATTTTTCAGCCACTTAGCAATTTGGATCTTACTAGCAAAATATGTAATAATCACACTGAGGTGCAGAGAGAGAGAGAAAAATGGAGAAAGATGTAATCTCAGATCAGAACTCGATATTGTCTGGTTCCTGCACAAAGAGATACATCTTCATGTATTTAGAGCTTTAAAACTCTGATTTACTGTTGGATTTGTAATAAACCCAACTCACTGACCTTTTCTCCTGCACTTTTCCCTCCACGCTGCATCATCCTCCTCTTGGTCCTTTCACACAGCACGAGGGTGCTCATTTTCAAGGATTATCCACCAAGTTTGGTATCTCCATCTCTGACTCCTGGCCTTATCTACCCTAGTGGTCGTTCTCCAGTTTCTGTATCAATCCATCTCCCCTGGCCTGCTCCCATCTGCATTTATCTCTGTAACTCTGCTATTTAGTGTAGTTCTTTGCATGAGAAATGCTACAAAGTGGTGTCTTTTATCACAGCTCTTCTTCTTAAGGGGAAATACTAAGTTTCCCTCAGCTTAGACTAGTCCAGTCCGGCAAGAAGCTGTGTGTCCCTGGGCTCATGTCCCCACTGGCACTTCAGCCTATACCCCCATGTCCTTCCCTGCTGTTGGCATCCCCACCACTTCTCCTGCCTGAATATAACCCTCACCAGCCCCAGACAGCCCCATACCCCTCCGGCTTCTCTCCCAGCCCACCCAGTAGAGCTGAGAAGGAGCAAGGTGGCCAGCTCTCCCCTGCTCATGCTCCCACCAAAGCCTGTCTCCACCCTCTAAGGAAAGTCCTTCCAGAGCCACCAGACCTGAGCCACAGGAACCTGCACCCCAGAACAAGGGATTCCACATTTATGCTGAGCAGAAAGAAGCACCTGACCATTAGATTAATATTTTGTGTGTCTCTTTGAAGCGCTCTGGGGAGCCCAGGCCCTCGCCCCAGCACAGCTTGTGTCCTACCCTTTAACAGCACCACACTGGTTGTTCCCAACCATTAACCGGGGATGCAAAAGAGATCCCAGGCTAAAAATGAACGCGCCCATCATGAGAAGCAGCTTAAATCACTACCCACCTCAAGCTTGTGTAGAAAGGAGCAGTTACAGAAATAAATATGATGGATACGGAACAAACAGCATGACCTTCACTACGGTCCTGCTTGCTGAAATTAAGGACGCCGTCTCAGAAATCTCACAACTTTTTCTGCCCCAAGGAACTTCCCAAAGAAGAGACAAAATAAAAGCTGGGTAAAGGAAGCAAAGAGCTGTTGTGGCCAAGCCGATGGAGGCCACCAGAGCTGGGCCCAGGGCTCCGACAGCCAACTCTCATCTCCCAACCGCTTGGCACTGACATGGCAAAGCCTCCAGGATTAACAAGCTGGATTTTCCTCCACAGATAACAGCAACCCAGATAAGAAAAAATGGAACTAACCCTCTCTTATGAGTTTTAATCCACCGAAATATAACAAAATGTCAAACAGCACAACACATTTTCCTATTGAAATACATTTGAAACAAACAACCCTAATATCTAAATATTAATTTTCCCTTTATCCAGTGCTGTCTCACTCGTTATTTGGGCTTCTGTTTCGGTGGATGCGGGTGCGAGAGGGAAACAGAAATAAAACGAGTGAAACATCTCCAGCCAGATGAAGCCAACAGGAATTATACTAATTTGCCCCATGAATCTGCACGTTGCATTGGTTTTGCTCCACTGTTTGTATCCACAACAACCCAAGGATGTTGCTCTACAGCAATCCCTGCACAGCTGGTACCAGGAAAGTGCTGCTGGTTTCAGCTCCCGAGCTCTGCAGGCAAAAAAAAAAAAATCTCAAGCTTGAGCTCACTGCAGCTCTAATTAAAAATAAAGTACGGATGACTCATTTCACTGCTTATTGTTAATGGTTAAGCTACTGGAAGAAGCCCTACCAGAGCTGCTCCTGACCCAACCAACTCATGTGCTGGGTCTAGCGGGGAGCGGGTTTGTCAGGAGCGGGGGTACTGGTCATGGGTTAACAAGGACCACTTAGGGACCTACAGCCAGAAAAATTATTTGCAATATATTAAAAGAGGTTGGCTCTGGGGGAGGGAAGGGGTAAATAGACACAGGCACGCAGTGTAATTACAGTCATTTTCTCTGGCATGGGAGGATGTTCTCACCCACTGGTCCCAGCCCAAAGGTGAGGGGCTGTGCCCACTGCGGTGGGAATGGGAGCAGCAGCAGTGGGCTCTGCTTTTTTTTAAACACGTCTATTTTTGTGCCTTGCTCTACTCAAAAAGAGCAAGGCTTACTGCATCCGATATCCGCTCTCACCGTAACCCTTTTATCTCTGCTGTTAAACCGGGAGGACATTATATTTGATGCAGGTCTACATTCCAAATGTTTTACCAGTACATCACTGGGGATCCCGCTTTTGCTGGCACCCCTTATTTCAGCTTCCTAGCACACGCTGAAAAAGTCACACCACTCTCAAAGCTATAAAAGCAGGGGCTTCTGCTATATCTACAGTGCAGGGTTAGCCAAGCCAACAGTAAATGAGCTGCCTCGTGTGTCAGAAACACCACAAGAGCGTTAGAGCAGACTCCACACGTGTTGATCTGCCCTGAAGTTCCCCCTCTCCGGTAGCTCAGGAACAGCAACTCTGCAGCCACCAGTGGAACCAGCTCGTTTACTCGGCTTCATCATCTCCATCCTGCCCTACACCTATTACAACACAGACCGTCATCATCACACAAACCCAACCTCAGCGTGGTTGGAATGCACACAACTACAGCAGTGAGAATTTGGGGTGCCTGTATTAAGGTCTCTTTCTGTCATAATGACGTTGTTAAATAAGTTTTACTCTAAATCAAGTTTCCTTCATGTATCTGGTTTCTCCAGGCGTTCATTCCTCTGGAGTGTCTCAGGTGTTACACATCTTTATTTTAAAAAATCCCAAGAACAACAACCCAGTACCTGGCAGTTTATCACCATCATACCTTGATGTTATGATCTATTAGAGCATGCGCTATTTATATTTCATATGCTATTTCTCATAAGGGTTTCAAAGATATTTTGGTAACACTGTCCCTTCATAGATGGCATTGGTTAGAGAAAGAAAACATTTCCAAGATGATAAAGAGTTACAGAGAGGGCTAACTATAGCAGAACCTATTGTATTAACAAGACAAGATTTGTTTTAAGTTCAATGGAGAAAAGATACCTTTGAATTTGAGAAGTTAAAGAGTGTTGCATTACTGAGGCACAATAGGGTAAGTTAATGATGAAGTTTCAGTTTTAACTTGGAAACTGCTGGTTTTTGTAGGCTCCAGCCTGTCACTAATAGGTATATTTTAACGAGATACATGGGGATTTAGGGGAACAACTCCCATTAATGTTAATGGGATTCACACAGCTAAATCCCTGTGCCGGAAATGTTTCTTTTAATGTGTCTTTACCGTAGCCTCTGTGTGCACACACACACGTGCGTGTCTAGTTAATGGTTAAATGTATAAATAGGAACATTACCCTTCCAGGTGTTACTGTGTCATTCCATGATATATGACTAATATGGAAGTAAAATGTGGGTCCTGGAAGAGCGACTTTTTGAGAGCAGTGGGTAAATCTGCTCCGAAGGTTGGGCAGGAACGGGGACGTCACACCGTGGCCCCGCTGTGGGCTCACAGGAGCGAGGTCTCCGTCCCTCCTGCCCTTTGCTGTGTCTTAAGGGTGGGTGACTCGTGCCCAGTCCCCGCTCCCCTTCCATCAGGAGCCCTGGCAAAGGAGGGCCATTGAAAATCCAGTCAATGGGTACCTGGGAGCAACACATATGGAACTGGGCTCCTTGGGGAGCAATATGCATGGAACCTGGATAGCTGCGGGGAGAAAGCGGGGCCGGTGGACTGGCAAGCCAGTACACCTGCACATGGCTACTACAGCAACAGTACATTAATTGCAATGGCTCTGTCAAGAGTTTCCTGAATAAAAGAGAGAGTTTAATTTTAGAAACATGAAGTACTCTCATATTATTACCCACCAGGTGGTAGGCGATACATGCAGGAAGCAGCTGACCTAAAAGAGACACCAGGAGAAAAGAAGCCTGATTATCCGAGGGGCCAAGCAGCACCTTGAAAACCAGCAAACAGGCAGCATCAAAAGGAGTGACCACCAGGATGCTGGATTTTCAGAAGTAAACCCGAGGGCACAGCAGAGCTGAGACTTGAATCGCTACAGAGAGCTGAACATTGAGGGATGAAAAGGAAAACAGAAAGTTTAAACTTTTTTTTTTTTCCCTTTACCATTTCATCAGTGAAAAAGAATTAGGAGCAAGTAGAACTCAGGTGTCAAAAATAACATCTAAAACACTAGAACGGCAGATAGAGGTATTTGATGAGAAGCATCAGCCAAAGCAGAATAAGACTATGCAGAGGGGACAGGACTTACTCATGAAAAAAAAAAAAAAGCACAAAATTTACACTCAGACCTGAAAGCAGTAGTGGGCACATGTCATCTTGGAGACCTATATGATCTTCTAGGTAGTGAGTGGTTTAAGAGCAGGGTATGTTTTTTGAGCTTACAAGAAAGATTCACAGGGGAAAGAAGCGTTAGCCTAGAGAAACAGACAATAAGGACAGCTGAACAGGCCCCCAGAAATGCAAAACAGTAACAAGTACTAGAGCATGAGGAGGATGCAGTTTCTGGCAGAGATAAGGACCAAGAAATACAGGGTCCATGACCTCAGTCGTAGAACATGGAAAGCAAAAGAAAGACAATGTCTGTCCATGGTGAATGGGGAGAGCAGAACTCTGCGTCCCAGGGACAGAGGCATCCCAGGAAGAAGAAGTAAATGTCCATATACTGATTACGGTTACAGAGGCTTCCAATGAGAACTTAGACATCTACTGAGGTTTGCAGCACATTTAAAAAAAAAAAAATTCTAGGGTGTGTGATCTCAAGAAAAGGCTACTGGCCACGCTGTCACCCGGTTTATGACTATTAAGTGCTCAGTGACCAACTTGCTTTCATCTGTACGAAGCCAGTGGTAACTTAATTCCTGAAGCTCTGATAAGCATCAGTCCTGAGACTAAACAACGGGGTCAACAGAAGAATATTCACCTGCACACAGAGAAGTCAAAGAAAAGAAATAGCATCTCTGGTTCAGAAGGACTTCTGTCCCACTTGTGAACATGGGACTATTAAACAGTGCCCAGGCAGAAAGACATGGAAGGTTTTTGGTTATTTATAGAAAGGTCCATCTCTCCTTCAGGCTCTCTGCACACCTCTGAAGCACTAACCTCTTGTTACATCCAGAGAATTTAAAATGTAAATTGAATCTGGGCTGAGAGAACGTTTTTATCCCTATTTGTGCAGCAGCATCAGTCCTGAGGGATGCCTCTGAGGTTTGCTGTGATACAAACGAGTCAATAACGAAATAATGTTTTACAATAAATTGGGTACCAACTGCCCAAAAAGTTTGCCATTACGCCTCTAATCTGTCTGCCTTTTAATGCTGAATGTGAGGAAAGGAAAGGTCATTCTTTGTGGGTCTGAACCCAGCAGAGGGGCTGCAGGGACAGAATATTGCCCCACACGGCTGGGGTGTACCATTCTGCACAACTTATTAACTATGAACTGAGTAAGGAAAGAAGTTACTCTTCACCCTGATGATTAGGGCAGTGACACCGAAAGACACGCATTAAATTCCTGACCTGAAACACAGTTGTGTGTCCCGCACGCTGGCCGGGGTGGGAGCCACCAGCTGGTCGGTGGGAGCAGGAATTGCCATCACACCTCCTTAGTGTTACCCAGCAAGGATTTTAGCAATATTACTGGAGTAGCGACTGTTCTCCAGAAGCCTAAATTTACTTTCATAATGTATGCTCTTAGTACAAAATTTCACAAAATGGATTCAGACCTGTCTAAAACAATCACCGAAGTGAAGGTGTTTTGATCACTCAACGTAAAAAAAGATTCCCTTTTGTTTTACTTTGCTGGTTCCCTCTGCAAACTTCACTTTTGATTTGAGTGCCATATTCATTCTGATAACAGATCACTCTTCTACCTTCATATCTCGCTGCCAAATGGGACTCACCTGTTATCTCTGATTGCAGGCAATTCCAACTTAAAGCAAGCTTGTCTATCAACTACTGTTTTAACAGCTGATTAATTAGGGCTACAGGGATCCTGTGGAGGGCTTTATCTGAAGAGCGGCTCAACCATTAGTAGAAGAAACTTCCTTGTACACTCCTAGCTCAGATAACAAAGTAAGATAATAGTTCGCAATCCTTCTCCAGCTAATACAAATAGAGGCACTCCCTCTTATCCTAACACATGAGTCAAACAAATCCCCGTGATATAGCACTATAGCACTGAATTCTCCAATGTTTCGAAAATGAATATCAGAAAACAGACACCTAAATGACATTGTTAACCAAAGCATTGCTATCAAGGATGAATTGCCTGCCTCTCTTCCTTTTCCCTTCTTTATTTTTCTTCTTTCTTCTTTTTTTTCTTTTTGAACTAGCATTCAAAGTAGCCAGTCCCTAAAGAAATGGATGCTCTGTGGTCCTGTGCCCATCCTGGGCTACCACTGCAAAATAATGAATTCTGTCTTTGTCTTGCAAATGCTTTAACTCACTCCTTGATATTCTTTCAGATGACGATTGGTGATGCAGACCATAAGAAATTCACCATGCTTTCAGTGTTTATTCCTCTTACTAAAATTAATTCCATCCCACAAACTGCCCTTATATTCTCCACATCTAAAGGACACAGCCAGGGATGGTGACTCAACCCCCTCCCTGGGCAGCCTACTCCAGTCTCTGACCACTCTTGCTGTGAAGAATTGTTTCCTAATGTCCAGTCTAAACCCACCCTGTTGCAGCTTGAATCCATTGCCCCCTGTTCTATCCCTAATTATCTGTGAGAATGCTTGATTTATTTATTTTTTTATGCTTTTAACACTTGATTGACAGACGTTACTGAAGCCACTGCCCTGGCAAGCTGAAGCAAGTGGAGAAACTCCTAGAGGAAGGTGGATGATTCAGACATCAGTCTCGTACCACCCCTGGGATTCACTTACTTTCCCAAGCACAGCTTTTTCCTCACATACAAGAATGCTGAGTGTAGCACCCCAGAGCCCCATGAGGCTACTTTCTGCCCAAGACCCTGTCAGGGTGTCCCCCCTGGTCAGACACCCCGGCCTAGAGGGGCTCAGCAGGGCACACCACACTGGAGGGGATGGGTGCCCTTTGCATTACTGTTTCCACAGCTCCCGTTGGGCCAAATCTTGTCCACATAGGTCAACACCAACATAACTTGGATCATCCTCCAAGAAGCCCATTATAATTGAAATTACCATTATATACTTTAGTAAAAGATTGAGGTTCAGCTGGACAAAAATGTATTTCCTTCGTCTTTTTCAAGGGAAGAGGCCTCACATGTATTTTAGCGCTTTGGAGAACTCCTTTCCCCCGAATCTGTGCCAGGGACTAATGACATATGGTTTCTCTCCTAGATCTGCAAGTTGAAAAGAGAAGGAGAAGACCCCTTTCATTACAGCATAATAGCATGCTTGCAATAGTTCAATAGCTATAATGAAACATGACAACCCAGATCTGCTTCCAGTGATGTCTCGAGCCACTGCCTGAATTGCACACTTCTGAACATGTGTCAAGTCACAACTAAATGCAAAATTCCTATACATTTAAGGGGGGCAGGGGGGAATAAATCTTAATTTTCATATTTTGCAGTGATCAGCCATTTTCAAATCACCAGTTTCCACAAAACGTTGTAAATTGTTACTTGTTCTAAAAGAAATACATTTTTTCCTTATTATCTTGGGATGCTTAAAAACATTTCCCTGAGCCCTGGCCCTGTAATCTGTGGCAGTGATCATTATATTTAAACAGAGCAAAACATCCAGTCACAGATGAAGGGGGAAAGCAGGAAAAAAAAAAAAAAAGAAAAAAAAAAAAAAGATAAGAGCAAACATAGTGCATCCTCCTCTCCAGCTGCAGGAAGTCTGAGTTTGGGTCTGGCCACTGAAGCCTGTCCTTAGGTGTGCTTAGAGATGTAAAATACCATTATGTTTGGTACACCACAGTTTAAAAGTATACACATGTATCAGATACCAAAATGCAAATCCTGATCCTGTTCTCAGTATCCTAAATTTGTCTCCTGTTCACCCAACTGCCACAGCTACACGGATCCACAACACTTTATCCCAGTCAAGACTTTGGACTCTGGGGGATTATTTTGTTTTATAGAGAACCACTTGCCCTGATATTTAAACATCATGACCCAGGCCAGTCAGAAGTCACAAAATTTTCTTACTCCTCAGAAGATTTACATAAACAAGAAGTCCTGTGGCATCCTCGTGACTCGTTCTTTAAAGCGATTCTTTAATTCTTCACTTGGAAACTACAAAGGTGGAAAAAGTTACCACTTCCATTAAATGAAATCTCAGACTGTCACGTTAACACACAACTCCAGAGGTTATGATTTGAAGAAAGACACTATTTCTATAAGCTCAGAGAGAAAAGTACCCGCAGCTGATGATGCTGACTGTGCACCCACTGCAGCCTCTCACAGGCAAAATCCTGACTCGTGTGTCCTGCAGACGCAGGAGAGGAGTCCTGCGGGAGGGGAGCAGGGCTGTATCTGATGAGAGACAGAACACACTTCCAGCTTGGCTCCTAAAACACTGGGCTGGAGCCCAGACTTTGGTGCTTCCTGGTTAAGAAGTGAAAATACTAAAACAAACAAACCAAACCCCTAGAGATGAGGGGGGTGGCTGTAAGTTACCCCATTTCCAACTGCTCGAAGGCGACAGGGCTCCCCCTGTCCCGGGCAGACTCTACACACACAGGGGACAGAGGCCAGTCTCCACCATTCACCAGCCTTCGTCTTCACTGTTAACTTTCATTAACAAAACAAAGGCCTCATCTGGTATTTGTCAAAAGTTGATTTTTCTTTAAAAAGAATTCTCTTTTCCCTTAGTTTTTTCCTCTCTCCACACTCAAACCTTCTTAATACTCTTGTGGTGGCACTAACAGGATTCCATTATCTGACACACAGCGAGTCATCGCAAAGGAACAGAAAACCTTGCTTTCCCATGCAGGAGTCAAGTACCTGCTCCTCTGTAAAGGCTCAGCAAAAAGGTCTCCAACTTAATTTCTTTCTTTGCTGGCATGTTATAAAAGTAGGAGTGCTTGAAAACAAGTAAATACATTGAGGCTGGACAAAAAGTAAGCAAAAGTCACATAAACAAAAAATATCCAGAGCTGGTTGCATTTTTCATTGCAAAGTCAACACCAGTTGGTCAAAGGTCTAAGGACTGTAGCAATTTTTTCAATCATACTTGCAAACACTTTGATATTGTCCTAGGCCTGGATCTGAGATTTGAGTACAAAATGGAGAGCGCCTTGGCTTTGCCCTTACACTTTAAGGTTTACTGAAAGCTGCACATGAAAAGTGAAATTAGAGAAGAACTACTCCATTTAGAAATGACTGGCTAAAATTAAAAACTAAATTAAAATTAAAAATTAATTAAAATTAAAATCAGGGTTAAATTTTAATTTCACTGACCCGGGTCTCTCTGCTTTGATTTCTCCAAGGGCTGCAACACATCTGCCTAAGAACGGTCTCAATGATTACACGTTAGTTGTGAGCAAAAGGAGTCGCAGGGAAAACAAACACTTGCAGTGCCCTCAATCAGGGCTCACACATTCCAATGTATTTTACACATTTCAGTTTGTATTCTAACCTTCCTGTAGATTCGGGATGATACTGTTGAAGACAATGACGATTTCTATTGTTGTAATGAAGGGCAGAGTCTGTCCGCAGAGATTTATTTTTTTATAATAAAATCTTCAAACGTCCATTTTAAGTGAATTTCACAATGTCTTTACTCAAAAATGAGCTGTTCACTGCCTGAAAGTAACAACCAAAAAGAAAAGTTAAGGGATAAAAAAAAAAAAAAAAAAGGTTAAAACTGTAGGGACTGGGATATTTAATCATTGATAACACTGACTGAATTGTAAAGAGGCTCAAAAGAAGGTGTATGTGAATGGAGATGTCAGATTAGCTTTCCTACTGGTTGGGATTTCAATAACCGACAGTAGATAAGATACAATTAGTATTCATATAGTGAGGCCAGAGATTTGGAACCAGTTTTCAAAGTATTGTCTAGCCTTGAAAAAGTTTGAGCTGCTTTATTAAATTTTTTATAAAATATGTATTTTAATAAAATGCACTTTGCTTCACAAGAGAAGAAAAACGCTGAGCAATTGTCTTAACGTTTCAACCCCCAGAAAACCAGTTGAGAAGCAAATGATGCTTGAGTGTCCTGGAAACTGCCTGAGTGATGTATGGAGCCTTCCACTGCACTTGAAAGGTCCGTGGGTCACTACTGCAGGAAGTCACATTTCGAGCCCCAGCTCTGAAGCTGTTCGAATGGCCCCGAGACACATCCCACATCAAATAGCTGACCTCCTGCACCGCAGTGCTGCGGGTCAGCTTACGCTTTTTAGCCAGAGGCTCTGGCCAATTCCCTTTCGTAGTGCCCTGGAACAAAGAAACTCACTCTCAACCTTCTGGGAAGTCTCCTCTGGTTATCTAGAACTCAGTGCAGCAGAACCACGTGTGGCAGCTCCCTACAAACAAGCTCAGCTCTTTCCAACGTCAGTGATAATCCAGCACGTGAGGAGGCTACCTGCCTCCCCGCTGAGGTTTTAGAGCCCACCAAAAACAATTTCTCCAGATGGAGCTTCTGAGCCCCTCTAATAACTCCTCTCCCAAACTTGGCATCATAAAAGCACTTCGGATTATCAGGCTTTGTAGAGGTAAAATGATGACTTGCATGAATCGACGTTTTTACAAAGCTATCAGGTCATCCTTTAGCCCTCTGCTGTTACAATGGACTTACCAGCAGAAGTAGCACTATCACAGCCAGCTTTGTGCAGAGAAACAACCCAGTATGTGAAAATTCTGATAAACCAGAAAACTCTGCCCCTATATGTCATGTACCCCACATAGTTCATCAATTAGGTGTATTATCTTCATTCAAACATTAGCGTTTCCTTTACTTTTCAGATTTCCTTGGTCTCTCCAGAAATGTTCACTGCAGGGAAAAATGGTACTGAAAGTTATGCAGCATACGTTTGATGGAAAATTACAGAATTTTATTGAAAAAACCTATGGAACTATTAATGCTATCTTCCACTTGTGGACTATAGCACTGCTGCATGGTTTTAGCCAGCTACGTTGCCAGGTGGGACTACGCTCTACAATCTTACACGAACATAATACTGAATACTTACAGAGCACCGGATTCTACAAGACACAAAAGTATCACAAGTGTTTTAAAGCATTCATTGGTACTATTAGTCGGTGATATTATCTCGACAGTGAAAGAACACCAACTTCTATAAGAGCAAAATAAACCACAGCACAGGACCCTCAGGATCACAGCAAAACACACTTGTCAAACACAGCTAAGCAGAACTTTGAGAAAGCCTGGAAACTGAGCCCAAGAACCGGGAAGATTTCCCAATTCAAGACACTCATTTGCTTGGAAAGTGTTTGCTTTCCAAATGCTGCTTGAAAACACCATTTTTTTGCCATCTAAGGCTGAAATCCTGCGAAAACAATTACTTGGAAACAAGCCTACACACGTACAGGTTTGTGAAGACAACACTGGTGGCACCGTGCTGCCCCTCAACACGCCTCGACCTGGGTGAGACACCACCAGGAGCCACAGCCACTTGGCCCCCGGCTCAGCTCCCACCAAAATCCAGGCATTTGCACCCCGGGGAGATCCCCACAGTGAGCATCCAGGGAAGTGCACCACTGGAAATGGCTTGCATGTATCAAAAGAGAAAATCTTCATCTGGTTATTTCAAACTGGGAAAAAAAAAAAAAAAAAAAAAAAAAAAAAGAGAAACCACCACCCAGGAAAAAGAAGACTTGAAAAAGACCTCTCTTTATGCATGTACACACACACGTTCCCTATTAAAAATACAGGTGTGCTTAGCAGCTGAATAGCCCTCTTCTATTTGGAGTATTTTTTAAATACAATTTCCAAAGCCTAGTCCCCTTCATTAATGCCACAGAGAGTGGGGCTACTGTGGGGCTTCAAAGCATAGTCTTTTTGCAGAAGAGTAGACATCTGCCCCATTCCTCTTACTGCAGAGGGTCTTATAGAAAGAAATTAAACAGGAGAGAGGCATGTAGGGAGAAGGTTTCTTTTTTGTAACGTACAGGAAAGAATTTTGCCCTCATATTGCTATAATATCAACCAGTAAAAGAGCACCAGGACTGGGGTTTGCTCTCCACTTCAGTGGGTCAGATCAGCCTGTTCCAAGGAGTTGGTTTGGGGCTGTGGGACCTGGGAACCCACACTCTGCTCCTCTCTCACAGTTCTCTGTGCCTGGCGTGGGTGAAAGAGTCTGGGTTAGAGAAAGCTATTACCTAAAACATATTTATTAACTGGTTTCATACAGGCAGAAATGTACCTGAAAGCCGTTCACCACCCTGTGCTTGCAGAGGGGTGAGCTGGTGTGTCCCATCACAGCTACAACACAACAGCAGTGGCAGGGCCTCATCCCTCCACTCTGCTGCCACTGAAGTCACCTCCTGTCAGTGCCACCAGGATTTTAATGCTAAGGACGTAGCTGTTACTTAGCCAAGGCAGATATCTGCTTATCAGAGAACCTGAGCTACTGTGCTTACAGGCACCCACAGACTGCTATTGTTCTGCTGCTGACGAACCTAAAGGCGGGAGGGAAGACACCGCAGCTGCCCGTGCATAAAAGGGGATTTTCTCAGCGACACAACCACTAGGACATTCTTCCACTGCTTCTCCCCACAGATCATTTGTCACTCAAGCTTTATTACACAACTCTGCAGTAGCTGTGGTTTCCAAAAACAACATTCCAGGAGACTGCATCACCCTGGACAAGAAAGCAAAAATGAGTGCGTAGTTTTCCTTAGCCCTGAAATTCAATACATGAGCACAAGAAGGCAATGATTTTTGATTTCAGAGTCATATAATATAATCAGAGGTCTGCAAAACATGTGAAAAAGCAGAACTGAGGCTGCTTTCCAACAGAAGATCACCTTCAGGTGCATCTGAAGTTGCTGCAGAGCAGGCAAGACGGGTCTGATCCCCGTGTCAGGGCAGAGGGAGAGGAAGAGCAGTAGCCACAGCGAGGAAAGAACGAGGTTAAACCTTGGGCAATCAACTCTGTTGCTGGGGCCACCAAAGTACTGACCCAGTTTGCTGGGGTGCTGCAGAGCCCTAAAATAGGCTTCAGTAAGAGTGTGGATGAAGAGCCAGGAATGCCAGAGACACAGGTGCCTCCTTTGAGGCTGAAGGACAGACCAGATGCCGTCAACACACTCATGCTACTACCCAACATCATCGCATCGCAGATTCACCTCCCTGTTTGCTTTCCATTCCCTCACTGCTTTTTATTACCCCAAGACCATCTACTAACAAGTCCCATACCCAGGACTCCCGGGCTCACACAGAACCACTGCTAACCTGGAGAAATTTAACCTAATGCAACCACCTGGGTCTCAAGGAAAGCAAGACACAAAACTTTTAATTGTTTTGATGTTAGCAAGATACTTTTAAAAATAACTCATTCCAGGAGAAAGATATTTGCCAGAATGCTGTGACTGTGATTTCTATACAATGATCCATCCCTTATTTTGCTTCCCTGAGAACAATTGCATTTCAATCATTGACCAGACAATAGATGATGTAATTTCTCCTAAATCAACAAGAAGATGGTGAGATTCAGAGTCAGCTTCAACCTGATTGAAAATGTTTTAAAGGCACAAAACTGACAGCACAAATAATCCCAGTTCAGAAAGTTGAGGTGGAGACCAATGAACGGAAAAAAAAAAAATAAAAAAAATCAAGCTGCAAAGAAGTTACTCTTCCTCACGACAACCACTGCTTCAGCTCTAATAAGGCAAAATAATGAGCTAAAGTATAGAACTACCAGGAACCTATGACCCCAAAGTTAAGAATGTGTCTTGAATTAACCAATATTGCCCTCAAAAGAAAGAAAAAAATATAGCATATATTTTTATAGCCGGTAAATATTGAATTTCTTTATCTGCTGCCTCTACAATCAGGCTCAGGTTTCCAGAGTATTTTACTATGACTCTTATAGACAGATTTTCAAAACAACTGTGTGTTAATTAAGTAGGATGAGGACTATGGCCAAGCTGGTGCTTATAATGGGATATTTAAATGACAAACTTTTGCATTAGGAAAAAAAAAAAGGAGAGGTGCTCTTATGTCAGAGCTCCCTCAGACAGATGTAGGGGAGCATTGACATCCATCCCTCCGCTTCACCGTCCCTTTCTGTGGTGAAGTGTCTAGTCCTTGCTCTAGAATAAGACGCAGCCACATTTTTAGTCTTCAGGCAACATCATTTTAATTTTAATCTTTTGCAGCAAAACAAAACCTGCATCTTATTGTAAGTAATATAATTTATTTATACTTGATATCATCTGAAAAAGTGATGACACACCAGCAGCTCAAGCATGAAGCATTTTGAATTCTTCAGATGAAGTGACAGATGATTATCAAATAACTTAATATTTAAATAGTATCAAAAAAAAATCTCTTCCTATTAAAATGCATATGAAACAAACAAAAGAAAATGCTTTACTCTCTCTATTTCCCTGTGGCCTTCCTGGGTTTGGAGGACACCCAGGGTGACAGGTCCCATAGTCATAGAAACTTGAGCAATCGGGTCCATCCCATTGTGTGAAACATTTTCTGCCCTGTGTTGCTTGTTTCTTGCCAAGAATCTCACCAAGTCACTGTTTTCATCACTCGCCTTGTGTTTATCCATCTTCTAAACTCATTACTCTCCCTGACAAGCCATTTCTTGCCCAATAATTTGGCTTTTTTTTCCCCCTCACTTGGTACTATGTACAAGTGATAACAATTTTCTAAACATCCAATAAGTTTCTCTCTAATTACTCAAATCTGCCTTTTAAACACCTGCAGTTTGCTCAGGTGTGCCAACATTAAAAAAAAAATATAAATTCAAACATCTAGTACAGTAATTCTGAAATCAGGCATCACAACCCAAAACAGGCCACAGAACTTACAAATGGGGTCACGCACAGGATGAAAATGTAGTTGGAAAAGAAAGAAGGAAAAAAAATAGGGCAAAAGTCTAAAATGGCATCAAAAGTATGAAAGTCAAGTGGGGGAATACTCCAGGTGGGGTCTCACTGGAGCGGAGCAGAGGGGCAGAATCCTCTCCCTTGTGCTGCTGGCCATGCTCTGGGGATGCGGCTCAGGGTAGCGTTGACCTTCTGGCCTGTGAGAGCATATGTCCAGCTTTTCATCCAGCTGGTGTCCAGCTTTTCATCCACCAGCACCCCTAATTCCTTCTCCTCGGGGCTGCCCTCAATCTCTTCATGCCCCAGCCTGTGCTGATACAGGACCCTGCACTTGGCCTTGTTGAACTTCATGACGTTCACACAGGCCCACTCCTTGGGCTTGTCCAAGTCCCTCTGGGTGGCATCCTGTCTCTCAGGTGCGTCACCACAAAACTCAGCTTGGTGTCACCTGCAAACTTGCTGAAGGTGCACTCGATCCCACTGTCAATGTCATTCATGAAGATATTGGACAGTACTGGTCCCAGTACGGAGCCCTGAGGGACACCACTTGTCATCAATCTCCATCTGGTTATTGAGCCATTGACCACTACCCTCTGGATATGACAATCCAACATTACCCACATGGCCAAAACCCCCATATCCTCATTTTCAATTTGTGTGTTGGGATTTTTTAATACTAAAATTTGACAAAATGAAACATGCTCACTAGGAAAATGCTAATCTCATGATGGTAAAATCCAAAAAATTCTCCTGAGGCCTTTAGAGTCTATTCAAAATTTTGGCATATTCCCCAGTTCTGTCAGATCTCTCGTGTATCCACAAAGATTTTTTAAAGTTCACTTGTTGGTTACAGACTTTAGCAATCACGCTGCTCCTTCAGTGGCATCACAGAGAGAACAGATTGTGGGGTTTTGTTTTTGCAGAGAGGGACTGGGTAGGGAATTGATTTTTAATAGAAGGTTTTGGCTGGGAGCCTTTTGTTTTGGCTTTTTTCCAGCAGAAAAAATGCCATTTGGCATCTGGGAACAAGGTTCCTCTTTACCAATTCGGCTCCTCCCAAAAATAACTATAAACCATAATTGTTCTACTTCCAAATAGGTTTCCAAGGAATTTTTCTCCTCCACCAATGAGCTGGAGACGATGGCACATGTAAATATAGGGAATTCAATCTACTGAAGATGTGCTTTGGTTTATCCAATTTGTAGTTAAAAACTGAACTAACAGGTGGGTGCTAATTTTCTTTTTTTTAATGCAAATATTTATCGTCTAAGAAAAAAGAGATATTTAATACCCTTTTTATGTGGTAGAATTGGTGAGATTTTGGCTACAGAAGAATCAATTTTTATTATTAATATCAAAGACACAGGACAGCACTGTCTTCCCCTTCACATCAAAATGAAGGTAGAATAATTCACAGGTCAACAGAATTTTTGATAAATAAAATACTTATTTTAATATCCATCTATTATTAAAATCATCCCCTTTTAGAATTAAAATTAAAATTAATTTCCCATCCAAGTGAACACTCCTTTGATCTCCCTAGAGACCGTGCCTGTTGTCTGGACTGAGAATTAACATTATGTAAGAGGAGGAGTAAATACTTCAACTGGCCTTTTGCAAAATAAAACATAGTTGGAGGGGATTGGGATTATTCTTCTTCAGTACAGCATGGTTTTCTCGAAAAATCCACTGAATAATTGCCATCACCTGTCTGTAACCAGGTTACAGACGTGATAATCTATAAAAACCACAGAAACCTAAGAAACAAACCCCAAAATAATCCTCTCCTCTTCCCCAAAGTCCATGAAAAAAAAAATGGGGTAAAAAAGAAATTAAACACTTTATTAAAACATTTTCTCTCAGAATGAATACGGAGAGAATGTTTGGAGAAATATTCAACATTATATTACTTCTGCTACACTTCCTCTTTAAAATGCTCTCTTTGACTGATTAAGTTCCTTTGACAGAAATGCTTATTTCAACACTTACTCTATCAGAAAAGAGAAATTCCGATGTACGGTGAACCTTCAGCCTTTATAACAAATTTAGTAGTGGCCCTTAATACCGTGCCACTATTAAAAGCACAGTGACTGCGCATTAAAAGGTCACGCTCATTTTCTAAGCTTTCCATGCAGAAAACACACATTTCTACTGTATCCATGCTGTAACTCCGGGGCTGCATTCACCACCCTTCGCTGAGCTGTGCGGATATAATCTTCCTTTTTGTTTACTTGTCAACAATATTAATGCTTTCTATTTTCAGCACTTTACTTTCTTCCTACTCTGGAGATATGTCAACAGGCAAAAAAGTACGCTTAGTACTTGAATATGTAATGCAGCTTCATCTTGAACTCTGGGCAGATTTGTCATTATGCAGAGGTTAAGAATTTATACCTATTTATACTTATTCCATAAATACACCATCAGCATTTTCTGTATGTTAATGAAATTATTTGTGGTGCATTTCTTGTTTTAAAGTAGAAAATAAAATTTACTATCAATAAGTGTATGGGTATTACAGATATTTTCCAGCCATCTAATTCTTTCCCCATATTTTTTCCATCCATAACTGGATGGAAAGCACCATAAAGGATAAAGGACCATAAATTTGTTACCGCTAAACCAGGTGATCTCAGAAATGCTGAAAGATCACTGTGATAAAGAACAGCCATTGTAGGGTGCAAAGAATATGCCGGAGCTCATGAGTGTGATAGTTGTATTGCTCACTCTATACACCCAAAAATGCTTCACAAGAGCTAAGTTAAAAGTTTCCATTAATCACTGTCAGTAGCAAAAGCCAATTCCCATAACACACCATTAATTTATGCAATGTACCCCATATTATTTAGTAACATGGCATTTCAGGACATTAGAAAGAAAAAAAAAAAATGACTAATTCAAGCACTGAGATTATTGCTGTACTCTTTTACAACCTCTCCATTTCACTACCAGCAATATAATCCATAAAGCAGAAATGCCAGGAGTCCTCAGTTTGGCAAGGTCCCCGTCTTCACTAGATCTTTATCAAATAGTATTACAGCAAGTTGAACTCTTGGCAACATCTTTTGGATCTCTTGGGAATTTTAGCACTTCCCAATCAAAGGGTCCAGATAACTGACACACCAGAATGCTCCGGGGCTATTTCTTGAACTGTGATACCGCCCAGAACATGATACTGGCATTTGGTCACAATGTCTTTTTTTGATATTTAAGATTGACACTTGCTGCAATTACCCTTTCCGCGAGATTCTGCTCCAGAGATGCGCAGCCTCTCAAATTACTGACAGCCCTGCCACAAACCTGACTTTGTTCTCTTAACCAACTACTCCCCGTGGCATTTCATTAAAGGGATATTTTGACGGAGAGCAGTCCTGCCAAATACCTTTCTGCTCATAAATTGGTTTGTCATTCCACTTCTGGCTGGCTTCGCTGAAGGACATGCAGATTTTGAGATAATCCAATTAACAAGTGGAGCAATTAATATCATAAACTATCTTCATGCTAACTTTGTGAAACACAGGGTTAAACGTTTTCCAGTGACATGAGATCTAAAGAATATATTTATAATTCTTACATTTCTATTCCACTACCAACTCTGAGCCAGTCCCTCTTTCTCACGGAGTGCCTCTAGGAACTCAACAGGATTTTTGCATCTTTACTAAGCTCAAAAGTTATTTGTATGGAAAACAGAGATACCACCCTCATCTGCCTTAGGATGTAGCACCAGTTTAACAAGTTACAATAACTAGAAAGGACCGGCTTAAGTCAAAGGAACTGATTTTTTCTGTTCTTTCTGTTGGGGTGGTCAGTTCTGAAATATCAGTTTGGGCAAACTTCTGCCACTCTTCCAAATGTTACTACTTTGTCTCTTGAGAAGAGCTGAGGACATTATGCAGACATCTTACATGAGTTCATTATCGGCCCAGCATGTTTAGTACTTGAATTCCTCTATTTTCAGAGAGAATGGTCCAAACCACAAAGCAAGTTTCCTCCCACTGACTTTTCTGGAAGCTAAAGTCAAGTAAAATATTAGTTGTGATAATTTTACAAAAGAAAGATTTTTGATTATTGAAATGTCTTCCATGGGCAATTTTGTGCTTGCCTTGCTGCTATGATAAGCATCAAGGGAGAAAAAAAATCAGCTCCTTACAGAGGAGAAACTGTGTCATTCCCACCTTTTAAAAGTGAGTCTTCCAGGATCAAAGCAGAACCTAGTAAAAGCTTTATAAAAACTGTGCTGTTTTACATCAGGGCTGAATTTAGCTCCAAATCTTTGGCTAAGACTTTCAAAGGTAGCGAAAGAGACTGAAAAACAAGGACAACACAAGGTCACTATGTCGGAACAAGAATAACCGATAAAAGCTTGGTGGGTTTTTTTCCCCTGGATGTTCAAAAGTTGTTATTTAATTAGTCAAAATGCTAATTTTAACCCTATGGCAAGAAATAAGTAGTATAATAAGGCAAGAAATAAGTAGTATAATAAAGCAATAGCTCAACAGAACTGTGTGTTTGAGCAGAGACTGAAGGACAAACTCTCAAGAAAATCAGTTAAACAAACAAAAAGGAATTATTAAACCAGTTGGCTGCCCTGACTGTGGCTCCACTCACTTCTGCCCTCGGATAAAACATCACTTCTAGATGGGTTATTTTCCTAATTTGTCCCAGGCACCACTCAATGTGTTTGGATGGTTAATTTCTTGGCAAATATAGGAAAGATGCTTTGGGGGACTGCTTATTTCTGTTACAAATTCTAACCTTTATAGCATCAGCACCACACCAAACAAATCACTGCATCCCAGGATATGGTCTTAGCCTTGACCACTTGATGCCAGTTGACACACTTGTTAAAGTTCTCAGTGGGTATCCAATGACCTATTGTATGTCCTGAAAGGCATTCCCGCCGACAATCAGTCTGCATTTCATCCCGTTGCCAAAAGGAATGGGCAAAGTATGGTTTATTTACTGTAGGGATGTTCTCTCACTTTCACATGCTCCTAGAACAAACAGTATATCCGTTCTTCTTAACGTTAAATATTTGGACTTGACTAGTTCCTTTCATTCCACTCGAATTTCCATTCAGGCCTGGAAATGCCAGACCCCAGCTAGGTCTCATGGTCAGTTGTGGGTGGGATCAGAAATGATACTGCTTGAAATCTCATAAAAGCAGAAACCAGTTTTCTGAGATTCACAGTTCAGTAACTTCATGCTAAAGGAACTTGGACAAGCCTCCCTGAGTATAAGCTTCAAACCAGCTGAGAAAAATATCCTAACTCCCCACCAAAACCTACTGAGACATCCCACTTTCGGGAAGACCTACTTATAGAGCTGAAGAGAAGCCTTGGGCTGGTTGTGGAAATTTCCTTGCACTGTCTTTCCTCTGTCTCCCCAAAACTCCACGCTTTCTCATAAGCTTTTGAACATCCACAGGAATATTATGAAAAATAAAGATGGGGAAGAACTGTTGTTCTTGGATTATTTGGATGTATATACTGGTCATTTGGGGACCGCTCCCCACAACATGTTCTACGTGGTCAGGATTATGTTGATTTGTCCAGACTATTCTTATAGGTCCCTGCTGATGCAATATCCCTCAGTGAGAGAGGTGGTTGCAGTCTAAGAGTTATACTCATCCTAAAACATCCAGAGGTTCTCAGTCTTTTTCCTTCTATTGGAAAAAGAGGTCTAAAGGCATATAGTGTTCTTCATCAGGTATAGATTGTGTGAAAAAATACTTGAAAGCTGTTTCCAAGATTCTTGTGGGGTCTTCACAAGACCTGCAGCGTCTTCATCATTGTAAAGCAGTATAAGACTCCTCTAACGTGCAGAGCGAGCACCAGAGCCTAGGGAGAGGTGTTTATCTGTCTTTGGCCACATCCCAACTTTCCTCTCTGTGTCTTTGTGTAACCTTTGTCTAATTTGCATGTTCTAGGTATATCTGCTTGCCTATTGGATTGGCCTCGTGGCAATCCATTCAATGTGCTTTGCCTCCAGTGTAAAGATAAAGAAAAACCCAAAACGTAGAACAGTCCTAACCTGAAGAGACAGTAAAGAAATCAGACAAACACACCTTGAGCTGTAGAACACGTAGAACTCCAGTTCGCTTGCGGACAAACCCTACTGCCTTGGCGCAGTTAGTCTGACAGCTAGAGCAGTACTATGACAGAACATAAATCAGATCTTAATCATTTCATCCCCTTTTTTCGGAGGAGCACAGCTAGTAGGATCAGAGCACTCCAACCGGCACATGTCATTTGATCACTTCTATTTCCTAAAGCTCAAGGCTTAAAGGGAACCTTAGACCATTGGCTACGTCTGAGGTAGTAAATTCTTTAACACTGAGGCCAACTGAGAAAGAGCAGCCCACATCTACGCTATTCATTATCTTACCCTCTGAAACAGGAGGGCCATGTCCAAACTGGTTATTGGAAACGGTTCCCACCTCCAGAGCTGTGACTGGGAACGGGTTGGATGAGCGCTATTTGTCAGGAGCCAGAGACACGTTATTTTAACACAGTACAGAAGATCTCACACCAAAACTCAAATAATAGCACAGGAATAGCCTGCAAAAATAGCTTCCCAATTACCATGTGCCATTACATTTCATACAGTTACCACAGAACTGGACATATCAACCAGAAATAACACAGAATTTAAAAAAGTTTTTTTAAATCTAATTGGTTCTGCTTTTGCTTTACTGATTGAGGTCTTTAAGGTAGTCACAGGACAGTATTTCATTCAGCCTTAAATACCATGGATTCTTTATTCAGTTTTCAACATCTTTTGGGGATGCAGAACCCTGAACTGTAAGTACCAGTCTGTCATCAGTCCAACCAATACTCAGTACCTCGAGAAAAAAAATCAACTTCTATTCATTATATGCCTTCTTATAAATTATACATTCTCCTTCATCCCACATTGCATTAGAACACATATTTAATTGCTCACGCTCTCTGACCGCAGTGTAGGACCCACAGCTAGGAGGGAACAGAAGAAGATTTTAATGCTGAAGAAACACCAGAAGTGATACCAAAACACTTTTGCTCTGTCTTCAGAGGGAAACAGAGCAACACAACCTATTAGTTATATTCCCGTTCTGCCATTATTTTGCCCAGAATGGATAATGGATCCATTGACTTGTTTTTACCACTGTAATCTTGAGCACCAGCAAAACATTAGCACTCTTCCTGGCTTCCAGAACTCCACCAGTATTCCAGGATATAAGCACATCCCATTTGGGGGGGGTCTATTTTCAGCTGAACAAAGAACACAAGTTCATTGCTTTTGTGTGTACCAAACAACAGATGTTTTTCTCATCTCTGTCAAGTAAGAGAAGTATGCCACTGTGTTGCTCTTCATAAAAATAAAAAAATAAATACATTTTTAACTTTCTTATTGTCCTTTCACATGGCTTTATCCTGGATGCTTTAGTGGCTGTTATCAACTTTCTACACTTCATAACTTCTGAACTATATCAATTGCTGTTAGTGTCCCTTTTCCTATTCATTATAAATTGCTTTTTTATTTCTAATCTCTGCTTTCACTTCAACGTTGAGCCAGAAAAGGCTTTTAGGCTTTTTTTTTTGGTTGTAGAGTCATGGATTTTGGACTATCTAATGTACCTTTACTTTATAAGAACCCTCAATTTTCAGCCACACTTCTCATGCTCTTATGTCTTTGTGGAGATATCATCACATTCTTCCCCTTTTTGCTGTATATATAAAGTTTGCCCCAGGTTTTAGTGGTTTTCCTTACAGAATTCTTTCTGATGGATAAATAGCTTCAGGCTCGGAGTTGCTGCTCAGGAGATATTTTCTTATGCCCTCAGAATAACCTGAGTGGTACTACTAACCAGCAGGGCCACCCGCTGGGTGTCTGTTTCACCCTTCTACCATCGGAACTACCTGATTTACTGCCGAGCTGTCACAAAACCCCACTAATTGCCTAAAATCAGACTAATGTAGGACTGTCTGTAAGCACATTTATATGTGGCAATATCCTGTCAATGACCCACCTTTAAAATAAAACTATGCTAATGCCAAGCTTGAATCACCAATAAAGAGCAGACCCTTTTGCACTTTGAGTATTTATGAGATATCCAGTGGCTCCAAATTCAAACTAGAGAAAATGCCAAAGGAAATCTGGGTTCTCTGGAACTCAGGATAGGTTATGTCTCCAAAGAGCTCCTCTCCCTGAGAGAAGAAATTCTGGTTTTGAGCACCTTTGAGCAGCAGTGTTGATGGGGAGCACCCTGAAATCCAGATCTGAGATTCCAATCCTGAGACCTTCAATTTTTCAAGTCACTTAGAGGAAAATGGACAATTATCGATTTTATGAGGCCCTTGGGAAAAGTTCAGAAAGTGTGAGGTTATATTTGAAAATTGTTTGCAAACAGAAAAGGTGCCTTAAATTGCCTCTTCAGTTCACAGAAATAATAGGTTTCAGCAGAGTTAAGATGCTGGGAGTTTTAGAAGTGTCACTGGAAAAAAAAAATAATGGAAAGTGCTCAAAATGTTGGTACATCCTTGTAGCTCAGAGTGCAGTATATGCCTATTGTCGCTTCTATGCACTAATTACAGTGAATGGAAAAGGGCAACAATAAATAAAAACCAAGATGGGGAAATGTCATCCAGTTAATCCAACTCTGTAGCTTTCTAATTCACAGGAAACATTTTATTTCTGGGTCACAATGGCTGGTGTTACAGCACATTTTCTACGCTGGGAGTTTTTGCAGCAGAGGGAGTGCTTACATTACATCTTTTCCTGACATTTTCTCACACTGATTTTTTTTTTTCCCCCTATAGAAGAGTAGCGCTCACACACACACACAAAAGCAGGCCAACATTATTTACTTCTCAGCTTAGAAAGTACCAAGTTTACAGGTGCCTGTTCATGACTCATGTTGTTCTTTCTATATCCCTCATAAGCACCCAGTAAGGGAGAGGAACAACAAATTTGGTACAGAATCCCCTCACTAAAGTCTGCTCAAGACTCACAAGCGGATCGATTGAGAAGTGCTCAGCAGCCAAGTATCCTGAACCCCTCACCTTCTGAGTGTTGGACCTGGCCACCTAAATAACTTCATTTTGTCTTGGTTTTGGATGACACCAGCTCACAGCTTTGTAAATAAGAGACATTTAAAAATAACAACCATCCCATACTTTGTGTATAACACATCCAAACCCATCTCCAACTATCACAGCTGATCACCAGGACTAAAAGCTGCTGTGACACTGGGTGGGATGATGCACGTGGAGCACAATCACCCCTTCATTACATAACAGGGCACCAGGCTCCTCAGGCTCCTTCCACCTGCTCCTCCACTAATAAATCTGCCTTGTTTCCCCCCATTTCAACAAGACTATCTACCAAAAAGGCATGGGAGAGATGAGTGCAACCCAGGTTTCATCCCACCCAGTGCTCCTGTTGGTCTCTTCAAGGGACCAACAGAACCCTGGGACGAGGGACATCTCAGATATGATGGGAAAGAGGAGCCAAGGTCCAGCCTTTCCCCAGTAGGTCGCACCTTGCCCTGCCCTGCCCTGGGGAGATAGTAATGCCTTTTTGGACAATTTCCATTTAGGCATTTTTCTAGCCGGTTGCTGAGGGCTTGCTCAGAGAGCAGACCAGGAAAGGCAAGCAGGGATGTTGAGAAGTCAGGAACTCAGCCCAAATTGAACAGAATTTCACAGACAAGTAAAAAGCTATAATTTCACTTGGCAACTTTATCCCTGATGAATCTGTAGCGTATCTGTTGTAAAAAAATGGATGCATTTAAGTTGGAGATTTATTAGTTTTTTTCCCCAAGAAAGTTATCCATATCACACACGTGTATGTTTTAACAGAGCAAAAGGTACATTGAAATGCAGATATTGAGTTCCACCCAGTTCAGAAGATGCATCTATTTGACTATAGATAATTACCTCAACCTTAAGCATTTTCAATTCCGCACAAGCAGTAGGAGGGGTAAGTACCTCTTGGGTGTCAGAAACTCTGCTTTATGTGTATACATAAGGAAAACAGTACAAAAAAATGCACCCAAATCAACATCATTCTTATCATAATATTGACAACAGTCATTTCAGAGCACTGTTTCAGAGCCTGAGGATTCCCAGCCCATTAACAAATATTAAGGAGTGGAGGGTAATAACCCACCTGCTGGAGGCAAGTACGAGGAGAGGACACGCACCTTGACCAGGACAGACACAGCTCTACGGAAGCAGCCAAAGCAGGTAACTTTTCAATCAAATTCTCCTACTCTGACCAGCACAACCCACCTTCCTTTCAGAACAGCACTAGTGGGATGTTCTGGGGAGAAAGGGCACCAGCTCTGCCAGACTACATGCAGGGAACACTACGTTTTCTCTGCCCACCTCTGAAAAATGGAAAACAAAACACAGTTTGGGGACTGTGTAGGGTGTTTTTAATTTCATGCCTTCCTCAGAAACAATTAAAATTTGTGTGATAAAGGATCGAGGTGCTGAGTTTAATATTCCCCAGGCCAGGACTCCTGTTAAGAACTACCAACAACAGAAACACATTTGCAAAGATTTTGAGCTTTTTATCTTCCCTATTTAGTTTCTCCAAAACATCTCAATTCTTCTGTCCTCAAGCCTCATAAATTCCAGCCCTGGATCAAGCACAGCAGAACTGCAGATCTACTACCTTATGATCCAATAGAAGAATCAACCCCCAAGACCCCTCCAAAATGACTTGCTCACTCTCCAAATTCCCTTTTCGGTGGCAAGAGTAGATTATATTTAGCTCATGTTCCATTAAAAATCGCCTGTCTTTAAACAAGGTGCTGTTTTTTATTCTTTCTGTCTTCAGTTATATAAGACTTCACTGCTGTCTTCACTCTGATAACACTCCAACAGTCTAAAAAATACATTTCAGGTGTTCAACATGAAGGAGGTTGTGTGAGTTTAACCTTCCTTGGGATCCTTGTGAGCTTTTTGTATTTAATACTTGTTTTATCTGAAGCCTGTGGAGGTTCTAAAATATTAGAAGACACACTTTCTGAGAACTACCTTTCTAGTAGCCTGAAGATATAGCCTTGATGTTGGGCAACAAAGTTATTCTCTGTAATCCCCTTGATGTTGTAAATGAAAAAGAGGATGGAGCTAACATCATCTGAACTTTGGGCAAACCATTTGCTCAAAAGCACCATCAAAGAACCAAGCCCTGCCAAAAAAGAAAAAAAAAAATAAAAAACCCACTAAAAAAAAAATCCCAAAGCATACACAAAATGAAATTGGTGCAAATTAACTTCATTGTATTTGGAGCCCCACACAAAACAAAACCCACCGCAGTCTATAAAGGGAAGCCAGAGAAGACAAGGATTGAAGTTGTAGCTTCACAGTAGCCATCTTTTAACAGCTTTCCTTTTTCAACACTTTAACCTAAAAAAAAAAAAACCTTCCCATTGTTATGCCCCTATTCAACCTTCATTCGGAGTCATTCACTATGCATTAATTACCACTTTCTTCAATGCACCGGGAAGCTCCCAAACATGCTCCTGTTTTCAAAGAGGCACACTTCCATGCCTCAGCTTTTTATATGCAGAGCCTGCTGAATTTTTTTTTTTTCCTCTGCATACTTTGAGATTCCCCTAAATTTTGCATACTGTAACTGTTCAGCAAGGGAGGGGTGAAAAGACAAAAGGCTGATTTCATGCTTCCAGAACAGTTGTTTGCATCTCTTTCATTTTTCTTTCCAGCTGTGAGAGGCAGCAGAAGGTTCTTTAGCAGGTGTCCTGCCTGCCCTATGGTAATTTTTAACTTTCCTTCACTTTCTTTTATGTCTGTTGCATTCGTAGAGACATTTTCTCTCCTCTCAGCGCTTTATTGCTGTTTTTCCTTTCTTTTTTTTTTCCCCCCCTTTAAACAAAATATCTGAATTTCCCCTATTATGTCATTCGGTTCAGCTGTGAACTCGGATTATAAAAGTGAGCCAGGGAGAAATGCTCAGAAGTCCCAATATATAAATTAAATCTCAGCTCTTTCCTATTCATTCCCAGACTTTCATCACTGCTCAACTGCACGAGTGCCACACAGACGCAGCTGCCAATGTGACAGAGAAAACCATCTCTGACATTAAACCCCGGCATCCCCACCCAAATCCGAAATCACAGCACCTCTCTCCCAGCAGCCAGCGCCCCACTCCCTGCATCCCAGCGGCCGTAAGGACTCCCGTGGCCTGAACGCGGGAATGAAATTAAGCATTCACTCACACAAGTCTTTGCAAGGTTAGACAAAAAGAAGCAGTTACGATTCAAGTGATCAAAAGTATATTTTTCTTTCAAGAAAAAGAAGTATTTCCCAGGGCAAAACTGATTTTGAGTCCCTGTACCGATGTTGGGTTTATTTGCAAAGACTCTACACACAAGACAACATTGTGAAAACAAAAGTAAGATAAAGGAAATGGAAGAAAATGAAGCTCAGAGAGTTATGATCCTTTTAGAAATTCAAACACCTCCATCAGAGGGAGTTGTTTTAAGATTTCAAAGAAGAAACTCTCTGCAAAGCCCAGGCCTCCATCTTTTCAGCGTAATACGCTCCGCTCTTAGATTGCAAACATACAGATGTTAACCAACATTCAAAATGTATTTTGATAAAAAAATCTACAGAATTTTTGTAGGCAACTTGTGCACATTTTATTCCAACACACATAAACTAAACAACAAGAGATGATTTGAAGCTGAGAAGAAGAAGGACCATTATTGATTTTATCAAGGTTAGAAGGTCACTGCCATCTCCATAGCATTATGGTCAGGGTGGCTTGAATAAAGACATCCCAGCGAAAATGGTGCTGGCCCCATCCCCTTACAAACAGCCTCCCTCACCGGGAATCACACAGGTGATTTTTAATAGATACTCGTGCACTTGAATCATTTCCAGTTGTGCAAACCCTGTATCACTGCCATTGCTGCCACAGCCAGAAAGTGGCGTAAGAAAGACATAACTTCTATTGAAATGATCCAAGGTGAGAAATACCAAAGATTTTCTTATTTGACCACCTTTCCCTTACTCAATATAAAAATAAGCCTCTGACATAGTATAGTTTCTCCACAGCAGAAACAGCTTATTTTAAGGGTATCATTCATGATAACTCCTCCCCATTTAAAGGCTTAAAAAAAAATATAAATAAAAGCAAGTAGTCAAACTTCTTAATAATCCCAAAGCTATGCTGTTAATTCAAAAATCACATCAAGCTTCCAGTTTATTTTTGTGACATTTTACAATGGCAACCTGCTGCCCAAAGAAAAAAAAAATATATTTCCTACCTTTTCCTGCAGTGAAAGTTGCATCCAAGAATGAATAAATTGGGAAGCAGGTGGCAAGAGAGGTCTCTTAGGAGAAAAGTTGTCTTTCTGCTAAAGGGGGAAAAGGGGGGA